>CAMZMU010000084.1:27582029-27985750 GCA_947311845.1 Poa pratensis
TTGCCAACATCGGCGAGAAGCTAGAAAGTTTCCTGGGGCAACACACAAGTAAGCCCAACGACAGAATAAAAGAGCTAGAAAGCAAGGGTAGGGCAGGGAAAAACAAAAGACGAAAGAACGCGGCCCTCCGGCACTAGCTGCTAGATGAGGAGGAGAGGCGACGTGCAGCCACCAAGAGTCTGTCAAGCATGTCATCTAGCCGCCCCCTGTCTCGCTGTCTAGAAAGCGGGTGCCACTGCTGCAAGAAAGCCAGAAATTTAAACATGGAGTCAGAAGCACGTCGAAGAAACACCCGCTCTATCACCATCTTATTACGAATCGTCCAAAGAGTCCACGCCATTGCCGCGAACACCAACCAGAAGAGGCGTCGCCTCCCCCCGGTACGGTTCGCTTGGGTCTCCAGGAACTCGCCGAGGTCTGAGGCCTGCCAAGCAGGCCCAAGCGCCTCGTGGACGAAGTTCCATAGAAACCTGGCCGCAGGACAAGTGAACAGGATGTGGGTTCCCGTCTCGGGGATCCCACACATGGGGCAGAGACCATCCCCCGGCCCATGTCTCTTGCGGACCTCCACCCCCGAAGGGAGGCGGTCCCTAAGAAGTTGCCACACGAAATTTTAATTTTTAGGGGAAGGGGGGCCTTCCACAACGGTGACGCCCAAGCTCTAACTGGACCACTGAAGAGACTCCGATAGGCCGTCTTTACGGAGAAGGTCCCAGACGGCTCCAAGTGCCATGACACAAGGTCTAGGCCCCCCGGCAGTGCCTCCGGGAGCGAACCCCGTAGCTCCGTCCAAGCTGTAGCCTCGGCAAGTCCAAATGTACGTCGGAACGAGATGTTCCAGACCCCATTATGAACTGCCGAGGCTACCAACAGCATCGGGTCCGAACAAATAGCAAAGAGAGAAGGGAACCTATGCTGTAACGGGCTTTCACCAAGCCACGGGTCCAGCCAAAAAAGGGTGCCCTCTCCATTACCGACGGAGAAGCGGGCACCTTTTCTAATCTCATGCTTAAGGGTTTGGATGGATCGCCAAAATTGGGATCCATCCCGGCGGTCACAAGCAAGGAGGGGGCGACCCTGCAGGTATTTCGCTTTGATCAGCTGCAGCCAAAGCCCCCCTCCTCTCTAAGTATCCGCCACACCCACCGAAGCATAAGCGCGGTATTCATCTTACGAGACGCTAAAATGCCTATGCCCCCCATGTCCTTGGGGGCGCAAACATCCGCCCATTTGACCATATGATACTTCTCGCGCCCATTGGTCGCCTGCCAGAAGAAGCGCGATAGTTCCTTGTCAAATGCGCCATGCACACCTTCTGGGAATTCGTAAACTCCCATCATGTACATAGGCAAGCTAGACATGCAGGAATCAATGAGGACCGATTTACTCCCCTTAGAGGTAAACCGTCCCTGCCAAGGTTCGGCCTTGGCTTTGACACGCCCAATAACCGGCTCTAGGTCCTTAATTAGGATCCTAGAGTCACTAAGCGGCATCCCTAGATAAGTAACCGGGAAGGAGGACAACTTGCAGTTAAGATTGTCCGCTATCCGCTGTTGCTCCTCCAAGGGGTACCCCATGATCATGACCTCGCTCTTGTCGAAGTTAATCTTGAGGCCAGACATGGCCTCAAAGCAGAGGAGCAGGAACTTGAGATTAATGATGTCAAGTTCCGAGCCCTCCACCATGATCATGGTGTCATCCGCATACTGTAGGTGGGTGATCCCACCACCCGGAATAAGGTGTCCGACCACACCCGAAATGTGGCCGGCCGCCTTGGCTTTGTCCAAGACAGTCGCCAGGACGTCAACGGCAAGGTCAAAGAGAAGGGGGGAGATAGGGTCCCCTTGTCTCACCCCACACGAGGATCTAAAATAGGGACCAATGTCCCCATTAATATTGATCGCCGTGTTGCCGCTCATGACTATCTGCATGACCCAGCATATGAAGCGATCATCGAACCCTCGGCGCTCGAGGACCAAGCGAAGGAACGCCCAGTCCAGACGATCATAAGCCTTCTGGAAATCTAGCTTAAGGAAGACACCCTTAAGGTGTCTAACCTTAACTTCATGGACCACCTCATGAAGTGCTAGAATTCCGTCATGGATAAATCGTCCCTTAAGAAAGGCGAACTGATATGGGTGTGCGAGTCGCTCCACAACTGGGGCCAAGCGTGCAGCACACACTTTGGTAAGCAGTCGCTGGATGACGTTGATCACCGTGATCGGTCTAAACTGGCGTATCTCCGTGGCCCCTGCTACTTTAGGGATCAAGGTAATTACGCCAAAATTGAGGCGAGACATAACCAATGTTCCAGTGTAGAACTCCTGAAACATCGGCATAATCACCCCCTTAATAGTCCCCCAGAATTTCTGGAAGAAGGAGACAGGAAGGCCATCTGGGCCCGGGGCCGAGTTGGCCTTCATCCCCATAATAGCCCGGCTAACCTCCTCAGGGCTGAATGGGAGTGTAAGCTCCACATTCTCATCAGCTGATACTAATGCCCCTAAGGGCCAGAAGCCATCAGCTAACGATACCCCCGTGCGAGGTCCCTCCGTGAATAACTCCTTATAAAAGGAGTAAATGTGAGCGGATAGGTCTTGGGCCTCCTCTAATAGGATGCCATCCGCTAACAAGCACGGTATAGAGCACCTTCGACGACGACCATTAGCAATGGCGTGGAAGTACGCTGTATTAGCATCGCCGCGAAGAATCCAATTCTGGCGACTACGCTGTCGCCAGAAGATCTCCTCGCCTTTGTAGATCTCCATAAGGGAGGTCTCCAAGGCATACCGCTGAAGCCAACCATCAGCGGTAAGGCCCACCGTATCGGACGCCACGTCCAGCGTCTGAATATTGGCAAGGATATCCGTCTTATTCTTTCGCAGCTCTGCACCTCTATTCGCGCCCCACCCCCGCATAAATTGGCGAGCGACTTTAGCACAGTGGTGCCAAATATCAACCGCATTATATGCACGGGGAGGGGACGCGACCGCCGATACCCACTTAAGTCGAACTGCTTCCACAAAGCCCGGCTGACCAAGCCAGAACTCCTCGAAGTGGAAGCGGTTCGACCTAGGAGGAACCCCTCCTCCAGAAGATAGGAGGAGGGGGAATGGTCCGAGCCAATCCGAGTGAGCGCGCGAAGCGAGCACAACGGAAAGGCAATTTCCCATTCCACCGACACTAGGACCCGATCGAGAACACTCCGGATCGGGTCAGCCTGGTTGTTAGACCACGTATACCTCGCCCCAACACGAGAGATCTCGCGTAACGCAAGGTCTGCAATCCAGTCGTTAAACATGCGCATCCTAGGGAGGTCCACATTATCCGAGCTCTTGTCATCAGGGGAGCGAATAAGGTTAAAGTCCCCCGCCACCACCACAGGAGTGGGGCATCGCTCCACCTTTGACCTGAGCTCAGATAAGAAGTCTGTGGACCTCCGGTGATCCGCGGGGCCATAGACAATAATAACCTCCCAACGAAGGTTAGATCGTCTATGGGTGAGCGACATGCTCACAAAGAATTCCCCGCGATCCATATCCTCTACCTCAAAGGTATCCTCCTTGGCACCAAGGAGGATACCCCCTGAGTGTCCCGTCGCCGGGAGCCAGTGCCACGAGAATTTGTGGCGACTAAGGCTCTCCAGCTCAGAGATCGAGAAGTCCTGCCGAATCGTCTCTTGAAGTCCCACTATGTCCACATCTTCGTCTCTAAGATAGTCGATCAGCTGGCGGCGGCGGCCCTCCTGCCCGAACCCCCGCATGTTCCAAATAAATGTGAGGACATTCATTTGGAAACATTGTCGGGTTGGTCCCCTTAAGGGGGACCGATCGGGCCCTACTAGAGGTCGAGGGCCGGGACGCTGACTTGGGGGGCCTCCCACGCCTCTTCCCAGCTTGGGAAGATGCGACGGCAGCTGCCGCACTATCCGGCCTAGGAGGGGCTCCACTGCCAGACCCTTGTGCCTCCTGCACAGGTCCAGCGGGAGCCGGGGGCCCCTGCCGCTCGAGCTCCGCCTGAGCCCGAGCTGCCGCGAGGGCCCCCTCATAGACCTCCTTAGCCTTGATAGCCGCAATCTGCTCAAGGCGAGGCCCCCGCTCACCGCGGAAGACAACGTCACAGTCCGCCGCAATCTGGGCGAGGTGATCCAGGGGCACTGTGGCGAGAACCGAGAACCGAGAGCCAGAAGGGGGAGAGGGGGGAGGGGGAGGGGTAGGCGTAAGGTGAGACGTACCAGTCCTACAGTCAAGAGCCTCCAGCCTGCGTGTCGCCACTGCCACAACAGTCGGCTCCACCACCTCGCCCCCGGTCCTAGCACGGGCCAGGCGAGCGCTGTGGCGTGTGGCCAGAGGTGGGGAGGACCGGTGGCGTCGAGGGCGCACCCTGGTGCCAGTCACAGGAGTGTCGGGGAAGACCGTGACTGGCTCCAGGACAGGGGCTGCAGGGGTGCCCGGGGAGCGGGTGTACCAGACCGCCCCCGGGGAGCGCGGGGTGTCAGGCGCCAAGACCTCCATCCCGACACTCGTCGAGTCCTCCTCTCCCTCCACCTCCTCCTGAGGTGGGGAGAGAAGACCCAAGGAGGCCGAGACAAGGCCTGAGAGGTCCACGGATCCCGGCCCGTCACAGAGGTTGGAACCGTACTGTGAGAGCGGGAACCCAAAGGACTGCAGTGGAGCAGGGCGAGAGAAGCGAGGACCATCCACCAGGGCCAACTTCGCCGGCGCACTCTTAGACAGAGTACCCGACGCTGAGGAGTGTCGTCCAGGCGAAGATGCCTGAACCTGGGACCCTGCAGGGGTCGGGGCCCCCCCAGCTGGGGGCTGCGGCGGCGCAGGAGTGGGCCCCTCTGGGCGGACAGAGAGCCCTCCCTACCGTCGGCGACGTCGTCAGACTGGTCGTCCTCCGAGGAGTCCTCCCCCTCCCTGGAAGAGTCGTGGCGCGGAGACGGGGAGGGGCGCGGCGGAGAGGATGGGGGGGACCCTGGAGGGACCACCACCGCCTCAACCTCCACGCGAAGAAGCCTGCCAGCCCCGTCGAAGTAGATCGGGGGGAGCACGCCGGCCAGCCTGTCGGAGTCTGGAACCCTGACACAGAGGCGGAGTGGCCCCTCCCCCGGCAAGGACTCAGCATCCACCTCCTGAAGCACACCAATAGTCCTGGCGATCAGCTTGATGATGGGCACCTTCTTGAGCTCACTTGGGACCCCATGGATCCTGATCCACACCGAGGCGAGGGTGGAAGTCGTGTCGGGGTCTATGGATGATGGCTCGATGTTGACCCTGATGTTGTTGACCGGAAGAGTGGTCGAGCCAAACCACGAGACGGCCTGGAGAAGTGACGCCGACGGGAAGGCAACCGCGAACTCGGTAGGAGAGATCTCCCGCACCACCCAAGGAGCCTCTCCATCGAGGCGTAGGAGCTCGGTGCGGATGGTCTCCACCGAGATCACCACGGAGGGATCAAGGTCCTGCTCAGGTAACACGGTGATCCGAGCCATGTGCTCCGGTGCCGCCAGCTTGATGCCACCCGTGTCGATGTAGAAGAAACCGGCGTCAATGCCCTGACCAAGCAGCTCCAAGGTGGGCTCCCTGCCGGCGGACGCCCCCAATCCAGCCACGGGAGGGGGCGCAGCCACAGCCTCACCCGCAGTCAGCGCCTCCAGGAGCCGTACCCGTGCCAGCTTCTTCTTTTTCTTTGTCTTTGACTTCTTCTTCTTCTTGCTTGTGCCACCGGCAGTAGAGGACCGAGGGGCAGCGGCATCATCCCTCCGCGGCGGTGATCGATCTCTGTCCACCCGCCACGAGCCATCAGTGGCCTGGGGCCGGCCACCCGCCCGCTGGGACTGCTGCCGGTCCACTAGGGACTCCCGCAGCCGGGCCTCGCGACGTAGGGCCTCCGGAGATGCAGCCCGACGAGGCGGCGACCTATGCCGGCGTGGGCTCCGTCCGCCCCCACCCCGGTGCGGCGACCGCTGGGTCGGAGCCTCCCGGCCAGCCCGCGGGCGGTCCGTCGGCGACCAGCGTCGCGGCGGCGAACGACGACCAGGAGGGCGATACGGGGCGGGAGCAGGGCGCGAGTCGGGGAGGGCGCGCGGCGTGGAGAGGTCCTGGGATTCCGGCGCGGCGAGGCCGGTTCATCTTCACGGCGGCGCTTCATGGGCGAGCTCACCACGGCGGCGAAGGATCGAGACAGAGGGGGTGGCGGCGGGTGAACAGTGACCGAGCGGGTGAGCTTGCTGTGTCTCGCGATCTGACTCGGGGATGCCTCGAACCCTAGGGACAGGTCCGTTGACCCGCGACGGATCCAGAGCCAGCTCGCGTTGGGCCGCGCTACCTGGGCCGCTAAAGGGCCGGAGGAGGCCACGGTCCGCACGTCCTGGCTGCGCCAGCCCAAAATGGGCCGGCCCAACAACAACACACCAGCCTGCCTAGGGTTCCCGTCCCCCTGCGGCCCAGGGCCCAGCAACGATGCCTCCGTGGAGGGAGGAGAGCCTCGCCGCCCGAGAGAGAACGGCCGCACCCCAGAGGGTTGCGCCGCCAGCCGCCGGCGCCGGAGCCGGAGGGTCCGCCGGCCCAGAGCGGAGCTTCGGTCGAGGCAGACTCCCCAGTCCAGCACCCGCGAGTCCCCAGGGGAACCCACCAGCAGCCGGCGAGCACGGGCCCGTCAAGGACTTCTTCCCCACTGTCCGGGCAAGGCCGCCGCTCGCCGTCCGTCGATCTCCGCTCGAGTCGCGCCGCCGCGCTGGGGACCGCCTCGCCACCGACATGAAGTCCGCCAACGTCGGGAGAGCTGGCGTCGAGCAAAAGTGCTCCACCTCCAGGCGCTCCGCCTCCGCAGCGTCCGCTTCGTCGGCGACATCCGCCCAACTCCGGCCACGGATGGAGTCCCGCTCCACCACCGGCGCGGGAGAGGCAGCAGGGGACGGCCGCGACATCGCCGCTAACACGGCGGACCCTTCACCGCAACTCGGCGACGGCCGCATCAAGGCAGCGCCTTTCCGCCATCTTTCATGCTAGCTGGTGCTGTTCCCTTTCTCATCTTACTAAATATGCTCCTGCTTCTGGCATTATTATGTCTTCATTTTTCTTCTCTCTGAACCCGTCACGGTGTTGGTGTCGCTGTCCGTAGAAACCCGTTTTTTTTTTTGAATTGAGGAGCTCCGCACCCGATTTCATTAAGCAATGAAACCAATAATACAGTTCAGCTCTGGACCTGCTTCAGGTTCCTTTCCATACACACTTTCTCAAACCTACCAGACTACACAAACCAAACGAGCTCACAGCCAACTAAAACTCATTACTCTAGGATCAACACACCAAAACGCTCCTAAGACAACACCGGCTACAGTTCTTTTTCCTAGAGCTTTTTTATTCGGCGACCGTCTTCTTTTGATCACCCCTGGCACTCCCCTCCTCACTGTTCATCCTGTGTTTTTCACCCAGCGATCCTATGTATCAGAGGAACCCAGCCTTTGTCTTTTGTTGAAGATTTCAGCCACAACTCGTAGCAGAGCTCTTGCTCCGCTGCACTGCAAATCTTGTAAGCCTCGACTCAGTGTAATAGCCCAAGTATTTAACCCAACTTGTACAATTAATCCACTAGGGTCATAAGGAAAAACTTTACTGACACATGCGGCATTCCCCAACTTCCACAATGCCCAGATTACAGCTGCTACTCCTACTGAAATGAACCCCCTAATCTTACCAGGGAAACGGAAAAACCAACCAATTATATGCGAGGCAGAAGAAAATCTATCTTGTATATCAAACACACATTCTACCACTCCCCAGGCGTACTTTTGCCAGAGGACAATGAATAAAGATAAGGACAATACTTTCATTATTGCTCCAAAAAAAAAGACAAGTAGCCTCCTTTCTTACCTCCTCTATGATTTAGAACACCCTAGTCAGTATCATCTTCTTAAGCACTAGCCACAAGAAAACTTTGACTTTAGCTGTTACTTTGATAAGCCACATAATTTTTTAAAAGGACACCCTGATTGATTCAACTTAAGTACAATAAAAAGAGATTTAACAGAAAAAACACCAGATCGATTTATTCAAAAACCATTTACACCTATCTCTTTCTTCGCTAAGCAATACTTCACTACACAAGACCTTACTACACTCTATGCATACTTTGCTAATGGACATGCAAAAAATAAAAGAAAAATGGTCTCTACATTGCTACTGAATATACATTTTTTCGCTCCCCTTCCAACCTCTATGAAGGAGAACACTATTTAAGGATACTTTTCCTAAAGGCATATAAAACTATACTGTTGTATCTTATTTGCATCTACACATTTAGGCAACAAAGTATTCAGTCCATAGTTAAAACGGGAAATATCTAATTCACCTCAAAATAACTTATTAAAAAGAGCATACAAATCTCTACTGATTTAAGGCTAGAAGTGCTAAAAAACTTTTGTGAAGCCCAACTGGGTCAGGACTCTTATTGTGTTTCAAACTGAAAACAACAAATTGATCTCTACCATTGAGAAGGGTTTCCCTAATTTAATTCTATCATTAACAGATAAAACATTATCCAGTACCACATCTAAAATTAATAGCTACAGGACCAAACAGCTTCTTATAATAAGGAGGTAGCATAGCACAAAAAAAAAGCTTCTCCTTCAATTAAACATTCTTCCTGTTCCAAACACGAGGTAAAAAAATTCCTAGCATGGTACTATCTCTAGCTTCCTCTAAATACTCAATAACATGAACATTAGCCTCTATCTCTGCCTTAATTTTCCTAAACTGATACCAACTTTACTTGCTAGATCTTGCAAAAAACCTTTATATTCCTCATCAACTACTTCCGCAACAGAAAAAAATCCCTACTGTCCTCATCCTCTGCTATGCTATGGAATCATCTTTATTGACTGCTATACTAATACACAACACTTCATCCGCGTCCTGTGCTAAAATGATCGAACAAGCAAAAATGACTCTTTTCCATGTTAGTCATAGTGTGTCAATGATTTTATTATTCATTTACTAGTTTACCTGATTATATTTATTCATATGTGCAGTTTGGTGGGGCAATTATAAAATGTCATCTAACTCAGGTGTGTTGTCACGGTGAAAATGAAATATTCCATCATTTAGTTCTAGCTATTTTTAAGTTGTAATCCATTTTCCGGCCTATAATATGACTATAAAATTGTTGTATGGTCACTTTATCATGTTCGACTTGGATTTCGTGTGGGCCATTCCAACTAAACTTTAAACCCGGAGCGACTTAAAGTAAATATATTTATACTAAACTTTCATACTTATTGTTATCGTATTATAGTTTAAAATGATATGATCTATACTACTTATTTAGCATTGTTAATCATAACATTTTTCTCAAAAGTTTTCCATTGTATATTTCAAATGTATATCACAAAAACTATATTTGAGTTGCGCATAAAGTTCTTCTTTTGTGAGACGTTGCCCTCAACATGATAAATAATTACCTTAAACGTGAAAAACATACATGTAACGTCGATTTTATTAAATTGGTCAATTACAGAGCGTGTATGTATATCTGTGTGTGAATATTACTCACTTAAATTCCCGCTGAATCGGATGTATCTAGACATGTTTATTGCTAGATACATCCGACTTAACGATAATTAATATGGATCGGGGCGAGTATTCTATATTCTAATATTATCTAATATATTGTTACAGATTCCAAAGAACACAGCCTAAAAATTATAATAACAGAAATGTGTAGTGTATTGTTAATACATGGAAACTTCCGGAGTACATATTATAAACAAGATTCTCGAACTGAGATTCCAAAAACAATTCATAGTTTGTTTGTTTTCTTTTTGGTGCCAAACTGTTTTTTTGTGAAGCAGATACCCCAAATAAGATTGAAAATTGGACTTTCACATTCACACAACGTATATCATATACTAGGCATAATCCCTGTATATCAAACTTTTTAGCTATTGCAACTCATTAAAATAAGTTTAATGGCATTCACCAAAATGTGTTATAGTTTGACCTAAAAATTTGAGAAAATCATATAAACGTAGTCTACCATGATTCTCCTCAATTTCACCAAAAAAGATCCAAAATTCAATACCTAGGTATGAATGGTCACACAAAACAATTGCCTTGTTTTGGGAAAAATCAGATAAACAGAGAAAAAAAATGAAAAACACGCAGGAAATTTCCTTTTATGGTACTAGTTTAAGGAGAAAAATGAAATACACGTTGAAATGAAACAATAGCACGTTTGAATTGTCGCATGGCTTGTAGATGAGACGAGGAAGGGAGATCTTCTCGGGAGAAACCACGAGCGATTGCGGAGAGAGGAGGAGAAGCAAGGAGGATACATATTACTTTCCGGCTGCGTGAAGAAGGTGTGAGTGTGACGAAGAGGTGGGCAATAGGCGGTGGAGGCAGACTACGGAACGCTACGTGTTTTGTATGTAATAGAGACTAGTTTTAAGAAAAAACATAAATTTGCACTAGAACAGTTCAGTTCTGAATGATAAGAAGTGAAAACCACAATTCTTTTTGAGGTGGCGGAGAGATGATGGCATACGTGCGGTCGGATAGTTCAAACCACCGAGTGATATGTTAAAGACTACAGAGTATATGTGTACGAAGCGCCTGGAGTGACAGAGACGGCCAAATGTTGGGTGCCATCGATAAGGAAACCTTGGCAGGATCGATGCAGGTTATGTGTGCGCCTTTCAGAACTTCAGAGAGCAACGGAGACACGAAGGCATGGTACGCACCGTCCGTCAGCTGCACACCTGCAATGCAATCAAACGATTCCCTGGAATGATGTGTGTATGTTTGGGAAATTTTCCTTCAGACCTCCAGGGCTTGATGTCTTGATGACTGATGCATCGACATGCCTGAACAATAGAGTAACTCTACTCTACTCCTTAGCCACTTCTGAACTTGTCATGTTTTTTCTATCTTAATGAATTGGGCAGCGAGTTTGATTTTCTCGTAAAGAGAAAGACAGTGTTTGGTTTTATGCGCTATTTCTTCCCTGCCATATTGTAGCAACTGCAACCAAACATAGCTATGGATTACTCTACTCTACTCCTTAGCCACATCATTCATTAGTTCGCTGTTTAGTTTGATGCCAAATTTAGCAAATGTTTGTCCATATTTGGCTCTGTTAGACAAGCTTGTGACTCTTTTCGCCGACAAAATGCTGCTTGCTTGGCGAGCCAATGGCCCACATGATTATTGACACGAAATACAGTGACTTGATTTTCATGCCTTTACCATTATTTTGCGTGGCATCCCCGGCATGCTTTGTGCGTTCGTTGGTTTCTTGCAGTGTGAATGGCTCTTTTGGCGTAGTAAACTCGAAGCCAAGAAACATCCGTTATTTCGGCAGAGAAAACGTGGTGGGTGTTCAGACTTGAGACGTCACGTGATCTTGTTGTGCAGTACCGCTTTCACGTGCGATGTTGTTTTAGTTGAACCATTTATTGACAGGGAGAGGGATAATGCTGTGTTCGAAATGATAGAACAAGTTGTACCTGGAGATGGGCAGGCCCGATGCATGTAGCTGCACAGGGGTGCAAAGATCATCACAGGGTGGACCAATAGCAGATCGGTGATGAGTGCTGAAAGCTACGGATGAAGTGGCTAAATATTGAACTACAGGTGATGTGAGGAAATACTGATCGACATTGATCTGCTTTCTGCTCCTGATTGCGTCGTCATATACTGGAAGCGAGCAAGATTATCTTTTCTCTCCTATCTAAAGAAGGAATTGGTTCCTCTCGTACGTCGTCGTCCTTCGTCCCTTCGTCCACCAAATCCTATCGTCCGCGTTTTTGCATTTTGCCCCTCCGAAAAAATCTGACTTCACCCGGCGTCCCTAACCTACTCCCCACCCCATCGCCCTCCTACCAGATCCCGGCGGCGCCACCCGCCTCCAGCTCTCAACATCCCATTACCGCTGCCCCTCCATCTTTCACTTCAGCGCGCCATCCTCCGCCAATGACGAATTGGCTGATTGGCAGGGAGGAAGTAGGCGCCGCTCCTCCAGGGCGACGACGACCAACGGCGGGAAGGGAGGCGCTGCACGCCGTCCTCCTCCGACCATGCCAAGACCCTCAAGACCAGCGGAGAAGAGGGGCACGACAAGCACCAACACCAACGCGCAGCCATGTTGCGGCGCCGGCTCGACGGCCATGAAAACTTCCGACCAACCCGCCAAGACCCTCAAGATCTGCACGCACCTGCCCCTGCGCCTCCTCCACGACTCCGTGCTCCATATCGCGCCAGCCTTCGCCGCCTGAGCGCCGTCCGTCAGCACCAGTCGTTCTGGTGAGGATGAGCAGGACAAGAAGCGGTAAGCTCCGCGTACGAGCTGTACCGGGCGTCCGCGCCGCTGGATTTGTTGACTCTCCCACTCTTGTCGTTCGTCCTTCATCGAGTTTCGGATTCACTCGCCAATCGACGCAATCAACAGCCGCTAAATCGTTTCTTTCACCCAACGCTTTTCAGGTAACCAACCATTGTGTCGGCAGAGATCGATCTGGGTTTGTATTGTTTCGTTTCGTTCTGGATCGATCTGGTAGGAGATCTGGTCAAAGCAATTTAGAACTCGGTTCTCCTTTGCAATCCATAACTAGCAGTTAACCTATTTTATTGATCCATTATCTATAATGGTTAGATGCGTTT
Organism: Poa pratensis; assembly: GCA_947311845.1. Taxonomy (NCBI): domain Eukaryota; kingdom Viridiplantae; phylum Streptophyta; class Magnoliopsida; order Poales; family Poaceae; genus Poa; species Poa pratensis. The sequence continues at coordinate 27,594,695 of CAMZMU010000084.1, forward strand.
GTAATAGAACTAGATTAGGGTTCTTTGAGGACACCATAGCCTTGTCAGATCATGCCATCGTTCATGTGGTTAATGGTCCTCATGCCGAGTTAGATAGAACGATGGATTAACGTGATATTTACATCTGTCTTACCGCACTCCTGGTAGTCTGGTCCTCTCCCCAGATCTTAACTCACAGTTGTTCTTCATTCGCGTTACTGATTAACAGGTGGGAAGCTTGTGTACCAATACACCAAGAAGCGGGCGAGTGGGCCGAAATGCCCAGTCACCGGGAAGAAGATCCAAGGAGTATGTGTTCATTTCAATTTTCGCGTGCTCTTTTAATTAATTTGCTATGGACTGTATTGATTTATGCGATCGGTAATGCCTGCATTTCAGCCAAACGGTCGCTGATGAAAATATGTAGAATTATACTCCAGGCAAAATTAACTATGTTTGAAGTCCCGCCCTACGTATATCAGCATTATTTTTCTGCTGAATTTGTTTTCATGTTCGTTTGACTTCTGGGTCGAGCTGGAATATTGTTTCCCTGTGATTACGCATCTTTTTGTTCTTTGGATTGGCATCATTATGTTTTTTGGGTTTGCACCATTATGGCACGTCACTAATTTTTACGGTCACATATAGCATCACTTGTACTGCTTGTGCTTACAGTTGTAGTTCATTTTAAGTAATTTTGAGGTGTTGTAAAATTTCAGAAGTAGGTTCGCTGAAATCTGTTCAATAGTTTTTTGCCTTCTAGATAACTATGCTTATTAATTCTTGCAGGTAAGTATATGATCCTTCTGTCAGCCATGTGCAGGATTTGTTTCAAGCTGCCAAGACAATGACCTCAATGCTACTGCTGCTATATCAGCAAGATATCCCTATCACCTATACTCATTGTTAACATTTGCTGATATGTGACATAATTTAGACGGATATAGTAAGTCTTGTATTCTGGAGAACATCAATCATTAGCGGACACTGTTGAGAAGTGTCTATTTGCACCGGAGTGTGCTTGGCATCCATTATTTGGTCTGTGCCACCTATACTGGAGAGTAAGATAGTTTAGTTTTGGCAGTATTTTTAATCCAGTTCGTTGCATATTAATGTATTAATATATGTCATGGATTCTTGGCTCCTCATGCTCTGATGTTGAAATGTTATGCCTATAGGTTATTTGAGATGGACAATGGAAAGAGCTGGATGCCTCCTAATCATCAACTCAATTGAACAAAGCTTACACCAAATCCATGTCATGTCGTCCTTGCACCAATCTCCACCCACCAATGTGTTTACAGAACCAGCGACAAAAGCTAATCGGGAGCTGATCTACATGGTAGTTCAGTTGTGGTGAACTCTTAACTGTTTGGTTACAGTTTGTCTTCATGGTCCTACAATAGCAAGGTAATTCTTGAATAATGGTCCACCTTTCTGTTTTGTGATTATTTCATTCTCTGTATCCAGTTATCGATGACTATTTTCTAACGTAGTTATGCAAATTTGCATTGTGCTGAAGCCTTGGACTTCAGTTACTATCTCTAAGGCATCTTTGTTGTGGACTTTGTTTACCATCTATGAAACTGAACCACGACAAATTCACCAATGGTTTATGAATTAGTCGTGGTTCAATTTCCTCTCTTCATTGACGAATTTGCGAGTATACGCACAATTTTAAGCTCTCCTCTTATTTCACATAAGTAGCTTAGGTAAGAAATGTGCGGAGATATTCATCTGATTCTTTGCCTAACTTGGAGCTAATTATTTTGCGTGGATCCAGAACAGATTAGTGCCTATCATAACTGGTACCTTTTTTTTTGTTCCATTCCTTCAGTATAGACAAGTTTGCTTTTTAAAACAAAAATATGCATTGTTTGGGTCTAAGCAAGGATGCTAAGTCAGTTGAAGAAGTATATGCATTATCTAGATGACAAACCCGAGGCCTAAGAATGCTACATTTATTTCAGTTATAAACAATTGTAAATGTAGCTGGATGTTCATGGATCCAAGATTTCAAATAAATGGACTTTCCTAAATTGTCAACATATAAAACCTATGAGGAAAACCAATTGCTAAATATTATTGTGTGAAGAAATGATAATTGTTACATATTAAACTCCGAACCCGGCTGATGTCTGTCTAATAATATAATATCAGAACCTTGTTTATTTGAGAAAATCGCAATCCGAGTTGCTGTAGAAAAAAACACTGGGTCATTTTATTTTATTTGTGAGTTTGCTGAAGAATTTTAGAGAAGTGCTTTGGTTTTATGTAGTTCTTTCCTGATACAAATGTTGTTTTTACTCTCGATATTTATTGTTGGTTGTAGACTTATCCATTCATGGATCAGTTGGTCAATCAAATCATTTTCTGTTGTCCACAAGGTTTGGACTGCCAATTATTCGATGAGGCAAGTGTGCAGAGCCACTAGATCCGTCACAAATTGCTGCTATGGAGGCTGCAAGCTTTTCCTATGATGCCACCATTGATAGAATCAGGAGCGAAAACTTGTGAAAGATATATAGTTACTGCATTGTGTCATTTCAATATTTATTTTGTTTGTTTTGACCCCTTTTGGTGGTTTGTGTCTTTTTATGTATTCTTCTGTACATAAACCACTTTGTACTCAAGGAATTGTGTGCGAGTAATACAAGGATTGTCACTACACAAAATTTTGAAATTCAATGTCTGGCACACAACATAAGACCAGCCACTATGTGCACAAAAAGCGAACCATAACGTTCTCTCTCCTGCCCTTGATTCGATTCAATACATAGTGGAGCATCGGCGCAAAACTTCCGACAGCAAAAGCGACTCAACATTTTGGTTCGGTTCAACCAAGTAAACAATTAATTTTCTTGCATGCAAAGCTCGTTCACAGGAAGGAATAGGAAGGACAGAGGTAGCGGAATAGGAAGGACAGAGGTAGCTTTTTCCCCCAACAGGGCCCCATGGTTGTCAGATGGTGCGGTTCACACATAGTAGCAAATTCGGAGCTGACAACTTTATGCATTGAGCCGAACCTACATAGTGCATAGCCTAAGTGGTGTTTCTGTGTGGCATGTAGTATAGGTGCAGCACAACCGAATACGAAACCGGTTTCACTTTCTCGACATTGTTGAATGGGGTGGAGAGTAAGGACGGAAAATTTTCCTTCGTGCATAGATTTGATATAAAAATCATTCAAATATTTTAACCCGTAGCAACGCACGGGCATTTAGCTAGTAATAAAAAAATATAATTTTGGACATCCAAGTCGTTGTAGTATAGTGGTGCGGGTGACCCGGGTTCGATCCCCGGCAGCGGCAACGGCGTAACTTTTTTTGACGATGAATCGGGTGGATTTGCCGGAAATTCACATTGGAGCTCGGGAGTAGATGCTCCCGATATTTCAAAAAAATTCAAAATTTGAAAACTCATCAACAAAATCTGAAAAAAATCATGCACGTACATGACCATGGTACGCACCACCGTATTTTTTTTCGCGACGAAATACCATCGTATGTGGCCTGTACAAAAATGACAAATTTCCTGTCAGAATTTCAACTTTTGAACTGTACTTGTCTGACAGGAAATTTGTCATTTTTGTACAGGGCGCGTACGATGGTATTTCATCGCGAAAAAAATTACGGTGGTGAGTACCGGGGTCATGTACGTGCATGATTTTTTTCAGATTTTTTTGACGAGTTTTCAAATTTTGAATTTTTTTTGAAATTTACCGGGTGCATCTGTGCCCGGGAGCCAAAACGCCACTCTCGTGGATTTGCGCGCTACAAAGCCCTGTCACCTGCAGCCGCTTCTTCGAGCATTTAACTTTCTCTCAAAACCGTGCGTAAGCTATAGCCCTGACGGTGACTTCAACGCAGTCCTACAAAAAATAATGCTAGGATACTCATGTTTGGCTCACAAAAAATGCTAGTAACATCAGTACGCGTGTCCCCATAATAAGAACTACGCTAGTACAATTTAGAGCTCTACAATTTATATGGTCTAACTTTAAAGGTTTGACTTAGGACAAAACTAGAGGTACACTTATATAATTGTGTAGCATAGAAACTATAAATGAAGTAATAATTGGTCAAATCATTTTCTTAACAATACTTTATACACCAGAACGGGACAGAGGCCCAGTGGCACAGGTAGTAGTGGCTAAACCTAGCAATCAGAGTTAAAATCCCGTCGGGAGCGAATTTCTGGAATTCTCACAAGGGAGCAATTCTTCTATAAAATTAAGCCACCAAGGGCTAGTCCTGGTTGGTCTCATTTTTTTTTAGAAAGAGAGAGAGAGTAGTCAAATGAATGACGTTTGATCTTTACTCAAAAAATTGGGCATCCAAGACAATACCACTCTAATTTTTGGGTTTAATATCTACTCTCGAGTTGTTAAATCTGGTTAAATTATTGCATGGCGGTATTAGAGGTTTTTTTTGACATATCTCCTCAGTATGTGGTTTTACAGACATAGACTGCAGATTCACTATGTTGATAAGGTTATTGACTCGTGATCAAGAGGTGGTGTTTGGCTTCCCAACATAGGTGTGGTCGAGGGCATATTCGGTTGCGGTGGATTGACATTATCTCAGTGTGGTGTCATGGTGCCCACCTCCTTCTAGGGCGTGTTTGGTAGCCCACGGGCTCCTCAAACAGGCCCTGCAGTGCAAAATTCGGCTGTTTGCTTGCCTGGGCCAGCCCGCGTGGCTGCATGCGCACGAAACTTAAAGCACGCTGCGCCTGGCCGAGTAGGAACGGCCGAATCGGCCGTTTTTTCAGGGCCAAGCTGTGGAGAGCCACGCGTGCAGCGGAGTCGTACGCGTTGGGAAGCGCGGGAGACGGGACGTTTCGAGTTAACTCCCCTCACCGCCCAATCCCACTCCCTCGTCTCAACTTATCTGCCGCTCGCCTCACCGCCCATCGGAATGGCGAGTCCTCGTCCACCGACGCGCCGCCCCCCCCCCCCCCCCCCCCCGGCGAGGATGCGCACTCCCAGCCATCATCGGCCGCGGCAACGGCGGCTGCATCGATGGCGGGGCCATCAACAGCCTGGCCTGCGGCTCCAGCAATGCGGGTGGACCTCGGGCGCCGCCTCCACCCCCTCCAGCGCTTGCACCGGCCACGGTAAGTACCAATCAACGGACATAAAAGTGACCGTGCGCCAAATGAAAAACAGCTAGTCCTACTATATATAAAAGTTGGTGCAAACCGCACCCCGATCCAGCCTCCACGTCACCCGGAAAACGTCGGCCGTTCGATCAGCCCGTCCGACGGCCCAGATCGCGTCCTAGCTACAGTAACACTGTAGCAGGTCAATTTCTACCAATGAAACGCGGACACGTCGCACTGCAGCGGACCTTTTGCAAAACACCGCCCGCAAAGGACCTGTTCGCAAATTTCCGAAAATCCAGGGATCTACGTGTAAATTTGCCCGCAGACCTCCCCCTCCTCTCTTCTCTCTCGCGCGTGGCCGAAGCTCGGCGGCGCCGCCGACGCGCCTCGCCGCCGCCTCGCGCCTCCCCGGCCACATCGAAGGCCACAGCGAGGTTCGCCGCCGCATCTCCCACGTCCTCGCCGCGGATCCGGTGCCGGGACGCCGCACCGTCGCCGGAAAAGCCGCCGCCGTGCCGCGCTGCCACCCGCGCGTCTGCACGCCGCCGGCGGCGCTACGGCGAGCTAAAGGGGGCGGACGCGTCTCCGGCGAACTCGCCGCCGCCGCGGCGGATGGGAGGGAGTTCACGCCATTGCTGACGTCACTTCGACGTCAGCGTGGCCCCACCTGTCAGCGTTTTCGTTTTTTCCATCCATTCCAAAAAAAAAACCTGCCATGTGGGACCCGCGTGTGAGAAATTTCGTAATTACAAGAAAATTACTAAAATCCAAAAACAAAACATACCATCCAAATTACAATTCAACATAACAATTATAAAAAGTGTTAAAATTAAAAAAAAAACATATCTTTCAAACTACACTTCGAAATAATACAAACAATACATAAACAACTAAAAAAGTGTTTAAAACTATATATTGAAAACTACAATTCAAAATAATAATTATAAATAAATACTACAGTTCAAAAAAATCAAAGTGTTAAAATTCAAAAAAACATATCTTCCAAACTAAACTCCCGAAATAATACAAACAATATATGAACAACCAAAAAAAAATGTTCAAAACTATATATTGAAAACTACAATTCAAAATAACAATTATAAATAACAATTCAAAAAAATCATATCTTCAAAACTACAATTCAAAAAAAATATAAACAATATGTCAAAATTTTCCAAATTTGGCAAATTACCAAGCTTTCCACACAAAAAAAATTCTACAATTCAAAAAAAAAAACTTGCAAAACAATTGTACTGTATATATATACGATAAATAATTCAACTATATTTTTTTAAAAAAATAATTTAGTACTAACAACAGTAAAATTTCTTTTGATTATACTGGGAAATAAGAAAATTATGGCCAAAATAAAACTATATTTAACCATTTCAATATAGCTATCATATTTAAAGTCTAATTAACTTAATTCTCTCTAACTATGTAATGTTAATATTTAGATGAAACAAAATTTCATATCCTCTAATTAGGGATTGAATTTAAATTAAACTGAACAGTATTAATATAATATGTTTCCTTCAATTATTAAATAAAATTAAATACTTGAGACACAACACAGACATATTATATCAACTACAATAAGTTAAAACTCAGCGATAATATAACTAAATTCTCTCCAGTTATGCAATTTAGATTAATATCCTCTAATTAAAAATTGAAATTTAGATTAAATTGAACAATACTAATATAATATATTTCCTCTGATTATTGAATAAAATTAAATACTTGAAACAAAACATAAACACATCACATCAGTTAGAATAAATTAATACTCAACAATAATATGACTAAATTCTCTCCAGTTATGCAATTTAGTTAAGAAATACTTGCATTTAATAAATGCTCATAAAATGTATTTCCTCCGATTATAGAATTAAATTAATTTCAAAGGACCACAACAAATTCCAACGGATTTCATCATTACACAAACTTCTTTAAATTTCACTACTTTTCAGACCTACACAATTTTTAAACATACACGTTACCAAATTTAGAATTCATTTACTCCACAAGCGCGGCATTGGCGCGCCCATTTCCCTAGTTATTAATTAGGAAAGGTGTACATCTATATCTAACTACCGTATAACTCTCTCCTCTAAAATATTTTTTACATGTCCTCTGAACTCTCTGTTATAATGCTTTGGGGCTCAAAGTATAGGGGGCTTAAACAAAAGAGTATGCGAGGTAAATTCCAGCCCAAAATAAGCAGGAGCCGAGATGTAAAAACCGCTCGTCCCCAACCTCAGCCGTCGTCGCACTACACGTCTTCCGCGTCCATCCCCGCGCTGCAGCAGCCTGATCTCCTTGTAGGACATCTTCCCATCCATATCTTGCTCTCGACAAATTCCTCAGCCGCCCTCGCCGATCGGCCATCGCAGACCGTTGCCGGTTCTGCCAACCTATCAAGCTCAAGGATCGAAGTTTTGCCATGGCGGAGGACAACGAGGTAGTCCCCACATGGGAAACTGTCAAATTCCGTTTCCGGGTATACTTCTCGCCGACCGAGGTTCCCTACAGCGTCAGTATAGTCGCCAGCAGCGTCGTCGCCGGATGCAAATGCTACGCATATTATCTTCGTAGCGACTGCGAAGGTTCGATCAGGTTCAGGCTTGTAGTGCATCCGAACTCAAACCCCGCAATGGTGGGCGCCAAGGTGATGTCCAACATGGTTCTCCTCGACAAGACCGGGTCACCAGCTTCCACGGGGACAACGGCAACCGGGTGCTTGAAGGATTCGCTAGCATACAACATGTACGCGGCGTCGGATGATGTGAAGGCGAACTGCGTGGTGGACGACTACTTCGAAGTGATGTGCTCAGTGGAGGTCATCAGGGACTTGACGGCGGCAACGTCTCCATTCACAGCGGAGAAGGAGCTCCCTGATTTGGGTCATGATCTGGCCATGATGTCGGATAAACAAGAACTGACCGACGTTTCCTTTGATGTTGATGGGGAGAGCTTCAGTGCACATCGCCTCGTGCTCGCAACCCGATCGCCGGTCTTCAGAGCAGAGCTCTATGGCTGAAAGCAAGATGGAGTCTATCACCATCCACGAAATGGGGGCCTCCACCTTCAGATCTATGCTACATTACATGTACCACGGTTCATTGCCCAATGCTGGCAAGACGGATATTTCTTCCACCATGGCAGAATACCAGCGTCTACTTGTAGCCGCCGATAGGTATGGTTTAGAGAGGCTAAAGAAGATTTGTGAGGACAAGCTATGTGGCAACGGTATGACGTTGACGGTAGACAATGTTGTGTCAATGTTGGAGATGGCCGAGGGCCATGTCTGCACCAAACTCAAAGATAGCTGCCTTGATTTCCTTTCGGATGGTGAAAATTTCAAGATGGTTGCGACGACTGATGCGTACTTCCATTTGATGCAGACTGTTCCGTCTCTCTTGGTTGAAGTGCGGAATAGGTTCACGATGGCGCATGAAAAGCCGACTATCACTAAAACGGGTGCTCACAAGAAAACCCGGATCTCTTAGGCGTGACAATGTACGATGTAGTAGTGATACAGAACTGTGTACTCGATGAATTCCAATGCTTTTATAATGTCATGATCGTAGTTCATCATGCCACCTTCCTTTGTAGTTACAGGATATGTACAATCCTTGCATAACTATATGGGTTCAACTTCTCTTTGTAGTGTTAGAAGAAACATGCCAGCAGCGTGCTTATATCTATTCTCTTAATAAATCACTTTTTTTATTAACCATGTCTATTTGTTTTAGGCAGTGGCAGCCAGTTGTAAAAATCGTCTTATAGGTAGTGTTTGATGCTACAGGAATGTTAAAATAACGTATAACTGGATCAACTTGGAACTGTTTGCTATGCTACCAGTTCATAAATTTTCTTTCGACATAGTTATCAACACTTTGTTTTTTTACCATGTTTTGTTTGTTTCTTAAAAGCTTCTTTGGCTATTGATGCAACTAGCATCCAATTGTAAGCACGCCATTCATATTGACTACTGAGACTTCCTGTTATATTCCATTTTATCAGGTTTTGTAAAACATACCACGACTTGGAGAAAATGGCTGTAACAGTATTACATATCTCCACCAAGGGCAAATTTGAGTTTGCTCCTAAAGTTTTACACCGAAAAACCTACAGAAGTATAAGTATGAAAGGATTTTAAAAGGATTCTGGACTTGACTCCTTCGGTTTTTTCCTTCGCTTGTTCAATGCTTGAGATAAATAGCATGTTATTCACTACCGAGTCTTCCTCTGATATTCCAACTTATGATGTTTTGTAAACAAAATATCATGACTTAAAGAAAATGGAAGTAGTATTCCTCATATATTTGCGACGGTTTCCTGACTTGTTCAGATTATTTTAACCACCGTTTGATGACTTACTCAAATGGAGCAGCTTTTTAGTTTATTCTGTAAAATTTTACTCTGAAACTACTACAGGGCTGTACAAGTCTGAAGAACTTCAAAAGAATTCTGAACTGGCCTCCTTCAAATTTTCCTTCGTTATTCATTGTGCGCAAGCACATCTCCACTCTTTCCTCCTTTCACATAACTTCGTCTCAAGGGCAATATGTGTAGCATAGATGTGAGAAGTACAAACTTCTACGGACAAGGCAAGTGGACCTAACTATCACTGAAACTAATTCTAGTTGTGCCCAAGGCTGTCACACAGATGCAATACCAATTATTCGTGTATTGATTTCATTGTTCCAACTAGAATCAGAGCTAATCCTGTCCATATTGTCTTAATCATCGATACAATATGACTGCTGCCAAGCATGCCTTCTTTCAGAAAACAAATAAGCAGATTTGTCATACGGACAGAATGCGGATATCTTCCAGCACTAGTACCAAACATGATTGAAAAAACTTAAGGGTAGACGATCTCAACATATTAATTCTGTGCGTGCAGGCCTTTCAAAGAAGTCTTGCAGTATGTGAGAGCACAAGAACTGAGCTTATTTTTTTTAAAGAAACGCACAGTGCCAAAAATCTACTCAATGAAACAGTAAATACTGATACAAGATGCATCATATAATCTTTTAGTGTACCCTGTTTGACCCCTTTTGTACTGTGTTGAATTCATTTTTTCTTAAAATTTTGATCTTAAATCCTTGTATACATAGTGCACCCTGTTGTGTCGTTTGTACTTTTCTTTTTTAACAGGATTATTAGTACCTCAAGTGTCCCTCCGCAAAAGGTCGAACTGCTTCAGATCGCATCTCATGCTGGTTATTGATCTTCTCCTGAAAGTATTTCTGCGGTCCTTTTTGAAATATTCGATAGAAATGCAACAGCCAAGATTTCAATTCAAATTCAAGTCATCGTCCATTTTTAAAGGGGTCCAGATCCAGATGGAAGAAGTATGCGAATATAACCCTCGTTCTTTAATCTTTACGGCCCGTTTCCAAAATTCCAGCCCAACAAAGTTCCGCAGAAAGCCGCGTCCTCGGCTCCTCGCCAGGAGTCCCAACCCTGCCCGCACGCCGCCACTCCTCCGCCCCGGCCGCAGCCTGCGAAACATCCCTGCGATCCCCACTGTAGTCGATAGCTGCCGCCGGCGCTCCCTCATCTATAGCTGCCAGTTCCCCCAATCCGAATCGTCTGCCAGTTCCCCAATCCGAATCGGTCGAGGTCGAAGCATCAAGGATTCTTGATGGCCGAAGGCAAGAGATCCGGTTGCAAAATCGTCCCTAGGAAAGACAGTAGCGTCTTTCATTTGCAAGTATGTCTCCCGTCTCCTGAGGATCCCCGTCCTGCGGATGACTTTTTTGAAGAGGTCGTCGTTGCTGGATGCAAATGCACTGCATATTACATGTTTGGGAGCTCGGACCCAAGAACCACGCTCGCTTTGAACGCGTCCGTTCTGCGGAGCGCTGCCAAGGTGTCTACACACATGGTTTTACTGGACAAGACCGGCTCACCGTCGACTTCGAAGGGGACAGAGGCTATGCATATGGAAGGTTTTTGCGCTCTGCTCGCAGCCTGGGACTACGTTAAGGCGAACTGTGTGGTGGACAACCACTTCGTGGTGCTGTGCTCCGTCGATATCGACCGGACATCTTCGGTTTCATCGTTAGAGGAGGTGGTCCCGGATTTAGGTCATGATCTGGCCATGATGTCGGATAAACAAGAATTCACTGATGTTTTCTTTGATGTCGGAGGCGAGAGCTTCAGTGCACATCGCCTGGTTCTTGCGGCCCGATCGCCGGTCTTTAAAGCAGAGCTCTATGGCCCTATGGCTGAAAGCAATACGACCTCTATCACCATCCAAGACATGGAGGCCTCGACCTTCAGATATATGCTCCATTACATGTTCACTGCCTCGTGTTGGCAGAAAGGATATATCTTCAACCATGCACAATTCCAGCATTTGCTTGTAGCTGCTGATCGATATGCGGTAGAGGGGCTGAAGAAGATTTGTGAGGACAATCTATGTGGCAACGGTATCACAATAGACAGTGTGGTATCGATGTTGGAGCTGGCGGAGGACCATGCTTGCCCAAAACTCAAAGCTAGGTGCTTTGATTTCCTTGTTGATGGTGACAATTTTAAGATGGTTGCGATATCTGATGAGTACATCTGTTTGCTTCAGAACTTTCCGAATCTCTTGGTTGAAGTGCGGAATAGGATCAAGAAAGCTCTTCAAGAATCAACTACCATGAATCCTGGTGCTCACAAAAAAAGCCGAGTGCGTTAGGCATGATGATGGGATCAAAGAATTCAAATCCTGTACAATGGCATGTCCATCATCGATGATCCTGTTCTTAGTAGTTGCAGTATACAAAATATGTATAATCCTTGTTTAGCTATCATGGTTTTAAGTTCTTGTTAGAATTCTGGAGAAGAAACTTAACTAGTGCTGCAATTGTATTTTGGTAAGGGTGCTTGCATTTCGTTATTAGGTGTTTGTTTATGTCAAACCTTTTAATCTGTCACTCTGTCTTGTCATTTTACGTATTTCTTCTGAACTGTGGCAGCAAGTTGAAAGTAAATTGTCTTGTATTTTCTGTATGAGGGTACAAACGGGGATCACCTTATTAGCTAGCACAGGTTGGAAGGGTTTGCTATGTTAAACAGTAGCTCAGGTACAGTAGTTGAATGAAAACTGTTACCAAAGGTTAGCTTTGCTGTAATTTTTTTAGGAATGGCAACTAGCACAAAGCTATCAGGTGCCTGAGATGAACAACACGGTTCGTATAAACTTCTTCCTCCCTCTGATATTCCACTTTCTCTTGTCCTGTAGAAAGGTACAACTGTTTGAAGAAAATGACAGTAGTAATAGTTTGCAACTATGCCATTCACTCTGAGACATACTTTCTATTCCAGTTTATCATGCTTTGTAAAACATAACATTACTAGGAGGCCGTAGTAATATTCCATATCTGCACCAAGGGCAAATTCTGTTTACTCTTAAAGTTTTACTCTGAAACTCCTACAGAGGGAACTACCCTGAAAGAATTTCAAACGGATTCTGGACTTGATGCCTTTGATTTTCCTTCGCTTATTCAATGCTTGGGATGAGCAGCATGCTATTCACTACCGAGTCATCCTCTGATATTCCAATTTATCATGTTTCGTAAACAAAGTATCACGACTTAAAGAAAATGGCAGTAATATTCCACATGTAGCACGGTTGCCTGACTTGTCCAGATTGTTTTAACCACCGTTGTATTCAAATGGAGCAGTTTTTAGTTATTCCTAAACATTTTATCCTGAAACTACTGCAGGGTTGTACAATTTTGAAAGAACTTCAAATGGATTTTGAACTGGTCTCCTTGGAATTTCCTTCGTTTATACATTGTGCACAAGAACATCTCAGATGTGACCAAGTACAAACTTCTACAAACAAGGCAAGTGGACTGAGTTACCACTGAAACTAATCCTTATTGTGCCTCATGCTGTCATAAAGATGCAGTGCCAATTGTACGTGCATTGATTTCTTGTTCTAGCAAGTATCACAGCTAATCCTGTCCAGATTTTGACCCATCGATAAAATATGACTTTTTTTTTAGAACCATGCATGAGCGCTGCATGTATTATTATAGAAGAAGGAGAAAGGCTCGACGAGCCGAAGTTTACAGAGATGCTGGGAACCAGCGAAAGAAAGGAGAGTGACCTGTCTATACAACAAACTAGAACGACCTGACTACCTCCGAACAGCAACTACAGCGAAAAGAGAAACACATGCCTGGCAAGAGCCACAACGACCATACAAAGGCTAAGTTCAGAAAATTCAGTCTTCGGTGAGATGCATGCGACCCTTGCTCGCCAAGTTCCATTGCCTTGATTCGTTCTTTATCTGCTCAAAGAGATTGTTGATCGGCTTGCAAGTCTTCTAAAAAATTCTGTTATTTCTTCCAGTCCATAGAGTCCAGGTCGTTAGCATTATGAGGGAGTCCAGCCTTCTTCACTTTTTTCCTGTAACCCTGCTTCTTGCTTCTTTCCACCAGTTCTGAAGAGAGTCGCTGGTGGTAGGAGCCAGCGTTTGCAGGTCTGCCCAAGTGAGCACTTTGCTCCAGATGATGTTGCTTATGGCGCATCCGAGGAAAAGATGTTGGGCGTCTTCGTTCGTGTTGTTACAGAATGCACATTTATTCGTTGTGCGGCAGACCTCTTTTAGCGAGTCGATCCGCAGTCCAAATTCTGCCACGAATAAACAGCCACGCGGCTAGCTTGCATCTCAGAGGGGCCCAAGAACCCCAAATTGCGGAGGCCAGATCACTTTGCGTCTTTGCCGCGTAGTGCGCCTGGTAGACAGATTTTGTTTTGAACTTTCTTTTAGCCTCCCACGACCAGCATCGATAAAATATGACTGCTGCCAAACATGCCTTCTTCCATAATACAAAATCATTGTCTTGGCAGATCTGACAAGTATCTTCCAGCACTACCAAACACGATTGTAAGAAGCTGATCTCAGTATATTATTTCGGTGCAGGCCTTCAAAAGAAGGATTGCAGTATGTGAGAGCATTAGAACTGAGTTAGTTTTTTTTTTGAAACTTAAAACCCCATATATATTAGGTCAGCAAGCCGCCTCATTAAAAATCTTCCAGTCCCCTTAGGTACCCTGATAATGAAAAGAGTGTGTCTGAAACTTGCTGCCTTTAAGCATCCACAATCGTTACATCGTTTATGAGTTTGCCAATAATAAAGCTAAGGGGCTCATCGACCCAATTACAAGACCTTCTATCAATAAAACATGACCTAGCTAGTTCATGGGCTACTTCATTTGCTTCCCTGGGCAGTGCTTGAAAGAAACTCTACCAATTTGAGACACAAGATCAACACAATCAGCAAAGATTGCAGAGGAATCCCCCACCACGCTTCTTCACCTGAGCAAGCTTCAATGACCTCTAAGGAATCCGATTCTGCTACCACATCATTGCAACCGAAGCGATTAGCAAGCACTAACCCTTCCTTCATAGCTACTGCCTCAGCCGCAGCAGCTGAAGCAGTATTAGGAATATATGTAGAAGTAGCTGCAACAAATCGTCCTTCAAAATCTCGAAGCACTGCTCCCGCAGAACCTGCTAAAACATCAGCGTGGAACGAACCATCAACATTTACCTTTAGCTGTCTAGGTTTTGGCCGAGCCCATTTTTGGATTAATGGGTTTGGTTTTTTCATGGATTTAGCTGCGTTGGCAGTAATACTCAACACAGACATCTTGCATTTAAACATGGGAGGCACTGTCTCATCATGCGTGCGTCTTCGGCGGATCCACCAAAGGTACCAGCATGCTACCGCAATCATCTCTTTCAAGCCAATGAAATCAATATCCGGGGTTGCACCGCTTTCTCTACGGAGAAGATATTCCAAGACCACAGAGCCAGAACGATCCACCCTCGTAGCATCTTCAATTACTGAGCTTAATCCAAGCAGCTGCCACATTTCATGCGCCGTAGGGCAAAGAAATAGAAGGTGAGAGATATCCTCAGCCGCTAGGTGACAGATAGGACATTCTCCACTTGTTCCAACATGTCTGTTCATCATAATAGATTTTAATGGTATGATTCCATGTAGAGCTCTCCACACAAACACCTTAATTTTGCTAGGAATTTTAAGTTTCCAGAGAGTTTTCCAAACCGGATTATTAGCGGCCGAACCAGGTAGGGCTAGTTGTGCAGCTCTTGGACCGAATTGGTACCTCCATTGCAAGTGATAGCCAGACCTAACAGAGTATCGACCATTCTTAGTAAAGTTCCACGCAATAAAATCATCAAATCCATTAGTATTCAAGGGAATCTGTAGGATCCGGTTCACATCAACAGTGAAGAACACCTCTCGTAGCAGCACATCATCCCATTGTCCTGTAATTGGACTAATAAGCTGAGAAACTTTGGTGTATAGGTTCTGACCTCTCGGCGTGACGACCTTTCTATCAGGACTAGAAGGAATCCACTGATCAGAATAGATATAGATGTTTTCACCATTCCCAACTCTCCAAATATACCCTCTTTTGAATGTAGTCAAACCAGCCAACAAACTCTGCCATGTGAAGGAAGAGCCAGCCTTCGGTCCAGCCTTCAGTATATCTCCCTAGGGGTAGTATTTCGCCCGCAACACTCGAGCGCAAAGTGATTCAGGAGAGTTAATCAGCCGCCACACTTGTTTAGCCAGCATGGCTAAATTGAATGAGTGAAAATCTCTAAAACCCATACCACCTTCATTTTTGGGATAGCATAATTTCCACCATGCGAACCAGTGCATTCTCTTACTGTTTTCATCATCACCCCACCAAAATTGAGATATAGCATCCGTCATCTTTTTGCATACTCCAATTGGAATCTAGAAAACCGACATTGCATAGATCGGAATTGCTTGGGCAACAGCTTTTAGAAGAATTTCCTTACCCCCAATAGACAATTGTTTCTCCTTCCAACCATTAATACGCTGAATAATTCTTTCGACAAAATGCAAAAAACAATCACTTCTATCCGCCCCCACAAGAGCTGGGAGACCCAAATATTTATCCGAAATGGCTTCTGTGTCAATGTGTAGCGCTTCACAAATTTCTGCTCTAGCAACGACATGAGTATTAGGGGAAAAGAAAATACTAGATTTAGCCAAACTCACCAGTTGACCCGAATTAGCACAGTAGGTATCCGGCACTTGCTGTAGGGAAGTTGCATTAGTCAAATCCGCCTTCATGAGAATAAGAGAATCATCAGCAAATAAAAGGTGTGAAACTGACGGTGCATTCCTGCACACTCTTAACCCATCAATGCCACCAACTTCCTCCTCATGCAACAATAAACTGGATAAGCCTTCCACACATATAAGGAACAAATATGGAGAGAGAGGATCCCACTGCCTCAGTCCTCTCGTCGGAACAAACATCTCTGTCTCTTCAGAATTGAACCTAACTTGATATCTTACTGAGCTTACGCAAGCCATCATGAGAGAAATCCATCTCTCGTGAAAACCCAATTTTCTCATCATGTTCTCCAAGAAAATCCACTCGACGCGATCATAGGCTTTATGCATATCTAGTTTCACTGCACATGCGCCTGTCACCCCGGATCTTTTATTCTTGATGGTATGAACGCACTCGTATGCCACAAGGACATTAACAGTGATAAGACGACCAGGGACAAAGGCACTTTGTGTAGGAGAGATAATATCTGGCAGGATAGCTTTCAACCGAAATGCCAACATCTTTGAAATTATCTTATAGATGACATTGCATAAGTTAATTGGACTGAACTGGGTAACAAGTTCTGGATTATCTACCTTCGGAATTAGAACAATAGTGGTGTCATTCCAGCCCTCCGGTATGATCCCCATATTCAAAGCCTGTAAAATTTCATGTGTAATTTCTTCTCCACACAGATCCCAGAACCGTTTATAAAAAACTGCATGAAGACCATCAGGACCTGGTGCTTTAAAATCCCCAATACTGAAAGCTCTTTTTTAACATCATCCGCCGAATATGGAGCAATTAATTTCTCATTCATTTCCGTAGAAACTTTTGGCTGGATTTTGTCCAGCAACACCGGGTCGGTCTCTTGCACCTTAGACATAAACAAGTTGGAAAAGTACTGGAAAATAAAGGGTTTTAACTGATCCGTACCTTCCAACCAATCGTTATTAGCTCCTCTTAGCTTTTTAATCAAATTTTTCTTCCGTCTTGCAGTAGCGAATTGATGGAAAAACGCTGTATTTCTATCTCCATGATGTAACCAATTAGCCCGGGAATGTTGGAGCTAGTGAATCTCCTCCTGTTCAAGAAGTAGTTCCTTTTAATAATTGCACTGTGCAAATAATCTAGACAATGAAACAGTAAATACATTATAAAAAAAATGAAACAGTAAATACTGATGCAAGAAGCATCATATGATCTTTTAGTGTACCTGTCTGATCCCTTTTGTGCTCTTATAGTGTACCCTGTTTGATCCCTTTTGTGAGAGCATTAGAACTAAGTTTAGTACGTCTTCTTTTTTTAAACAGGATTAGTACTCCTCATGTGTCCCTCCGCAAAAAGTCCAACTGCTTCAGATCACAATTCATGCTGGTTATTGATCTTCTCGTGACAAGTGTTTGTCTGGTCCTGCTTGAAATACTCTACAGAACCCAACAGCCGAGGTTGCAATTCAAATCCAAGTGATCGTCTATTTTTAAAGGGAAATCCTGATCCGCTTGGAAGACGTCTACGAATACAACTCTGGTTCTTACGTTCAGTTTCCAAAATTTCCTGCCCAAAGCTCCGTAGACAGCCCCATCGCACGCCACGAATCCCAACCCTACAAGGTCAACTCACAGAAATAAATAGAAGAGTCGCAAGGCCTCATCGCACGCCGCCACTCCTCCGCCGCCGCAGCCGCAGCCGCTGCCGCCGCCGCAATCCCCAGGATACATCATGGCCGAAGTCCATCAACCCGATTGCAAAACCGTCCCCAGGAAAGACACTAGCCTCTTCAATTTGCGAGTATGTCTCTCGTCGCCTGAGGATTCCCTTCTTGCCCATCATTTGTTTAGAACTACGGACGTCGTCGTTGCTGGATGCAATAGCTCTGCATATTGCATATTTGGGTACCCGGACCCAAAAAAACTCACACTCGTTTTGAGTGCACGGTATGACCCCCATCTGTGGGGCGCTGCCAAGGTGTCCGCACACATGGTTTTACTCGACAAGACCGGCTCGCCGATGCCTTCCATGGGGATAGAGACTCATGATGAGGAAGAATTTTGTTATTTGCACGCAGCCTCGGACGACGTTAAGGCGAACTGTGCGGTGGACAACTACTTTGAGGTGTTGTGCTCTGTGGACATCGAGCAGACACCTTCGACTTCATCGGTGGAGGAGATACTCCCGGATTTAGGTCATGATCTGGCCATGATGTCGGATAAACAAGATCTTACAGATGTTTCCTTTGACATTGGCGGAGAGAGCTTCGATGCACATCGCCTAGTGCTCGCGACCCGATCACCAGTCTTCAGAGCGGAGCTCTATGGCCCGATGGTTGAAAGCAAGATGACGTCTATCACCATCCAAGACATGGAGGCCTCTACCTTCAGATCTATGCTCCATTACATGTATCATGGTTCACTGCCCGATGCTGCCGCAGAGGATGTTTGTTTAACCATGGCAGAATACCAGCACCTGCTTGTTGCCGCCGATAGGTACAGGGTAGAGAGCCTAAAGAAGATTTGTGAGGAGAAGATATGTCACAACGGTATAACGATAGACAATGTGGTCTCAATGTTGGAGCTGGCTGAGTGCCATGTCTGCCCCAAACTCAAAACTTCGTGCTTCGATTTCCTCGCCAATGGTGAAAATTTCAGGATGGTTGGGACTTCTGCTGAGTACCTCCGTTTGATGCAGAGATTTTCGAATCTCTTGGTTGAAATGCGGGGTAGGTTCAAGATGTTACATGAAAAGCCGGGTATGTTAGAACCTGCTCCTCACAAGAAAACCCGATGGTTTTCGCGATGATGATGGATTTGATGGAGTACTGAATATTGATGCAGAAGTGCTTAGTCGATGAATTTGGAGCCTATTAACAATTTACATTGGCATGTCTTTCTACATTGAATACCCGATGGTTTTTGCTAACTAGATTCAGGAAAATGTATTCCTCGTATAGCTTTCATGTTTTCAGTTTCTGGTTGGTGTGCTATAAATACATGACAACACTCATGTTGCAATTGTCTTTTTTATTGAAGACAGTAGCTTATTACTCTGTGCCTGTTTATATCTTGTACTTTCAGTTAGTCACTCTTTATGGTTATCTTTTCTATTTCTTTCAAGCAGTGGCAGCAAACTGAGTGAAAGTCGTTTTGTATGTCTTGTATAGTGATACAACTATCAACCATATTAAATTAACTTTGCATGTTGGAACAATTGCATGGATGCTCAAGTACATACCCTCATAAGTCATAACCTCATGTTAAACGACCCTTAGACACTGGTGTTGGCGATTTAAGCTTCCGTTGCCTTCCCTCAGAGCTATCACTCTTGCATGGATTTAAGAAAGAATATCCATTATTGAGTTTGAACAGTTTGCTTGTTTCGAACAAAGATGCCTCAGCAACATTATATTATTTCTCATATAGTTAGGAGTTGTTAGTTCAAAATCATACAAACGCCTCCCTTCCTCGATATTCGAAGTTTCCCATGTTCTGTGAAAATATAGCAGGCTTCAAAGAAATATTCCACAAATAGACTCTCTCTAACAGGCACCCGCATATATAGTGTGGCATTTTTTAATAACTTTCCTTGGTTATCCCTATGCAATTAAAATAAATTTTTGTATATGTTGCATGCTGACCAAGTACCGACAGTGAATCATGTAAGGGATCTGAAGAAAATGCTTATTTATCGTGAAATTCTTATCTGATCGTATAGTATTATGAAAGAATGTCAGAATGTTTCTTCTGTCGCTGATCTTCTAGCTGTTATCACGCTCTTGTGTAGTACTGTAGTCTGTAGATCGTAGTACCTGTAAATCGGTTGTCTTTTGCTGTAGTTTTGTTTCCCTTCTGCCTCGTTGGGTAGTGGAAGGCAGTACCAGGGGCTTGTCTTATGGTGTTTTCCTCAATTTCTTATTGAGTTAAACGCTTGAGGGGTCATGAAGTTGTCACGGATGATCGCATTAGTCACGAACTAAAAAAATGCAAACTATAGGTCACATAGTTATGAGTTAGAGCCACGTTAGTCACTCCGTCAAGACGGGCGTTAAGTTGCTGACGTGACACTTTGTCTTTTTACAAAATACACCTTATATTTTCTTCTTCACATCTGTTTGTCCTACTGAAAAAACTTAGGCTAGGCATTTTGTCAAACAGGTTATGGACATCTTCTGCTCCCGTGCGGGCCACCGTGGCTTGCTCGCCGGCCGCGTCACCGTGCGCCCTGCTTCCGGGACTGAATCCTCGTGCTCGACGCCGAGCGCGACAGGGCCGGCGCCGACTGCCGCAGCACCAGCAGCCCGACGCGCGGGCAGCGCTGCGTGTCGTCCCACGCGGCCGCGGCCGCCCCGCAGCCGCAACAGCACCGGCGCTCCGGCGCCTGCGCGTATGCCTCGTCCCGTCGCAGCCACCTGCCCCAGCTTATACTTCACCACTTCTTTATTAACAAAGCATGATGTGTACCCCTTTTGATTTATTCTGTAACCATACAGTAAACTGTATGATCTGATCAGAGTTGTCTTAATTAAAATTGTCAAGTGGCATTTACCATCCCGTAATGTATTTACACAGTCACTGAAAACTTATTTTGCCCTCTCAACAATAGTCATCTCAGCTAAACAAACAGAAATTTGCATATTTGTTAATAAGACGAAGTTTTCTGTATATTTTTTGGAGTGTCTGAACCACAACACAGAGGAAGCGATGTGTTCAAAACTTCAATTTTTAAACTTCAAAGAAATTGGATATCATTGGCTTGCGTTGGCTTCATTTTTTGTCGTGTGCTCAGAGAAGTATAAACCAATAAATTTCCAGTGCCAGACTATGTGGTTTCATACTGTGTCTTACAAGGTAAACTGAGGAATTTTGTTGCATTGTGAATTTGATTATGTGGCTTGGTGGCATCTTACTGTTTCTATGTGAGATTTTTGTAAACACATCAAGATGTGTGGATTGTGACTCTCATAAATTGTTGACAAACACACCCAGTTACATATAAAAGACTTTATCCAGACCCATGTAGAAAGATGTGATTACTATGTGAGCAATGCTTATGAATCTTCTATCGTACCACTGCATTTCCGCAGTAACGCGCAGGGTATCATCTAGTTATGTAAGAGATGGAGGACACGGTGAGGTGATCAAGACCTTGAGCCAAGCTTTGGAGAATATGGATGTTACTATGGAGGACATGGTGACCAACAAAAGATCTAGGGTCTCTCGTATTGTGAAGAGCAGGACAATGCTTTGTGCCATGCTTTTCAAAAGGTGTCGCTAAATAACTCTGCTGGCACGGATGAATCAACGAATAAGTTTTGAAGTAGGGTGATGAACTAATATTATACCATCATGTATGTCCCATCGAGCGGCACCCAAACCTCTCTTGCACACTGTTAGTGCGTGATCAAACATCAGTGCAAACAATGTGTTGATTGTCTTGAGCAAATCGACCTTGCACCACCGGGTAGGGCGACGATCATAGTCCAAGGGTGGTGCTTGAGTTGTTGTTGATTTGACTTCTATGTTTTTGTGGTTGGTTATGAGACTTGTTGCTTTTGGATGAACTTTGTGCATGTTTAATTTGAATGGATGAGCTATATATGTATTTCGTGTATTTGTGCCCCATATTCAATTTGAATTAAACTAAGGATTAATGAAATACTATGCAAATGTATGTGAAAAGGGATAAAACATTTTGGCAATCTTCTAAGGAGTTAAAAATAGGGGATCATCTAGAAACTGTCACCCTTTAACTCCTTAAAATATGAAGAGTTAATGATAAGAGTCCACATAAGGGACTAAAAGTTGGTGGTAACCCAAGTTGTAATAGAAAAGAACCGAACCTGCGGGCGACGCATGAGCGAAATCTAGCTTGCGACCCCTCCCCCTCCTCGTTCGCTACCAGTCTACCTGTCAGAGTTGCTTACCACGACTATCAATCGACGATAATTATTTGGGGACGAGTACGCGTGGAGATCTTTTAGATATGGTTAGCCCAGGAGAGACAATATGTATACATCTTTGGGTTCCGGGAAACCGGTAAAGATCCTGCATGTTGTTTGTGGTTAGATCTTATTCCGCATGTTCATGTTGGAGTCGCCGTATGAGGCGGCTCATGTTTAGTCATCTAGGTTCTTCCCTATAGGCGTGCCTTGTCCTCCTTATATAGGTGTAAGGGGAAGGCTTACATTTTGTGTTCTATTTTGGTACAAACTAGTATTGTCTTCTACTCCAAGTCGGCGTGTGCTGAGTCGGCCTTATGAATCACCGCCATGATGGGATAGATGTGAGGGTACCCGTGTCTCATATCCCCGACACTACTCGCGTGGGGTAGGTCTGGCCGGCGGCGGTGAGGATGGTGCGTGAGGCACAACTATGGTGGCGAGCAGAAGTGGGCCGTGGCGGCAGGGAGGCGTGACCTAGATCTAGGCTCTTCTGGGTGGTGTGGCAAATCTTGGCTTCCACGAGAGTTTTTGTGCGCTCGACGACGTTGCCTTGCGTCCGGGAGCCTACCGGGCCCATGGATATGGATTGGTCAGGACACAACAATGGGTACGAGCGGTCCTAGTTCAGGTGTGTTTGATCGCACCGGGTGCAACGATTGGAGACAAAAACTTTTCCTAGAATGGCCACACCAAGATCCAACCATGCGAGTCGGTGGAGCTTACCACTCGATACGTAGTCGCGGAACTCGATGGAGTGTATCGGGGCAGCCAAACATGCATTAATTGCACCGATCATCTCGATCAGCTCTGCCACTATTGGTCCTCGCCGGCTCGGCCTCGCCGCCTCAGCCCCGCCACGTTAGAATCGAACTACTGTGCCTCTTTCTATGATCCACACATCCAATGTGGAGTTTCGGGTGGTAAGCTTCTAGGCTTAGCCATCAAAAACTGGCCCGGTGGCGAGATGTGACTTGGAGCAATACCGGTTGCTTCCAATCAATAGGTTATCCCATCCCGCCACCCCTGCCCTCTGGGTGTCGCGACCCTGCTGAGGGTATTGCTGGGTTGCTTCCCCCCACACCTAGACCTGTAAGTGAAACCCTTGAACGGTCGATCTTGGCAACCACTGCACGTCACATCGTCACTCTCATGGGGGCGTCGCCGTGTAGCTTTGATTCCTTTGGTCTCGCCATGCTGGCTTCGACGAACATGATCGGATCCTATCTTCATCTCGATGCTCTTTGGCTCCCGACATGGGGCGTTCTTTGTTGCATCCTATCTTTTACAATAGTCTTAGTTATCTCCAGTCTCGGTCCTTGGTGTCTATATGCAGGATCGGCGCTCCACGGCCCAGAGCGACGACATACAGCCCTTTCCGGCAATTGGGTCCGGGGTGATGATTTCCGGCGGTTTCATATGGAGGCGTAGATTCACATCTTGTTTGTGGTCTTGGGTGTGTCGCTTCTTTCTTTTATTCTGATCAGATTTATAATTGGAATTTCTAATCACATTGTATCGTTTTGTTGGATGTATGCCCAAAAGGCAATAAAGTTTAACATCTGATTCATAATTATGCTTCATGATTCTATGCTATAACTGTGGTGACTCCTGAATATGTGATTCAGAGGAAAACTCACTCGCACGTGTAGAGAGATGAACAGAATAAAGTATCCCCTAGTCTTGCCTTTTAGACTAATTCGTTGATTGCTAGAGACCACGTTTTCCTGGTCTGGGACATTGTTTATGTCAGCATCAATGAGTGGCATATTGTTGGTGGAAACAATATGGCTGGGTAGATCACCCTAATCGTTGATATGCTAAGAAGATTCCAAAGTGTCCTTTTGTCCTTACTGCAATATCGCAGATGGTTATTATATGACATGTCCCTATACCATAAGGTTTTTAGGGTTGTGCATACTGGAAGAATTACTTTGGTACTGTCAACAGCATGGCCGTAACTGGGTGGTAAAATGGCAGTCACTGGGTGATTCCCAAGGTGTGCATAATACCTAATGTTCCAAGATGGGAAATTACTCCTCTTTCAAATGAGAGATACTTCCAGGGCCCACTCGGTATTTATGATATCCAATATGTTCTGCAGAAAATGCGTGATGAAGTTACATCATGTGGGATATCGGATTACGGGAACGAGAAAAGGAAACTTACCGGTAACGAGATAGACATTGATATAGTGAATCAGGCATTTATTCATGAAAATATCAGAAATACTTTATCTCGGGTAATTTCAGTATCGTGAGTAATGGGAATAACGAATTAATAATCAACAGGTTCAACAGAGTGTCCTTCGCATAACGGTAGCAGTTATTCAGGTAGCCCATGTACCTGACCCTGACCGGTGATTAGATGGAAACATCTAATTATAGCTACATGTTATCGAACCTGTAGGGTAACACGCTTAAGTCAGTTCTAGTTTGTTTTGTATATGGTTGGTCTGGATACCGAGAGAGTATCACCGGAATGGTTTCTGTGTGGTAGATACTATCTTTATTAGAGAGATTGGATTATGCAGACACTAGGTGTCTCAGAGTAATAGAAATAGTTTATATCACTAGTCGGATTTATTCCGAGGGTTTATATAAGAGGGAAATATTTATCCGGAGTATTTTTTCTGCGGACACTGGGTGTCCCGGATCATGTAAAAATGTTTTATATGATAAGTAATCAATTCGGGGAATATTCTGTAACAGAAAATATTCAAATAAGAATTAATTAGACAAAATATTAAATAAATATTAATTTATTTTATTGAAAAAATATTAAATAAATTGGAGCCACCGAAGGGGGCTGCCAAGTGGGCCCATGGGCCCACTAGGCAGCCGCACCCCCACATGGGGCGGGTGGGCCAAGGCAAGTGGAGGGGGAAGTTCCCCCTCTCGCCAAACCCTAGTGGGCCAAAAGCCCATGAGGGATGCTGATTGGGGGGGGGGGGGGCCTTGTTGGACAAGGATTCCTCCCCCCAAACCGACCTTGGGGGGAGTTGGAGATGGACTCCAACTCCCCTAGGGCCGGCGCACCATGGGGAGGATTTGCCCCCCTCCCCAAGCCTCCCTAACCCTTGGCATTCTATATAAACCCCCACCCCCTCTCCTTTAAAGACACAAGTTTAGATCTCTTCTAGTTGGATTAGAGGGAACCACTAAATATTTAGAGGGATCCTCCCAATTAGATCTAGATCTAGATATCTAATCTCTCTCTCCCTCCTTCTTATGTGTTGAGATCTCTACCTTCATATATACCAGCGTGAGTGCTTCAAGTGTGGACGGCGAAGCCCTGCTAGACTAGATCAGATGTATGTGTGCGAAACTCAGAGGGGTGATCCGTTGAGAAACGGTTGACCCTATCTCACTCCGTTTAGAGTTTCATTTTTTTTAAATAATTAAATATAATGATAATGATGTATCCTTTAAGTGTGCAAAATCTCCATTCGAAACATTTTGTATTTTGAGCCAAACGAAAAAGACAGACATATATGGGAGATTCAGATCTCTGCACTGTTCCCTACTAACATTCACTTTTGTCATTTTTACACAAGCTAATAAATAAAATGTATTTCTAGTTGAAATTTTTGCACACTTTTAGAATTCATCATTGTTACATCAAGATGTGTCTGAAACTTTTAAATATCGTTTCGAAATTTTGAAAAGAAAAAAGAGCCACGTGAAGCCCGGGCTAGAAAACGCGAAGAGTAATATGCGAGCACAACTCGGCTTTTTTGCGGCCCGTTTCCAAATTCAGCACAAAGCAAAGGCCCTGACGTTTTCCCGAGTGGTTCGCGTCTTATCGCACGCCGGCTGTTCCGCCTTCATTACGACAAGCCGAGCCGCAACCTGCGAGCAAGGATCGATCCCTCCTAATCGAGGGCGATACAACAGATCCGCTCGCCACCGCGAATCGCCGAGACCCACCGATCGAGTCGAACGAGGTCAAACCATCCTGCTTCCCAGCGGTTAACCATGGCTGGAGGCGAGTCATCCGACTGCCACACCGTCCCTACAAGAGAGACCCACGTCTTCCGTTTCTGGGTAAGGGTTCCATCGCCAGATGATGGCCGCCCTGCCCTACAATCGACGTCCATCGTCGCCGTTGCTAGACGCGAATGCGTAGCATCTTACTGGCCTACAGACACGATCGAGAACCCCCGTCATGCTCGCTCTCGGTGTCTCGAAGTTCCCTGTTCTGGAACCCGCTCCTCCCAAGGTGTCTGCACGCATGGTTTTGCTCGACAAGTCCGGCTCACCGACACCTTCAATCGGGAAACCCGTGGAGGAATCTCCACGTTGGAACATTTACTACCTAGAAGCAGAAATAGATGATATCAAGGCGAACTGCATGGTGGACAACCACTTCGACGTTCTGTACTCTGTCGACATGGACTGGACACCTCCGGCTTCATCCTCCTTGGAGGAGGAGCTCCCGGATTTAGGTCATGATCTGGCCTTGATGTCGGATAAACAAGAATTCGCAGATGTTTCCTTTGACGTCGGAGGGGAGAGCTTCAGCGCACATCGCGTGGTGCTCGCGGCCCGATCGCCCGTCTTTAAAGCAGAGCTCTATGGACCCATCACTAGTAGGGAAGTGCCTTTCTATGGAATGACATTTTGTGGCGCACCATTTTGGATATGCGCCACAAAAATACTTCTGTGGCGCACCATGCAGAATGCGCCACAGAATACTGTGGCGCATATACGCAAGAGTGCGCCACAGAAACATTGTGGGTCCCCCCTCCACAAAAATATGGTGAACTTTTTGTGGCGCATTGACCTAGATGCGCCACAGAAATACGTCTTTCTGTGGCGCATCCTTCTCCATGCGCCACAGAAATATGGTGGGCCCCATCCAATATTTGACTAGGTGTTATTTCTGTGACGCATGTTTGTGGACGCGCCACTGATATTGTTACTTTCTGTGGCGCATTCTTTTAAATGCGCCACAAAAAGCTCACCATATTTAAAATATGTTCTACTAATTAACAATGTGTGTAAATTCTTTTCTTTTTAAGCAAATTGTGTGTAATTTTTTTTAATACAATGTGTGTGTATTTAAAATAATGGTCTACTAACAAATATGTGTACATTCTTTTCTTTAGATTTAACCAAAAATATTTTTTCAAAAGAAATATATTCTTGTTTTTAAATGTGTGTGTATTTACAATAATGGTCTACTAACAAATATGTGTATATTCTTTTCTTTAAGATATGTGTATGTTCTTTCTTTAAATATAACTAAAAATATTTTTGTTTAGATAATAACAAATGTGTTTGTGTTATTTATTTAAATTTAACCAAAATATTATTTTAAAAGAAAAAAAATTCTGTGGCGCATCCGCTTAGGGATGCGCCACAGAATTCGCTGGCTACCACTTACATGTGGGCCTGCCCCCGCGCCGGCCGGCCTCACTCTTGCAAAATCCAAAATCTGCGCGCGCGTGACACGCCGCCGTGCTCAACCACCGCCACCCCGCCGCGACGCCGCCGCGCTCGACCCCGCGCCCCACCGCACTCGACACCGGCGCCCCACCGCACTCGACACCGCCGGAGCAACTCCGCGCGCGTCCGCTACCCCGCCGCCGTGCTCGACCCCACGCCCCGCCGTGCTCGACCCCGCTCCCCGCCGTGCTCGACCCCGCGCCCCGGACGCCACGCATCGGCGCCGCCGAGCACCTCCACCGCCACCCCGCCGTGCTCGGCCAGGAGCACCTCCACCGCCACCCTCGACGAGGTGCTGCCCCTCTCTCCCTCCCCTCCCTCTCCTACCATGGTTGCACTTTAGGTGTTTGATGAAATGACCCAATGAAAAAAATTAAATTTTTTGGCTAAAAAAATTCATTTAGGCTTGTTGTAGTTTGTGTTGCATATTGTGATTATTGTGCATCATTTTTGTACAAGTTTTGTTAGTGATATGTTAGTCTTCTTGTGTAGTTGATCATCTAGTGAAAGCACCAAATCGAAAGCAAAATATTACTGGTTTTTTAAATTGCATTATGGAATGCATTATGTTTTAGGCATTACTTGCTTTAGTTTACTTGTAAGAGCCATGCTAATCAATGAGTACATATATACATTCTTCCCTGTATGAACCATTTTTAATTAACTAATGCATTATTTTGCCGTATGTAGGAAATTTAGAAGAACCTCCGTGTGATTTCAGGTGAGAAGTGGCGGCCATGATGTGGATGTGGATGTGGATGTGTATGTTTGTGAGATGTGTATGTTTGTTGCCGGCCGGAGATGCCGGCCGGAGATGTGGTTGTGTTATGTGATGTTGTTGCCGGCCGGAGATGCCGGCCACAAATGTTTGTGGATGAAATGTCTGCAGGTACCCCGAGAGGCCCTTGAGTTTGCCGGAACGTCGATTAACTTCCGTTCCGGCAAATTCGGGTACTCCATATGTCCATTTTTTAGCAAAGGTCATGCCGAAATTTTTCGTGAATTTTGGCATGACTTTGCTAAAAAATAGGACATATGATTTGTGAAATGTCTGCAGGTACCCCGAGAGGCCCTTGAGTTTGCCGGAACGTCGATTAACTTCCGTTCCGGCAAATTCGGGTACTCCATATGTCCCTTTTTTAGCAAAGGTCATGCCGAAATTTTTCGTGAATTTTGGCATGACTTTGCTAAAAATAGGACATATGGGGTATTGCGACTAATGCATGGGCCGGGGTATCTTAGTACTTAATTAAGCGATTTTTTTCTTATATTTGTTGTACTAACCTTTTGCCTCTTTTTAATGCAGTGCAAACATGTCGGAAGGCGGCCCTTCTAAGCACATGAGCGTCGAAGATCAAGCTAGAGATTTCAACAAGTCGTTCTGGGAGGTGTCCCAGCAGATGGAGGAGGAGGTGGAGGCCGCCGAGAATGAGCAAGAGGACCGGGTGGAGGACGCCGAAACCACAGATGGAGCTGCTAGTGCCGGTCAGGAGGATGACACCAGCACCACTGATGGTGGCGACCACACAGATGCTGCTACCGATAGCAACCCGACCGCTAAGCGGAAGAAGGCAAGGAAGGATCGGAAACCGCAAGCGCTCGACAACGTCACACACGTGTTCACCAAGGTCACGCCAGTGGCCTACCAGTGGAGCCGGAAAAGCCTGCCAAAGGGTACAGCATGCAACTAGGGTGCATCGTCCGGGAAAGCATGTCGATCAACACGAAGGACCTCAGAAGCAAGGGCAATGAGGCTTTGGTCGAACACCTCCTCACGAAGCTTCACCAACGATACACGTTCCCGCTTCCGTTGAACAAAAAGGTGGACAGTTTAGCCATCACGAAGATGAGCACCGCCTTGAGCAGCTGGAAATTTCGGGTGAAGAAGAAGATCAATAAGGGTCAAAGCTGGGAGGAGATAAGTGCCAAAGAACCGACGCTCGACAAAGAAGAGTTCGAGATATTCAAGGAGTCCTTAAAGTCTGAGGAGGCTAGAAAATGGACCGAGTGGGGTAAGTCTATGCGGGAGCTGAACATAGGTAACCACCGTTTGGGAAGCGGCGGTTACCGAGGAAAACAGCCCGTTTGGGAAAAGGAGGATGCCATTGTTGCAAAAATGGGAAAAGAGAACATGTGGAACAAATTCACGGACGAGCAAGTGAGGAACTTTGTCCGGTCCCGCTACTATCTGAACGAGCGACGGGGGAATTCGTTACCGACGATGACGATGTGAGGACATTCGAGAAATTACTGGTAAGGAATTTAATTTCCGCGGATATCTCAAAGTCCATTGCGTTGATCTAATTAGATAACGAAGTCATATATTTCTACATGGGTTCACCTTAATTTCCTTTGTCTGCAGGAGGATGAGTTGAAGGATGGCCCGTCGTCCCAGGAGTCGACGGAGCCGTGGGACACGACTTTCAACAGGGCGACGAACGCTTACAAGGATAGGGACAAGTCGAAGCCGCCGACGTCAGCTGGTCGTGTGTCCGGCTTTGGTACGAGCATGAAGTTCGTAGAGTACTACTCATCTGACCCGGAGAAGAGAAAGGAGAGGAGGAAGATGAAGAGGGATAATACCGCCGAGGTTGTGGAGCTAAGGAAGAAGGTGGAGTCACTAGAGAAGCAAATAGTGGACTCCAGTACAGTGGACAAGTTAGTGGACGAGAGGATCCGGACGCTCATACCCCCTGGGTTGTTTGAGGGGTTAGCTGCTTGGAATGCGGGAGGTCAACAAGGGCCCATACACGTGCCCAGCTTCAGCGGCAGCAACTCAACCATGAACCGGGCCGTGTCGCCGGACCTGGTGACCCCACCCAACGCCACCTGCAGCAGTCGGTCCCTTTTGTCGCACCGACACCCCCTCCCGCGAAAGATACCGAGGCGCCACCACCCGAACGGCCGGAGGAGAATGTTAGGCCGGCCGCCGGCACCGGCGCCCTTGTCTCGACATTAGCCGAGATCAACGCCATCGACAAGGTAACTAATTAATTACTTAGTCCGCGTCATTTTCTATAACTCTGCCTTTTATGACTGCCACCTGATGATGCCCAACATTTGTTCACAAAAGGACACGCCTTGCATACTCCTGCATAGGGTGGTACCCGACGGCGAGTTGAAGGAAGTTGCTGAGGGCATGCTCATACAACCATTGTCCGTGATATGCACAACAATAGAATGAGCGAGGCCGTGATGAGGGTCAAGGTGACTGAGGTACTGCCTGAGTTTAGTGGCATCGACCCCCCCATGCAACCTCCGGGAGCCGAGAAACACATGCTCCTTGGAAATTGCCCCAAGTGGGTCCTGGAATGGCCGAAGACCCAAATTCGTCTTGGGGGGTTAAGGCGCCGCTCCACCGGCGCCACCTCTAAACCCCGGAAGCCGATCGTTCGGCCCTCGAAGCCGCCACGAAAACCTGTTGAGAAGGAACCGGCGCCACAAGCAGCAGTCGCCACCACCCGGAAGGAACCGCCGGTCGTTGCCACCACCAGCCGCCACCAAAGACTGTTGGGAATGTCTGTACCGCAACAGCCGTCCGAAGCCAAAGACGTTGCACCTCAACTTGATGGCAACGACGATGATGATGAAAATATCGACGTCGATGGCTTCATCAACACGGGCGCGAGCAAAGATTTGTTCATGCCTGCTATGGATGAGGAACCACCCTTCCGCGCTCACGGTGATCAACCTGGTCGTCGCACTACATGCCAGCGCCTGAGTTTTTCTCAAAACACGCCTCCGGAAGCCGGCGATCAAGCTCCAGACAAAACGGGTAACATTTTCAGCCCTGGCACACTGACACGGACGGTTTGCGCGGGGTTCACTGCACCCCCACCATCCCCAGAGAAGATCAAGAAGTCTAAGAAGAGAAGTAGGCAAGGCACCTCTACGAGCCAGCCAGCTCCTAAGGTTATCCGGGGTCATGAAGACATGACATCACCCCGTGCGGATAGCTTGACCCGAGTTCATGTAGCTGGTAAACCGTTGCTGCCTCCGGAGTTGCTCTGCCTCGCAAAAGGACCCATGCTCTCTTTGCATGAAGCTATCTTGATGATGGAGGGCCTGCTTCTTAAAGACAAGAATCCAAATTACCCGGTGTTGACGGTCCAGGTACCAAAGAACGTGGACTTCGTTACTGAAGCCCCCGCCGATCTGTTCTTCATAGCGTTCGAGGACGTCTTCAACCTGTTTCACTCTAGACGGCTGGACTATAACTTGGTCCGCCTATACGCGATCAATATGGCGATGAAGATCCAGAGAGATGTTGCCCCGTACGTCACGGTAGTGGATCCCTACTACATGCGTGACAGTCAGCTGGTGGAAGGATCAACGACACGGGATAAGGCCACGGAGTACCTGAAGAGGTTCATGCTGAACAACAAGAGGAAGAACAACCTTCTTCTACCTTTCTTTCCCGAGTAAGTACACATCCGCTCGCCGCCGTCGTATCTTATGCTTTCTTATAGATTTCTTCCGTTGTTGATCCTTTCCACTGCATTTTTTCCGACTAGGGACAAGTACTGCGTACTCATCATCCTAAACCCGAGGTGGTCCATTGCCACTTATTTGGACACGGGGAGTTCGAGCAATAAGAAAGACTACACCAGAATAAAGGGTGTTCTCGATGAGGCTCTCGAGGGCTACGCCCAAATGGGAGGCCACTTCGAACAAGGACAGACGAACGGGGAATGTTTCTCGCTGAACAACAAACACCGGTTCAGGCATGGGACCCAGTTCGATTGCATGAAGCAGAAGCATGGCAGCGTGAAGGATGCCTTCTACGTCCTCCATCTCATGAAAGGGTTTGTCCGGGATGCACTGAAAACAAAGTTGCCATCTAGTATCCGAGAATGGACCAAAAATGCAGGGAAAATCGCCGAGGATAAGCTTAGAGAAGACTTTCATCTCATCCAGATGGAGTTGTCGCGAATCATCTACGACGATGTTGTGACAGCAAAGGGGACCTTCAACAAAGCCAGTGGTAGGATAAAATGCATCATGCATACTCGCAATAAGTGTTTCTTTATTTTCTTTACTATAGACTTATCATACTCAATCTATTTATATTATTAACCAATATATATACCTATATTGACATGGTTACAAATATGAACACTAATACATGGTTGTATCCATTTCCAGGGTTGCATCAAAGGCAAATCGAAGAACACCTAGCTCTTCAAAATGACAGCCGGACGTGGACGACGAAAGACGGCTACAAACCGTTCCCGGCGCCGCTCAACAAGAAGACTCCTTGATCAGCAGGACGTGGACGTGTACTCAGTTTGATCCTAGTTTAGGCGGTCGTGAAAACTTCATTTATACTAAGACTTGTGTGAACTTTTGTACCAGTTAATTGTCACTATATATGTATGTATCTCGGGCTCTAACTGATGTAATGACATATTTATCTGTCTGTTTTAATACCGTGTCAAAATATATTACTGTTTCTATTATTTTCTGTATAAATACTGTAATATACATGTATTATTGTCAAATTAATACAGCAAATAATCGATAATACAGCAAATAATCGATAATTCAGCAAATAATTTAGTGGCGCATGGTAAATAATTTTGTGGCGCACCATATTCTGTGGCGCACGAAGCAAGTGCGCCACAGATAAATTATTGTCAAATTCATCAGCGCATGGACTAATATTTCTGTGGCGCATGAGCAATATTTCTGTGGCGCATTCTGGAAGTGCGCCACAGAATTTTCTACTTTCTGTGGCGCACATAAGGGTGCGCCACAGAAATAATATTTTTGTGGCGAGACTTCTGTGGCGCACCCACCATGCGCCACAGAAAGCTATTTTGGTGCGCCACAGAAAGGCACTTCCCTACTAGTGCATGGCTGACAGCAAGATGACCTCTATCACCGTCCAAGACATGGAGGCATCGATCGAGCTATGCTCCATTACATGTATCATGGTTCACTGTCTGATGCTGCCATAAAGGATGTTCCTTCCACCATGGCACAATACCAGCATTTGCTTGTAGCCGCTGACCGATACGGGTAGAGGGGCTGAAGAAGATTTGCGAGGAAAAGTTATGTGGCAAGGGCATCACAATAGACAGTGTAGTCTCGATGCTGGAGCTGGCGGAGGACCATGCCTGCCCCAAACTCAAAGTTAGGTGCTTTGATTTCCTAACTGATGGTGGGAATTTCCCGATGGTTGCGACATCTGATGAGTACATCCGTATGATGCACAGTTTTCCGACTCTCTTGGTTGAAGTGCGCAGTAGGATCAAAATAGCACACGAAGGATCTACTACGATTGTGTTAGGCATGATAATGGGAACGGTGAATCTGAATCCTCTTACAATGGCATGCATGTCCATCGTCGATTTCCCTGTTCTTAGTAGTTGCAGTAATATGCATGTTCCTCATGTAACTATGATGGTTTCAAGTTCTTGTTAGAGTTTCTAAAAAGACATGACAACACTGCTACAATTGTATTTTGTTAGGGGCACTCGTATCTCCTTATTATGAGTCTGTTTATGTCTAACCTTTTAACTAGTCACGTTGTCAGGTAATCTTGCGTATTTCTTCTGAGCAGTGGCAGTAGGTTGAAGCAGGGAAATTGTCTCTTGTAATTTTATGTATGAGGGTACAAATGTGGATTACCGTATTAACTGGCATGGTTAGGAATGGTTCGCTATGGTAAATAGTAGCTCAAGTAGAGTAGTTGAAGGAAAATTGTCAGCAAGGGTTAGCGGTGGTGTCAGTCCAATATAAAAGTGGAACAATAAAATACGCACTCTGCGCAAACACCTGAGTTGTTGGGCTAGACATATGGTGGGCCAGTTAAAGAAGGAGAAGATTCGATTGTCATCTATTATTGATGAATTAGAAACTTTTACTGAAGTGCGACCGCTGTCAACGCAAGAGATTGAATTAAAAAATCGATCGAATGTGGAAATGGCCAGTCTTCTTCGTGAAGAGGAACTAAAATGGTACCAACGATTCAAAGCCCAATTTATCTTGGAGGTGGATTCGAATACGAGATACTTCCATAGTCTAGCTAATGGCAGACATAGAAAGAAACTCATTCATTCTCTTATCCAAGATGAGGGCACGATTGAAAGCCATGAGGAACTCAAATCATACATCACGAAGTATTACAAGAATTTGTTTGGAGAACCAGAGGCTCCTAATTTCTCCCTGGATGAATCCCGAACAGATGACATTGCGCAAGTTTTCGATCAGGAAAATGCCCACCTTACATCTCCTTACTCTAAGTAGGAAGTAAAGAAGGCGGTTTTTCAAATGGAACACAAGAAAAGCACCGGTCCGGATGGTTTTCCTGCTGAGTTTTATCAAACTTTTTGGGACATAATCAATTCGGATCTGTTAGAGATGCATTACACGCGGGACAACTAGAACTATTTCACCTAAACTTCGGTGAGATAATTTTGTTGCCAAAGGTTAATGAAGCAGAAAAGATTCAGCAATATAGACCTATCTGTCTTCTAAACGTTAGCTTCAAAATCTTCACTAAAACCGCTACTATTAGGTTTAATTCGGTGGCTGATCATGTTGTGAAACCAACTCAAACGACTTTATGCAAGCTCGCAATATGCTTGATGAGTAATAATCTTGCATGAGATTGTCCATGAGCTACATTGGAAAAGGCTAAATGGAGTTATTCTAAAGATTGACTTCGAAAAAACCTACGATAAAGTCAAGTGGTAATTCTTACAACAAACACTCAGAAAGAAAGGTTTTTCTGAGGAGTGTCGTGATATGATTCATAATTTTGTTTCCGGAGGAAGTGTCGCCATCAAAATCAATGATGACGTTGGTAGATACTTCCAAACAAAAAAGGGATTATGACAAGGCGACCCATTATCACATATATTATTTAATATAGTTGCTGACATGCTAGCTATAATCATTGAACGTGTGAAATTGGATGGGCAAACTGAAGGAGTGGTTCACCATTTAGTAGATGGTGGATTATCCATTCTTCAATACGCTGACGACATGATTCTCTTTATGGAACATGATATAAAAAAAGCAAAGAACCTGAAATTAATATTATCAGCGTTCGAGCAACTTTCCGGACTCAAAATCAATTTCCATAAAAGTAACTTGTTTTGTTTTGGCGACGCTCAGGACGAGGCTTCCCAGTACGCTGAATTGTTTGGATGTGGGATTGGCCAGTTTCTGATAAGCTATCTTGGCATCCCAATTCATTTTAGGAGGCTTACGATCGCTCAATGGAAACATGTTGAGAAAAGACTACAAAAAAGGTTGAGTAGTTGGAAAGGAAAACTATTATCCCTAGGTGGCAGATTGGTGCTCATAATTTCTGTACTAACAAACATGGTACTTTATATGTTATCCTTCTTCCAAGTTTCAAAAGGAGTCTTCCATCGATTGGATTATTTCCGAGCTAGATTCTTTTGACAAGGATATAATGAGAAAAAGAAATACCGGCTAGCAAAATGGATGTAGTGTGCCGACCCAAGGATCACGGTGGTCTTGGGATTCATGACCTTGAGGTCAGGAATAGAGTCCTGCTTGGTAAATGGCTGTTTAAGCTTCTTATCGAAGATGGGGTATGACAAACTATGCTTAGAAGGAAATACTTCGGTTCAAGTGCGGTATCACAGGTTACTTAGAAACCTGGTGTTTTACATTTTTGGGCCGGCCTAATGGCGATGAAGAAATTCTTCTTCCCCTATGGTATGTTTTCCATTAAAAATGGTTCGGAGATAAGGTTTTGGGAGGATAGGTGGTTTGGAACTACCTCACTCCGAGAACAATATCTGACTTTATACAGTATAGTCCTTGGACGTCACAAGAGCGATACTCTGATGGAGGAAAATCCTCCAAATGTGACATTCAGAAGAGACCTTATTGGACCAAGACTGGCCGCCTGGCATGAGTTGCTACAGCGGCTGGCTAATGTCAGTTTGGCACAAGGGTCATATGAGTTTCGATGGAATTTACACAACAATGGTAAATTCTTTGTGGACTCAATGTATACAACTTTAATCCAACCAGATGTCCAGACAGATAATAATAAGAAAATTTGGAAGATGAAAATCCCACTAAAAAACAAAGTTTTTACGTGGTATCTTCGTCGAGAAGTTATTCTTACTAAAGACAACCTTGCAAAACGCAACTGGCATGGAAGTAAACAGTGTGTGTTCTGTCATAAGGACGAGAGTATCAAGCACTTATTATTCTAGTGTCAACTTTCTGGTTCTATATGGTTAATATCCAGATAGGTTCTACTATATACCCACCCACAAACATTGCCAATATCTTTGGCAACTAGCTAAATGGGGTGGATAATAGTTTAAACAACTTATTAGGGTGGCAGCGCTTGCCGTTATATGGTCGCTTTGGCTATATAGAAATGACAAGGTTTTTAATGATAAAAATTGTTCTCTTATGCAGGTTATCTACAGGAGTATAGCTACGCTCCGTTCGTGGTCTCAGTTACAACGTGTGGGGGCATCGAGACCTATTTATGGAGGTGTGTATCAGACTGGAGGATACGGCGAGACACTTTTTATCCCAACATGGATGACAACATAATTTGCGACACGGACCTCCATCAGCATAGACGTTTTTACAATTTCTTATTATGATATGTAATTCGCCTTTTAAGTTTTTTGAACCTGAAACTACTTGTGGATGTGTACATCTTGGTTATGCAGAGACTGTAAGTAATAAAAGCTCCCTTTATCTATTTTTTTTTCTTTTCAGCAATGAGAACTACCATCAAGCTAGCTACCGGGTTCCTGGAATGAACAACACGGTTCCTATAAACTTGTTCCTCCCTCTGATTTTCCACTTTCTCTTGTCCTGTAAAGATACCACTGTTTGAAGAAAATGACAGTAATAATAGTTCATAGACATTTTCCACTTTCTCTTGTGCCATATGGTGGCCTGACTTGACAATGTATAGAGCAAGAGCAACATCAAATTTGCCGCCAAACAACTCTAACGATTTTGATATACCGGACAGCAGTAGTGCCCCACCAACAAGGCCGCTGTCAGTCACACGGTGTAGATGTTCCATGGCGGGATGGATGGAAAGTCATGCTGATGCCATCCACGCGTCCCAGACCGCACTTGAGATGAGTCCAGCCTAGTATTTGCAAAATTACTTGTGCTTGAGAATAATATACATCATGAGGGATCAGGGAAATCCTTGACTCTGAAATTCCTGTAGAACTGTACTGTTCTGAAAGAATTTCACAAGGATCCTGGTACTGGACTTCTTCAGATTACCTTTCCTTTTTCAATGTTAGCCACCGCCACACCACGTTAATATGGATTCCACTATCCACTATCCACTATCTGGTAACTTGAATGTCCAAAGCCCCTGCCGGCTCATTGGATAAATGTTCTCACATATTAAATTGACATATTACCAGAAATATATCAGGACCAAGAATGCAAATCTCTCACAACTAACTGAGAGCACCCGACAATCACATTTGCAAGTTGCAATTGCAGCAATAATACATACGCATCACTTTAACTAAATCAAAATCGTGCCTTGGACAGATACAATACCATGTAGCCTTATTTCGTGGTTCGACACATCCAGCAAGAGAACAAATACCAAGAGAATAAACTCCAGGTTTTACTCGCAAAAAAAAAAAGAATGTTTCATCACCACTCGTTTAGAAGCCGCTCATGCAACAACGTTTAAGTAAATCCTTCTGCCATAATGGTCAATGCTGCCAATGGTACACCTTAAGTGATAAATTTTTGTTTTAGCCGCCAAAAAATGCTATTCTACCATGAAATCCGGGAGTGGTAAAAGCCACTTTTTCTAGTGTGCCTTCATCCATGATGAAACCCTGATGTTTTGACTTTGATCGATCTGACTGGGTGACCTGTAGTGATTGATAATCAACGAGGCAACGGCGGGAGGGTGCTAATATATAGTCCCCCTTGGTTTGTGAAAAAGAATAGGGATAGGAAGAGATTTCACAAAGGTGCACGAGGCGGAGAGGAAATTTCTTGTTGCTAGGTTCCGTGGAAAGGTGTAAACCGCGTGGGTGGAAGACGGAGACCGGTAGGAACAGCCACAATGGGGCCCATCGAACGGCTCAGACGAGGGCGACCTATTTCCCCCAAATCGTTCGTCTGACGACTAGCGCGGTCCTTTATTTTACTCTGGGACAATTCATTTCAAGCCTTTTTTTTCTTGACTTTATCCACATGGAAATTTCAGCCATGATTTAGAAAGGGATCCAAATCAAGATATGAATGTGAGGACAGAGCATGCGTGCAAACACAATGCAAACACAATTCTGCATTTACAGCCCATTACCAATTTCCAGCCCAAAACTAAGCACGCAGTCACGCCCACAGCAGTATACCACACTCCTAACCCTAGCCGTATTCCACTCTCAGTTCTCTCCTCAGTCCTCACTGCGCTCCTCTTCCGCCACCGTCCCGGCCACCGGATCTGCCGCCCCCTCTCCCGCCACCGTCCCGGCAGGATGCGAAGCTCCGTTTAGAACCTGTTTCTGCCCTACATTTCCACAAACGAGGGGGCGGGGAAGACATATCAGCTCGCCTCCGCCGCCTAGCTGATTGCCCATCGCTGCCGGGTTCCCCCAGTCGAATCGATCGAGGTCCTATCATCGAGGCTTCAGCATGGCCGAAGGCGACCCATCTGATTGCGAAATCGTCCCTACAGGAGACGGTCGCCTCTTCCATTTCCGGGTAAGACTCTCGTCGCCCCTCCTACCGATCCTCTGCACAAGAGCACCTTCCTTCCTGGATGCAGTTGCGTTGCATTTTACATACCCCAAAGGTCGGCCCCCAACATCATCATGGTCGCTCTCAGTGTGCATCGTGATCCCGCTCTGGAAGCCGCTGCCAAGGTGTCTACACACATGGTTTTTCTCGACAAGTCTGGCTCGCCTGCGCCTTCGGTGGGGAGAAGAGGAACCAAAAACTTCTCTGCCCTCACCTTATGGAATGTAGTTACGTCCTGCTCGCACGGAGGGACGCTGTCAAGGCTAACTGTGTGGTGGACAACTACTTCGTGGTGCAGTGCTCTGTGGACATAGACTGGACACCTCCAGCTTTATGGATGAAAGATTTAGGTCATGATTTTGCCATTATGTTGGAGAAAAAAGATCTGACAGATGTTTCCTTTGATGTTGGGGACGATAACTTCAGTGCACATCGCCTGGTGCTTGCTGCTCAATCGCCCGTCTTGAAAGCACAGCTCTATGGCCCGATGGCTGAAAGCAATATGGCGTCTATCACCATCCAAGACATGGAGGCTTCTACCTTCAGATCTATGCTCCATTACATGTATCACGGTTCGTTGCCCGATGCTGGCAATGCAGATGTTTCCTCCACTATGGCAGAATACCAGCATCTGCTTGTAGCCGCTGATAGGTATGGGCTAGAGAGGCTAAAGAAGAAATGTGAAGAGAAGATATGTGCTAACGGTATCACAATAGACAGTGTGGTTTCATTGTTGGAGCTGGCGGAGGACCATGTCTGCTCTAAACTCAAGGCTAAGTGCTTTGATTTCCTTGCTGACGGTGACAATTTCAAGGTTGTTGGGACATCTGGTGAGTACTTCCAATTGATGCAGACATTTCCGGCTCTTTTGGTTGAAGCACGGAACAGGCTCAAGATACCGCATGGTGAACCAGCCATCATGGAACCTCCAGCTTCATCTCTAGAGGAGCAGCTACTGGATTTGGGTTATGATCTGGCCATGATGTCAAATAAACAAGATCTGACAGATATTTCCTTTGATGTTGGTGGGCAGAGCTTCAGTGCACATCGCCTGGTGCTCGCTGCCTGATCACCTGTCTTTAAAGCGCAGCTCTATGGCCCGATGGCTGAAAGCAAAATGCAATCTATTACCATCCAAGACATGGAGGCCTCTACCTTCAGCTCGATGCTCCATTACGTGTATCATGGTTCACAAAGAAATGATGTATCTTCCACCATGTTTCAGTACCAGCATCTGCTTGTTGCAGCTGATAGGTATGGTGTAGAGGGGCTAAAAAAGTTTTGCGAGGCCAGGCTCTGTAGCAACGGTATTATGATAGACAATGTGGTCTCAATGTTGGAGCTGGCAGAGGACCATTCCTGCCTCAAACTCAAAACCGAGTGCTTTGATTTCCTTGCTAAATCTAAAAATTTCAAGATGGTTGCGACATCTGGTGAGTATATCCGTTTGATGCAGAGCTTTCCGTCTCTCTTGGTTGAAGTGCAGAATAGGTTCAAGATAGCACATGGAGGATCGACTACTATGAATCCTCGTGCTCGCAAGAAAAGCCGAGTGTGCTAGGCATGATGGGATTGATGAGTTCCAATCCTCTTATTAGTAGTTGCATTAATATGTATGTATGTTCCTCATGTAGCTATCGTGGTTTAATGTCCTTGGTAGAGTATTTGAAAAGACATGGTAACACTAGTCCTGGAACTGTATTTTGTTAGTTCTGTGCCTGTTCTGTGTATGTTCATGTCTAACCTTTTTACTAGTCACTCTCTCTGGCAATCTTGTGTATTTCTTTCGAGCAATGGTAGCAGGTTTTGAAGTAAAAACGTCTTGTATTTTCTGTATGAGGGTACACAGCTTGATTGGTGGTATTAAGCAGTACAGGCTGGTACAGTTTGCTGTGCCAAACAATAGCTCGGGTGCAGCAGCTGAAGCAAAATTGTGAGCGACAGTCAGTTTTGCTGTTTACAAGCATGGCAACTAGGAGCAGGCTATGGAGTGCCTGGAATGACCAGCGCGGTTCATACCTCTTAATTAACAAGTTCTGGAACCTGTTTTTTTTTCTTTTACTGAATGTGGAGACAAAATTCTGAACTTTAATTAGGATAATTTCAGGAAGCGGACTTGCAAGCAATTCTTTGTTAAACTACTCATTTAGGATTCATGATAGAGTTTTATTTTTGAGGTAACTACACAATACCACAACTTCAGGGGCACTAACTAAACAAAACCATGACTATTGCACTTATTTTCTCAGTCTGACACTAAAACTGATATGTGTAGTCAGAAGTGCCAATCCAATTCAGGCTCCCAGACCGCCGTGGTGAAGATGACTCTCACCCAGGTCATCATAGGGTCATACCATCGATAAGAATTTCATTTCCTCCAAAACTAGTTGCTCGGAGATGTTTGCCGCGACTATGGT
Source organism: Poa pratensis (assembly GCA_947311845.1). NCBI lineage: Eukaryota > Viridiplantae > Streptophyta > Magnoliopsida > Poales > Poaceae > Poa > Poa pratensis. The sequence continues at coordinate 27,636,469 of CAMZMU010000084.1, forward strand.
CTCTCCGTAGTTGTTTGCCGCAATCATTATTGAGTTGTTTTTAGCCGCCTCTGGAAGCTCTTGGCTGTGGTGGTGTTCATGTTGTCATCATCACCGGAGCTCATGGCCGCTGTTTCCATGTCGTCGCCGTCACCTTTCGACCCCTGTTTCGACCAACTCTAGGAATGTGAAGATTGCTTAACGTATATGTGTATAATGCTCGTAGTAGCTAGCTTAGCTCTAATGACAATAGCAAGCTGCCGAACGGATGCTTCAGTTCCATTCTTGTGTACGCAGTCGCATGGACGGACACATACATAGGTATATGGCTTTTACTGTTCTGTGTTATATCCTGTTTTCTTTCACAAGGGAGATGCTATGTAACCAAGGTTGCCAGTCACCTGCTAGTGTAATTTCGTAACCTTGTACACTATTTGAATCTGATAGATCACCAATGGCAAAGGTTTGAGCGTAAAACAGTGCGTGCAGTGTTTCCTCAGTAATAAGTTAACACACATTTGTTTCCACAATTTTGTTTTCTCTAATGAAGTGACTGCAATTACTTCGGATATCTGATTAGTAGAACATAATGAGAAGTTAACTGCAGAAGACAAAACTGTTGGTGGTAGATTACTATATTATTTCTGTGACGAGATTTTGCAAATTTATGCTGAACTGCTGATTGAGAAATAGACAAGATGTTTTCCCTTCAAGGATCTCCAAAAGAAATAGTCTTCAAGCTGAACGTCTAAAGTCGTTATGATGTTTTCTTGATGTCTTGGTATGTTTGCTTGGCAACAGATCATCGTGAACTAGAAGGGCATGCTTATTTTGCAGCCTGATCTTGTACAGTACCGTGGACAAAACTGACCTGATCATATGACACTACGCTTGTACCTCGATTGTATTTTGCCAAGTCAGCAATTTCACATTCTTTTCTCTGTTCTATAGGTTGTCTTTGTGTTCTTCTCCACGTTCAGCATTTGTTTCAATCGTGTTCTATAGGAATCTCAATCTTGCATTATATGTTCCTCTAGTCACCTTGTCTTTTTGTTTATATACTTGTGGTATTTCCATCAGAGAATCCTAATCTTAATAACAATAGTAGCATGGCTTTATGCTCATTTGTCGTAGGAGTTCATCATCTATATCAAATCCTGTAGGTATATGTTGTTCCTCCGTCCCTTGGGTTTGTATATTGGTAAATTTGAATCATGGTTTCGCTTATGTCATTCACCAATGCTTTGGTGCAATCAGTATCCTTCTCTCATTTTGCATCATTGTTTCCTCTTCATTTGGCTAGATTTTGGTGCTATTTGATTCTTGAAATTCTAGGGTTAGCAAGGTACTTAATTCTCATTCTCTCAGATATTGTAAGTGTCTGAATAATGAGCTATACCAAAATGACATGTTGAGAACATAATCATGCCCTAGCAGTTGGTCATGTCAGTACCAGTGGCCGGTGCAGTGCCAGACCAAATGAAAATTATTCAATTTTGTTTTACACAAACTGTGATGTCAGTTGACTTCACTGCCTTGTGTTCTACAGGTATTCTTGCAGTAGTAAGATTATTTTCAGTGGTTATGGAAGATGTTCTCAAAAAGGGGACTCCGAATGATAGATTCTACTTTATTATAGTGCTGTGAAGAACAAGATTGTGTTATTGCTATGATCTGGCATAATTGTCTTATTCGGTGCACGGTTGAATTATTTCAGGCATGTTTGGAACTGTTGAAGATACTTGTACGAAAATGCCTCTGAAAAAAATCATGTTCAATACTAGGTTACCGCAGGGGAAAATTCTTATTTGCATTATCTATTTGAGCTCCGATTAAGCATAAATAAGAATTTATCTATTTCTCTGAGGGGAATGAAATTAACATTCACCGACCGGTTCGGAAAATTCAAGTCCTCACCTGGGCACCTGGACACGAGGTTGTGGACTCGTGACGCGAGAAAGCCGATGAGAATCGTCTTATGTACCTTTCCTAACTTCCTTTGCGCTTGCAATCGGCCGATCGCCAATCCCCTATCCCAATCGACACTTCGGCAGAGACTGGTCACCGTATTTTGACAAAGAGATAGTAGGGCAACGTTTCAGAGTTTGGCACAGGGCCCTTGATTTTGCTGGCCCGGCGCTGCAAGCTAGCACTGGTGCATGCACTGCCACATGACACAGCCACCTCCTTCAGCCCCATCAGCAAGCTCTCCCCCTTAACATATGCAAAGGACAGGTTCAGGTTGCCTAATTAAACCATGCCACATTTTTGTGTGGGTTCATATGATTATAATGACCAGTAGGAAGCTCTAGTTGATTGGTCGTGTTGTTTTATCGAGCAAATGATGAGTTCCAAAACTTTGACAATCAACATAGTACTTTATTTGTCTTGTTTGGTGTTGTAACTTGTTATGTCCTAATTTCATACTATAAATAAAACTGTGAAAGAAGGGGGACACCTAATCATGTGTTAAGCACGTTTCCAGTGTAGCTTCTGATTTATAAGTATATCTCTGCCACTTGCTTGCTTTCGTCCAAACTCCGATTGTTCAAAACAAATTTGAGGCTGAAATACTGGAACAAAGACACATTGCTGCTGCAGTCCGAGATGAAGTTATTGACTTACTGAGAAAGCTAACTCAGGACAGGAGTCAGAAGTAATCGTCACTTGTGACTGACAACCTACATGAGAATCTTCCTGTTGATTTAGTGGTAACCCACTTTTTGCATCTCTGGCGACCAACCTTCATAGAAATTAAAACTCTAATGAATTGCTGACTTTGTTGTTCATATGTCAGTGTGAAGCTTGACGATGGGAGTATAATGCTGAATTTCATTACTATTCAATTTGTTGAGATTATGTACCGAATTTGAAAAGTTTACAGCTGATATAATATTTAGTTAATTTGCATAGCTCATTTATGCATTATCGACCAGTTTCATTTCACACCGGCTGTCAGTATATGAGTATTGTAGTATGAGGCCAATGCGATGTCGCTATTATCGTCATTAGATGGGCAGGCCTAATTTAAAAAGGGATTATTGAGGCTTCATTTATTACCGTGAAAGGCCGACCTGCTAAAATTAAAGGCATAATGATACGTCTCAAATGTATCTATAATTTTTAATTATTCCATGCTTGTTTTATATCAATGCTACATGTTTTTATTATAGTTTTATATCATTTTAGGAATTTTCCTGGACTAACCTATTAACAAAATGCCCAGTGCCAGTTTCTGTTTTCTACTGTCTTTTGTGTCATAAAAGTTGTTAAAGAAATATCGTCGGAATTGGACGCCAATTTAAGGAGACTTTTTATTCCACGAAAGAAGACCAAAGACCAAAGGGCGACCCTGGGGGGACCCACAGCCGCGCCCAAAGGCAGCCTAGGAGCCTCGGCACCGTCTCTCGATCGCCCTGCGCCTATAAAATCCCTCTGATCTAAAACTTCGACCCCCGGAGGATTTTTTTTCAGAAACACAACAAGTGCCGCCGCTACCAAAAACCCTAATTCGTGGTTTCCAGGGTCCTGTTATGGCATCCTGCCGGGACGGGGATCGACGTCCAGAGCCATCTTCATTAATGTTGTTGCCTCCCATGATGATGCGGGAGTAGTCCCTCATCAGGGCTGAGGGCTCATAGCTGTAGCTATGTGTTTATCTCTCTCTCCCATGGTGTGATCTTACGTGATCATGAGCATTGTTAATCTAGTTGAATTCATATGATGTTTCCCCTCTTTGTGTAATTGATATGTTGTTCAATTGATTTTATCTAGTACAATTTCCGGAGTCACTTGTGTGAACACGTTGCCAAGGATGACAGTGCGGGTACCGTGTGACTCTATGGACTATAGATTAGAGGATACTTATCATGAGTTGTTCTTGGTGTTGATGACCAGGGTGGAAGCTACGTGGTCCGTCCAAAGATTTTTTTAGCAGAGATTAGGTCGTTTAATTGCTGCGTGCACCAGGTCAAACGGGCAGCCGTGCACCAGGTTCAGAAAAGGCTCCACGGCGCGGCAACAAGTCATGCTTGATGTGGCCCATTTGTGCATGTTCAGCTCTTGCCCTTAAACCTTGGACATGGCCTGGTGGACAGAACGTGTATGGCCCACGAGTTTGAGCACAGGGGGGCTCGGACCTGCCGACCGGAGCGACTCACATAGAAGGAAATCAATACACGATCTTTTTTATTTGACTCTGCTCTCCACGAGAGGTCAGGCGGCTGACCATGAGGCACCGCCGTCGCTGCTCTCGACCATGGACTACAGGCCGCTGGATCCTATTGGCCTCCATGCCACGTCATCTTATCAAGGTGAAAGCGTCCTATATCTCAGTTCTCCAATCAGGAAACAATTCGTAGTTCTAATCTAGTCACTTAAATCTTCTGAATGTTTGAATTTCCGTTACATTCCATTGTGAGAGTTTATTACCCTAGCTGAGTTCTCTTTATTCTTATTAATTTTATAGATTATCGAGTATTCGAGGTCAGATGGTATCTTTTGGCATTGTTGACTCTTTTGCAAGTTGGTACGTCATTATTATATTTTTTCTATCGCAAGAATTTAGCTAACACGTGCAAAATTATCCCTCCGGGACATATGTTTAAATTGAAACAATATGCACTTCGTCTGATGATGATGACATGCGGAGAAAAACTTGCCAAACATGCCCTTGATTACATCCCATAAAATTGAAAGTGTAAAAAAATATTTAGTGAACACTGCAGAATGATAAGAAAGATAGCATGCACAAAGAATAAATGCATAGGCATCTATTAGTATTTGTTTTCTTGAAGTTATGGAAATCATAATGTATGTGTTAAAGTTGTGCACCATGGTAATTTTTGTCTAGCTTCGCCCCTGTGGATGACATTATGGATTGTGGTGATTGTTTATACGGACTTTAAGGCGAGCTTTTGTAGCCCTACGCAATGGTCATCTTGTTTCTTATCCGCAAAAGAATAGTCTCCGAGTGACGTCTACGTTACATACTGAAGAGGAAGTATCATGTGTTTAATTATGTTAACATTGTTAAGAGTTACCACTAGTGAAAGTATGATCCCTAGGCGTTGTTTCCAACCATTAAAACATCATTTACTTTCATTTTTTTACATGTTTGCTTGCTGCCATTTTATTGCAGATTACAAATACCACCTTTTACCATCCATATTACTTGCCTTTTACCATCTCTTAGCTGAACTAGTCCCCTTACAACTGACAATTGTATTAGGTGTGTTGGGGCACAAGAGACTTTTATAACTTAATTGCAGGAATGCTTGAGAGGGATACATTCAACCTCCCCCTCCCTGAGTTCGATAAACCTTGGGTTACTCACTTAAGGGAAACTTGTTTCTTTCCTACAAACCTCTGCACTTGGAGGCCACAAAGTCTACAAGTATAGAAGCGTGTAATAGACATCACTTAACGCTAATGGTTCGGTCTGCTAAACGTAAAGGGCTAGCCCACCTAACCGTGACGGAACGACCCGCTAATCTTAAACAGATGACCCGCTTAATTCTAACGTGCCAAACTTGCTAAATTTAATGGGATCAGACATCCATATTACCTTAACGGGCCAGCCCGTCTAACCTTAGTGGGCCAACCCATTTAATCTTAACAGGTCATCCCGCTTAACCTTAATACTACCACAATTTATATCCATGGTAGAAGAGATAACGGTGTGACAATGATCTTAACGAAGTTTACCACGTGCATCTCTTATATGCATCTACCGTGAAAACCTTTTCATGATTGATGCACAAACCATTTACCACGGATTTCATGAACAATGTTAGATTGTTCTGCCACGCTTTTACCACGGTACACCGTACGTGGTAAAATCTGTTTTAGCCACGAAAAAAGTCTCTTCTACCACGAAATCCGGGCGTTGTAAATCCATTTTTTCTAGTGTGCCTTCATCCATGATGAAACCATAATGTTTTTACCTAGATCGATTTGACTGGTTGAACCGGCAGCGATTGACAATCAACGAGGCGACGACAGGAAAGGTTGCTAATATGTAGTATCTCCTCGTTTGAGAAAAGAATATAAATAGGAGGAGGTTTCACAATGGGGAAGGAGGCGCCCATAGATCTTTCGACGACTGGCGCGGTCCTTTATTTTACTCTTGACAATACATTTCAAGTCATTTTTTTTCCTAGATCGGTCATCCGACGACTGTCGTGGTCCTTTATTTTACTCTGTGACAATTAATTTCAAGTCACGATTTTTTCCCTTTCTATCCACATGAAATATATGCTTGTCATGTTTCACACCAATCATGGGCTAGTCACCATGATTTTAAGAAGCGATCCAGTATAGTACAAATAAAATACTCCAGTACCACATTTGGGGCAGAAAATACGATCCAAATGATGATATGAATGGAGAGCCGAACAGGTATGCCAAACTCATTGCCAATTTTACGGCCCATTTCCAATTTCCAGCCCAAAATTCAGCACGCAGTCACGCACACTCATAGCCCTAGACGCCTTCTACTCTCAGTTCTCTCATCGGTCCCCATTGCGCTCCTCTTCCACCACCGTCCTAGCCACCGGATCTGCCGCCCATCATGTTCCTGCCCTACATTTCCAAAAACTAGACGGGGAAGATATATCAGGTCGCCTCTACCGCCTACCTGATTGCCTGTCGCTGGCACGCTGCCGGTTTCCCCGGTCGAATCGATCGAGGTCCTACCATCGAGGCTTCACCATGGCCGAAGGCGACCCATCTGATTGCGAAATCGTCCCTACAAGGGACGGTCGCCTCTTCCATTTCCGGGTTACACTCTCGTCGCCCCCTCCTGCCGAGCCTCTGCACAAGCGACCTTCCTTGCTGGATGCAGCTGCGATGCAATTTACTTACCCCGAAGTTCGTCCGACTACTTCGTGGTCACTCTCAGGCCTTGTTTACCTCTAGTGTATTTTAGGGGATTATCCCAGATCCCAAAAATCCCCACTAGTTTGTTTACTTCTAGTGTATTTTAGGGGATGGGAGTGGATAATTCCCAAATATCCCCTACCAATCATCTCATTTTTGCCTAACACAAAAACTCTAGTCCATACTAGTGTATTGTAGGGGAATAATATTTGTGAGGATTTGTGGCGATTTGTGGAGATTGGGTGTTCACCAAATCCCCTCCCATTTCCACTCTTCCCATCCCCTAAAATACTCTTGGAGTAAACAAGGCCTCAAGGTGCATCGTGATCCCGCTCTGCAAGCCGCTGCCAAGGTGTCTACACACATGGTTTTGCTTGACAAGACCGGCTCGCCGGTGCCTTCAATGGGGAGAGAAAGAACCGTAAACATCTCTTCTCCTGACCATAGAATGTAGTTGCACGATGGCCGCACGGAGGGACGATGTCAAGGCTAACTGTGTGGTGGACAACTTCTTCGTGGTGCAGTGCTCCGTGGACATAGACTGCACACCTCCAGCTTCATGGATTAAGGATTTAGGTCATGATTTGGCCATTCTGTTGGACAAGCAAGATCTGACAGATGTTTCCTTTGATGTTGGTGGGGAGAGATTCAGTGCACATCGCCTGGTGCTCGCAGCCCAATCGCCTGTCCTTAAAGCGCAGCTCTATGGCCCTTTGGCTGAAAGCAATATGACGTCTATCACCATCCAAGACATGGAGGCTTCTGCCTTCAGATCTATGCTCCATTACATGTATCATGGTTCATTGCCCGATACTGGCAACGCAAATGTTTCCTCCACTATGGCAGAGTTCCACAATCTGCTTGTAGCTGCTGGTAGGTACGGGTTAGAGAGGCTAAAGAAGAATTGTGAGGAGAAGCTATGTGTTAACGGTATCACAATAGACAATGTGGTTTCATTGTTGGAACTGGCGGAGAACCATGTCTGCTCCAAACTCAAGGCTAGGTGCTTTGATTTCCTTGCTGACGGTGACAATTTCAAGATTGTTGGGACATCTGTTGAGTACTTCCAAGTGATACAGAAATTTCCGACTCTTTTGGATGAAGCGCGAAACAGGCTCAAGATACCGCATGGCGAACCAACCATCATGGAACCTCCAGCTTCATCTCTAGAGGAGCAGCTACTGGATTTGGGTTATGATCTGGCCATGATGTCAAATAAGCAAGATCTGACAGATGTTTCCTTTTATGTTGGTGGGGAGAGCTTCAGTACACATCGCCTGGTGGTCGCGGCCCGATCACCCGTCTTTAAAGCGCAGCTCTATGGCCCGATGGCTGAAAGCAAAATGCAATCTATCACCATCCAAGACATGGAGGCCTCTACCTTCAGCTCGATGCTCCATTACATGTATCATGTTCCTTGCCCAATGCTGACAGAAATGATGTATCTGCCACCATGTTTCAGTACCAGCATCTGCTTGTTGCAGCTGATAGGTACGGGGTAGAGGGGCTAAAAAAGTTTTGTGAGGCCAGGCTCTGTAGCAATGGTATCATGATAGACAATGTTGTCTCGATGTTGGAGCTGGCAGAGGACCATGCCTGTCTCAAACTCAAAACAAAGTGCTTGGATTTCCTTGCTGATGGTGAAAATTTCATGATGGTTGCGATCTCTGGTGAGTACATCAGTTTGATGCACAGCTTTCCGACTCTTGGTTGAATTGCAGAATTGGATCAAGATAGCACATGAAGAATCGACTACTATGAATCCTCGTGCTCGCAAGAAAAGCCGGGTGTGTTCGGCGTGACCGGGTCGACGAGTTTCAGTCCTTTTCTTAGTAGTTGCATTAATATATGTATGTTCCTCGTGTAGCTACCGTGGTGTATAGTTCTTGGAGTTCTTAAAAAGACATGATAACAATAGTCGTGCAACTGTATTTTGTTAGTTTGTGCCTGTTCATGTCTAACCTCTAACTAATTATCTTGTATTTCTTGTATGAGGGTACAAATACGGATTGCTGGTATTAACCGGTCAGGCTGGTACAGTTTGCTAGCTCAGGTTCAATAGCTGAAGGAAAATTTTGAGCGACGGTCAGTTTTGCTGTTTGCAAGCAATGACAACTAGCATCAATCCATCGAGTGCCTGGGATGAACTGCAAGGTTCATACCTCGTAAGTTACAAGTTATGGATCCTGTTTTCTTTTCTTTTGCTGAGACAAAAATTTGAGGAAGTGGACGTTGATGCAAATTGTTTGTTAAATTACTCATGTAGAATTCATGTTGGAGTTTTATTTGTAAGGTAACACAAAACCACACCTTCAGGGGCACTAATTAAACAAAACCACAACTATTGCACTTATTTTCTCAGTTTGACACTAAAACTGATACGTGTAGCCCACAGCCCCACACAACGGTCAGACGTGGCCATCAAATCCATGCTCCCAGACCACAATGGCGGAAGACTCTCACACTAGTTGCTCAGAGTTGTTCGCCGTGACCATGGTCTCGCTGGAGTTGTTTGCCACAACTCTTGGTGCCGGTATTGAACATTGCTCCACTAGAAACCCTCACATATCAAACTGAGTGATCACCAGAACTACGTCATCATCAATAATACATCTCTCTCAACAAACTGATATAATTTCTCAGCGTGTGCAGAGAGATTTTCTTGCAAAAACAAAAACGAGTACCGATATCACATCTGCAACAATAATACATAGATACACAACACTGCAACTAGTTCAAATTGTGACTTCCGACAAATACAATACCAAGTTCACTTATTATGTGTTTCAACATATTCCAGGTAGAGAACAACTATCTTTGTCTGTTTGAAACATAAACATGACAAAGTGCTGCCAATTTGCCAAATATGCCTTTTTGCATGGTCATAATGCTTAAGTATCTTCAACAGTACCAAACATGCCTGAAATAATTCAACCGTGAACATAATTAGACAATAATACCAGATCATAATAATAGCGCACTCTAGATCTTCCCAGCACTATAATAAAGTAGAATCTATCAATCGGAGTCCCCTTTTTGAGAACCTCTTCATAACCACTGACAAATAATCTTACTACCTGTAGCACACAAGGCAGTGAAGTCAACTGACATCACAGTTTGTGTAAAACAGACTTGGAAGTTTTTCAAATTTATCCAGAAATTCATATAATTAGAAGTATTAAGGGATTGGCACCACATGATCATCTGGCCTAGCACTGGTCCGCCACTGGCACTGACACTACCAACTGCTACAGCAAGGTTATGTTCTGAACATGTCATTTTGGTATAGCTCATTATTCAAACAGTTACAATATCTGAGAACATGAGAAATAAAGCGTCTTGCCAATCCTAGAATTTTAAGAATGAAATAGCACCAAATCTAGCCAAATGAAGAGGGAACAATGACTCAAAATGAAAGATATTGACTGCACCAATGCATTGGTGAAAGCGCAAACATAATTCAAATTTACCAATATACAAACCCAAGGGACGGAGGAACAACATATACCTACAGGATTTGATATAGATGAACTCCTACGGTAAATGAGCGTAAAGCCATGCTACTATTGTTATTAAGATTAGGATTCTCCGATGGAAATACCAAAAGTATATGAGCAGAAACAAAAAGGCAAGGTGACTAGAGAACATATAATGCAAGACTGAGATCCATGTAGAACATGATTGAAACAAATGCTGGACGTTGAGAACAACACAAAGACAACCTATTGAACAGGGAAAAGCACGTGAAATTGTGGACTTGGCAAAATGCAATCGGGGTACAAGCCTACAGTGTCATATGATCAGGTCAGTTTGGTCTATGGTACTGTACAAAATCAGGCAGCAAAGTATGCATGCCCTTCTAGTTCACGATACTCTGTTTGCAAGCACACAAACTAAGACATCAAGAACACATCATAACGACTTGGGTACTATTTCTTTTGGAGATCCTTAAATCAAAACATCCTGTCTATTTCTCTATCAGCAATTCAGCACATAAATTTGCAAAATCTCGTCACAGAAATAATATGGTAATCTACCACCATTAGTTTTGTCTTCTGCACTTAACTTCTCGTTCTGTTCTATTAATCAGATATCCGAAGTAAGTGCAGTAACTTCATCAGAGAAAACAAAACTGTCAAAACTTATTACTGGGGAAACACTAGATGCACCATTTTATGCTCACAACTTTGCTATGGGTGATCTATCAGATTCAAATAGTGTACAAGTTTACGCACTTACACTAGCAGGTGACTGGCAACCTTGGTTACATAACCTCCCCCTTATGAAAGAAAACAGGATATGAAACCCAACAGCTAAAAGCCATATACCTATGCATGTGTCCATCCGTACACATCTAAAGCAGTCCAGCAAGTAACCATTGTGAAGACCGTCTCAGTGCTGTGACCATTAGATGCTCTTGATGTCGATGCTCTCACAGAGTGGACTCATGTCACGGAGCGAAAACATGATTCAAATTTACCAATATACAAACCAAAGGGACGGAGGAACAACATATACCTACAGGATATTATATAGAGGAACTCTTACGATAAATGAGCGTAAAGCCATGCTACTATTGTTATTAAGATTAGGATTCTCTGATGGATATACCAAAAGTATGTGAGCAGAAGCAAAAAGGCAAGGTGCTAGAGGAACATATAATGCAAGACTGAGATTCCTATAGAACATGATTGAAACAAATGCTGGACGTTGAGAAGAAACCAAAGACAACCTATAGAACAGGGAAAAACATGTGAAATTGTGGACTTGGCAAAATGCAATCGGGGACCAGGGTACAAGCCTACAGTGTCATATGATCAAGTCAGTTTGATGTACGTTACTGTACAAAATCAGGCTGCAAAGCATGCCCTTCTAGTTCACGATGATCTGTTGCCAAGCAAACAAACTAAGACATCAAGAGAACATCATAACGACTTTAGAAGTTCAGCTTGGAGACTATTTCTTTAGGAGATCCTTAAAGCAAGAAATATTGTCTAATTCTCTATCAGCAGCAGCCCATAAATTTGCAAAATCTCGTCACAGAAATAATATGGCAATCTACCAACAGCAGTTTTGCCTTCTGCACTTAACTTCTCATTTGTGGCATCAAGGAATATTATGTAGTATTGATCAGATATCCGTAGTAATTGCAGCCACTTCATCAGAGAAAACAAAACTGTCGGAGCAAATGTTTGTCAACTTATTACCGAGGAAACACTGAATGCATCGTTTTACACTCAAAACTTTGCCATGGGTGATCTATCAGATTCAAATAGTGTACAAGGTTACGCACTTACACTAGCAGGTGACTGGGAACCTTGGTTACATAACATCTCCCTTATGAAAGAAAACAGGATATAACACAGAACAGCTAAAGCCATATACCTATGTGTGTGTCCATCCGTGCACACCTAAAGCAGTCCAGCGAGTAACCATTGCGAAGACAGTCTCAGTGCTGTGACCATGGATGCTCTTGATGTTGATGCCAGCCTTGGCCATCTCATAGAGTGGGCTCATCTCACGGAGCTTAAGCACCTGATGCACAGTGAGCTCAGTGCTCTGTCCACCTCTGCCTCGGTGGTGAAGCGGCCTATGCCGAAGCGAATGGAGGTGTGTGCCATGTCCTCGTCCACACCAAGCGCCCGGAGCACATAGGAAGGCTCCAAGCTAGCACTGGTGCACGCACTGCCACTTGACACGGCCACCTCCTTGAGCCCCATCAGCAAGCTCTCCCCCTCGACATATGCAAACGACAGGTTCAGGTTGCCCGAGTACCGGTGCTCCATGCTACCGTTGATGACAACATCATCGACCTTGGCACGGATGCCATCAAGCAGACGCTGCTGCAGTCCGGAAACTCGCCTCTCGTCGTAGTCCATCTCCTTGGCCGCGATTTCGCAGGCGGCACCAAATCCAACGACGAGTGGGGTGGGGACGGTCCCGCTGCGGATGCCGCGCTCCTGGCCACCTCCGCTCATCTGCGGCTCGACGCGGATGCGAGGGCGGCGGCGCAGGTAGAGGGCGCCGACGCCCTTGGGCCCGTAAATCTTGTGCGCGGACAGCGACATGAGCCCGATCCCCATCTGGTTGACATCGATCGGGATCTTCCCGAGCGCCTGCGCGGCGTCGGTGTGGAAGTGCACGCCCTTCTCGCGGCAGATGCGGCCGATCTCCTCGAGCGGCTGGACGACGCCGATCTCGTTGTTGACGGCCATGACGGAGACGAGTCCGGTGTCAGGGCGGATGGCGTCTTGGAGCTGGGCGAGGTCGACGAGGCCGTCGGGGCGGACGGGGAGGTAGGTGACGTCGAAGCCCTCCTGCTGGAGGTAGCGGCAGGAGTCGAGGACGCACTTGTGCTCGGTCTGGGTGGTGATGACGTGGCGGCGGCGGTCGCGGTAGAAGTGCATGACGCCCTTGACGGCGATGTTGTTGCACTCGGTGGCGCCCGAGGTGAAGAAGATCTCCCGGGGTCGGCGCCGACGAGGGAGGCCACGCGCGCGCGGGCCTCCTCGACGGCGGCGTCGGACTCCCAGCCGTAGAGGTGGGTGCGGGAGTGCGGGTTGCCGTACTGGGTGAGGTAGTAGGGGAGCATGGCGTCGAGGACGCGCGGGTCCACGGGCGTGGTCGCCTGCATGTCCATGTAGAGGGGCGGCCCGAGATGCGCACGCCCTTGATGGTGATGGCGTCGTCGTCCTCCTCGGGGACGGCGGGGGGGTCGGCTGGCAGGGCGGCCGTGGAGAGGGCGCGGGCGGCGGTGAGGGTAGGTGCTGGGGGAGGCGGCGGAGGAAGAGGGGGAGGAGGCGGCGGGGAGGGCCATGGGTGCGGGTGGGGAGAGGTAGGGTTCAGGAGGCGCCGCCTCGATGGATGCTCCCGTTTCAGGGGAGGGGCGATTTGGGGAATTGTTGTGCGGAGAGGAGACGAGACGGACAGGGCTTGTTGGGGGTGGAATGGATAGGCACGGCCGGTGGAGGGGGGAAGTTGGACACGCAACGAAGCGCATCCTCATGACATGAGCCCATCGCTGTCGCGTAGCCACGCGCCGGTTCGGCCCAGGTTTGGTGCCGGTGGACGAGTTCTTCCGGCAACGAAAGGTCCGCGTGGGCTCGGGTTAACGATGCAACAGTGTTACTTCTTTCTCGCGAAGTGCTCTCTAGGGTTCCGGCGTGGCTAGAGCGCTCGCGCGGGTTCCGATGGCCCGCACCGTGTGTTCCCACAGCATCGTGACAAAATTGACCGCCTCTGTGTCGGGAAGAAGATGAACAGGGACCCCGCAGCCGTCGCCGGTTGAACCGCTGCCTCGGCCGCCCGCCCTGCTTGATTCTCCTCCTCTGCAGGTCCGCCGTTGTCCCCGAACGTCCCTCTAACCCCACCCTTCTTGTCCGGCACCGGTGACCCCGAACACCCGCACCTCCCAAGTTAAGTTTCTTGCTCGTCTGCACCGCCTCCGACGTGGCCAGCCGCGGCTCCGGCTCTCGCCTTCCCTCAATCGGGATGGGGAAGAAGAAGGAAGAGGATGGGGAAGGGTGGGGGTCGGGGCTCGTGAGGAATTGGGGAGAGCGGCGTCGCCGGCGCCCGACGCCATCTCTACCTACTTCGTCTCCGGGAAGAGGTGAGCACGCGGGTGGACATAGAAATTGGGGAGAGGAGAGAATATTTTGGGGGAAGAATTGGGAGGAAGGAGAGACGTGGGAGGGAGAGAACCACGTGGGTAGGCCCCACCAGACGACGCGTGCGAAACGCGGGAGCGATCGAGCGCTCGAGAGGGTGAATCAACGGGTCTCCGTCTCCTCTCTTTGGCGGGAGGGAGGTAGGGTGACCTCGGATCTACGCTCAATGTTGTTAAAAGGTTCTAAAGTTAGATTTTGGTTGATTTTGGTTTTGGTTTCACAACAGTATTGATGAGGTGCTGGCGACGATGGCTCCTTGGAATAAGATCTCTCCTTCCTCGTCAACGTTTCGGCGTCAACGAAGGGTTATTAAGAGCAGGTGTTGGCAAATCTATTGGTTTACTTTAAATTTTGGCAATTAATGTGTCGTTTAACGGAAATTGCCGCAGGTCTATGGTGGGATATGTTCGATCTATTCGTCCGTTTTGGTCTACAATAAGGTCACAACCCTCTAGATTGGTGGTGAAGCTTTACGAGCCTGTGAATGGGGTGTGTCCCTAGCCGATATTCTATCACCGATTATTCGATCTCGTTGTTCGCGGCGAGTGACTATTGCGGTTTTCAAAGACTGGTCGGACGAGGGTGTTTTCAAAGACTTGCCGGCCAGCCTAATTGCGTGCGAGATGGGCCAGAAATATTCACGTGGTCCAGGGTTGCAGGAGCAGCGTGCTCGACTAACGACTAGCAAATAGGCATCAGCAGGCCATATCACCACCAGCAGCGTTAGACGGCTGCACTGGCTGAAGCCCCGCGTGCTGGGCCGGCATATTTTTTTCTTTTTTCTTTTCTTTTCTTTTCTTTTCTGTTTCTGATTTCGTTTTTCTTTTTTTGTTTTATTTTGTGTTTTTGTTTTTTCCTTCTTTTTTTTTCGTTCTCTAACTTTTTAATTTTATATTTCTTTTCTATTTTCTTCACCTTTTATGATTTTGAGAAATGTTTTCAAAATTGTCCAAATTTAAAATTTGTTATATTCAAAAATTGTTTAAATTCAAGATTTTGTTCATATACGAAAATTGTTCCGATTAAAAATTTGTTCACATATGAAAATTGGTAAAATTAAAGTTTTTGTTCATATTCGAAAATTATTTCAATTCAAAATTTGTTCACATTCGAAAATTGGTCCAATTCAAGATTTTGTTCATATTCGAAAATGTTTGAATTCAAAATTTATTCAAATTAATAAATTGTTCCAATTCAAGATTTGTTCATATTTGAAAATTGTTCAGAATTAAAATATGTTCAGATTTTAAAAAAATATTCAAATTAAAAAATGTTTAGAATTAAAAATTGTTCATATTTAAAAAATATTCAGATTATATAAACAATGTACTACTTTTGTTGGGCCACATTTGCTGCGGCCCGTGCAAGGTTTCCTTCGGGCCGCGGGTGCCTGTAGCGCCACTCGCGGGCGCTATATAGGATCTCCCATCCGCAGTCAGAGGGAAATTTTGACAAAAAAGACAACTTCGACGAATGAATTGTCAAAAAAGACCACCTATCGAACGAATTGTCAAAAAGGACCACATGTACCGTGGCGGCATGCTGGCCAAGCGACAAGTGGCAAAGGCCGCCACGGCTGACGGCGGCCATGCCTGCCGCCACCGGCCACGACGGCATGTCACTCTCCATGCATGCTGATCAATGAACAGTGCATCGATTTGTAGTGCATAGAGTTAGCTACGAAAATTTGTCGAATTTGTCTTTTTTACTGAGCCCAAAATATGAAGTTTTTTCAGTAAATTTTTGCACGATCATAGTGCATAGAATTAGCTACATCCAGATATTTCTTTTTCGACTTTTTTGAGATGTTAAAAAAAAATCAAAACGGGTTACGTAGACGGTTCATGCGCCCGGAAGCAGATGCCTGCATGCATGCACGTCTCGCCAGCGTGCCGCCGTGGCCCCTGGCGGCCTCTGACGCCGCCGTCGGCCGTCGCGGCCTTTGCCACGTGTCGCTTGGCCAGCATGCCGCCACGGTGCAGGTGGTCATTTTTGACAATTAGTTCGGGAGGTGGTCTTTTTGACAATTCATTCGTTGAAGTGGTCTTTTTTGTCAAAATTTCCAGCCAGAGGTACATCGATCGATCGATCGTTCAAAGAAAGATCCATCTCTCACATACTCCTAGTACAAAGGTACGCCGCTCTTCCGTTCTTCGTGACTTCGTCAGTTCGCCGGCGTCGCCCGTCGCCAGATTGTTTCAGTTGCCGATTCGGCGGAGAGACAAAAAATAAGGGTATTATCTACCGCTACCAAATCTCCAATGCGATGCACACCCTGTTTGGAAATTCTAATCTGCTTCTCAAACTGTAGGGCACTAGCGCCTAGGGTTCTTAATTGGGTTGGGAATTGGAGTATTTGGACAGAATAATTATTGATGATCACAACATTTGTGAGGGAGTCACATTGATTTTGGATTATTCTTGTACAGCCGGACGCACAAGCAGTGTTCACAGTGTCAAGTAAGTTGAATTCTCTACCTTGCAATCCAAGTAGCAAGTACACCTGGTTACTTTTTTCTTTGTGCAAATTTAAATTATCCTGATTAATTCTCATGTAAAATATTGGCATATTACAGGAGAAGCTGAATTCATAGAAAGGTTTCTAAGAAAAAGGGGACTTCAACACAAGATAAAAATACTGGCCCATCAAATGAACGGATGATGCCCCGTCCCATTAACCGGACAATGCCCCGGTCCCGCCATGGCGCCATCACCACATGAGCAAAATGATGCCTGTGACACAAGAACAAGATTCTTTCGATAAAATAGGGAATTCATCTCAAGCTCTCTCAGAAAATGGTGGACACAAGGAAACATGTTTGCTATCCTTTGGTATATCGACTACTGAAGCTAGTATTAGGCTTGCCTGCTACTGTTGAGAGACGTTTTTCAGCTATGAGAATTGTGAAAACATCTTTGCGCAATTGTCTTAGTGACGACGCTTTGCAATACAATCTCATTTGTTTAGTGGAGAAGGTTGAAATGAGGAAGGTTAACAGTGATTCGGCGATTGATCGCTTTGAGGCCATGAAATAACGTAGAAAAACCTTTTTTCAGGTAATGGTCTTAACTTATTAATTTAGTACACAATTCTGTTTAATATGTTTCTAAGTGAGAATTGTCTTTCCTTTGAAGGCAATTGAGATCTATTGCCGCATTTCCTGCCGCCATGAGTACTTTTTCGTAGGCTGGAATCTTTGATGCTTATCTATTTATTTTTATGACCGACTATTATTTCAAGTGAACATCTTAATTTTTGATTTTTGGTAAGCATTTCATACCACTCATTATATTTATATTGAATTTCTAAGTGTGTTACTAGAATCCTTAGCCCTTGTTTGGCAGAACGGTTTTCACCGGTTTTCCGTGTATTATCCGGGCCATCATAAAAACACCAAAACACACGACGAGTCGCCATTTGGCAGGCCGGTCTTGTCGGGCTCAGTCCGAGAAAACCCAGCAAGACACGTCGACCCGACATGTATTCGAGACACTAGCACCCCCTCGCGTTTTGGCGTTGGCGGCACACGACGCTTCGCACCGACTTACCAGCGACACTCGATCTGCTCCCGTGTGACGCCGCGGGCGCTGCTGCCGACGACGGCGGCTCCTCCATCTCCCAGCTATCCGGAAGCAACGACTAGTCCTTTTTATCCTGTTGAGCCCAGTACTTCTCATCTAACGCCGCCGATGCCACCGGCGCCGAGCTCCTTCTGCCGCCCCTCTTCTCCGACAAATCTAGAATTTTCCCCTATAAGTCCTATTCCAACCTCGCACTCTGCTCTCCCATGTACCGGTAGATGCCGACTGGTAGTTGAGAGTGGCATGAGATCCGGTTCTTCATCTCTCCGTGAGATCCAGTTCTTGGTTACCTTTAGTTCTCGGTTGCCTCCGTGAGGTTTAGCTATTGTTTTATGTGCTGCTGATACCGATATCTGAACTTGAACTTTCTAGGCTCCATGATTGTACGAGACCGCAAGTTTTTTCATTGTAGCAACCCCTGCATACCTAACAACATTTTAAGAGAGGATTTGTAGGGAATTACTTCCTCAGTTTCATAATATAAGATGTTTTAGGTTGTACATGTGTTTTCTAGATTCGGGCTAAAAAATGTGCACATGTGCACTAAAATATGTCTAGATACATGTGTATGTGTGTGAATGTAGGAAAGAGCTAAAACGTCTTATATAGTGGAACGGAGGGAGTAGTATGGAAGAGGATTTGAACGGATTGGGTGAAGGACGTGTTTTCACCCAAAACACTAGGGATAATATTCTTAAAAACACCCTCATCTCTACCTTCCAAACGAAGGCCTTAGTATTGCTCTTGGTATATTAATGAACATGGCACACCCGAACATTATTGTCGTGGGTCTGCCCCTGATTCCTTGTGGCAAATATGCAGAGGATACTCGCGCATCTTTTTTTGAAGGAAGGCAGTCAGTGCTGCTTCATTTCATTAAGAGAAGCCGGGACAAATGCCGGAACAGAGAACAAAAGTAAGTAATATATACAGGTAAGGGAGGACCAAACAAAGGTGGTATAGAAAGAAACAAAAAAGGGGAGGGTACAAGATTTTCAAGTACCCTCACAGAAAGTTAAGGGACTTAATCTCCTGTCAGTCTCGACGCGCCAAGAACCCCAGCAGCCTTCCAGTGGTTCATCTCAATTATAATGTTGTAAGCTAGACACTGGACCAAGGTCGCTTTGTCGTTGAAGACACAGTTGTTTCTTTCTTTCCAGAGGAGCCACCAAGTAATGAGAGCCAGGGATCTCCACCTGTCAACATTAGGCGCAAGGGTGGTAGAAGACAATCTCCTGCCACCAATCTTGAAGCTGCTCACGGAGTGGATCACGTGCCAGGCTAGGAGGAAGAGATTGCCGAGCAAGAACGTCTCGCCAAACTTGATGGGAGTAAGAGCATGTGTGCACAACGGATTCTGGATGTATATGGCATAGTTTGCATACTGGGTCATAAGGCCAGCCCCTCTTGGCCAAATTATTCGCGGTCAAGGTCTTGTTATGCATCAGCAGCCAAGCGTGCAGACGACACTTTGGGGTAGCTCTTGTTTTCCATATCTGTGACATGATTGTTGAAGGAATGTGTCCCAAGAGCTGAGCATGGTAGGCCCACGAAGCCGTGTACTTGCCACTGCTAGTCAGGCGCCAAGTGAGGTTGTCATCTTCATTATAAAAAATAATAGGCTCCCTCTTGACTAGGAGGTCCCAAAGCAGGAGATATTCAATAAGTACGGCTAAGGAGGGATTACTCTTGATGTTTGAAATCCAAGCCTTGTTTGTCAATGCTTCTCTGACATTTGCTTTTTTCTGTCTGGAGTGCTTCTCGAGGTTGGGGAAACGAACAGCCAGAGGTCTACCATCGATCCAATGGCTGGTCCAAAAGGATGTTGATATACCGCTATGGATCTGTATGGTTGTTGCCGCCTGGAAGAGGGCCACCACATTCTTATCTGTAGGCAGAGGGAGTCCAGTCCAGGGTTTAGATGTATCTGTATATTGCTGCCACAACCAGCGAACTCTGAAGGCCACACTCTGTATATTGAGGTCAGGAATCCCTAAACCTCCCAGCTCTTTTGGAAGGCAGACAGTAGACCAGTTGACCAGACACTTGCCACCATTGACTTTATCCGATCCGACCCACAGGAAAGCACGACGAAGTTTATTCAGTTCCTTATGCAGCCACTTAGGTGTAAGAGAGTCATGAGCTGGTAAGCAGGAAGTGCAGAGAGCACCGAATTGACAAGGGTTAGGCGTTCTGCCATGGAGATCCACTTAGCCTTCCAACAAGAAAGTTTCTTTAAAAACTTGTGAAGGAGGTGCTGGTATGTAGCCCTTTTCAGCTTCGTATTAGACAAAGGCAACCCAAGATACTGACATGGGAAATTCTCAAACTTGCAACTATTATTTGCTATGAAGCCAAGGTCCACGGAACCACAAGCGATGGGCAAGATGCTGCTTTTTGCCACATTGGTGTGAAGGCCTGTAGTATTTCCAAACAGCTGAAGAATGGCAAAGGTTGCTTGCAGATCTTGGCAGTCTGTATGAAGAAAGATTACGACATCGTCAACATATAAAGATGTTCTGAATTTCAATATTTGATTGCCAATTGGGGGTAGCAGCAGGTCTTCTTGAGCTTTCTCTAGCAATCTGCCAAGGCAGTCAATTACCAGGACAAAGAGGAGTGGCGACAGGGGGAGTTGACAATCACGCTAATTTTGTTCTAGCTCCATTGATGGCCGGCGGCAACGGCAACTCGCGCGCCTACTCCTCCAGTATACTGAATGTGCAAAGGACTTCCAATTTGATAATGAATGAAAACATAGTAGGTATTATACTTTTTAAAATCAGAGGGAGCTAGTATAACGCTCGAGTCACAAATCAGACTGTTATCATTATGACATGCATAGTAACTGCAAAAGCTATAACATTCAAGAACCAGAAGAGGTAGAGAACCAAGAGGTAGAACCCCACCAGCGGGAAATGACGCCCACTGTGCCTTCTCATGCGCACACGGTCTACCCCAGTTCGGGCACGGAACAGCAGACGCACGCTGGTGACGGTCGGTGCCGGCATAGCCCACACGAAGCTCAGCGCGACCATGGAGCCGAAAGGCACCGCGAAGATGCTCCACACGAACCTTTTGATCATGGGAGAGTGATCCAACCCCGGGATGACGGCGACCATGAAAGCCAGGAGCATGCCCATGAGCGCCCACCAGAGGAAGAAGAGGGCCAAGCATATCCACTCCATACTCGACCTCGAGGTGCCCCTCCCGTAGATCAGCAGCATGGTCGCGATCATGGAGCAGGCGACCGTCGAGGTGTCGAGCGTCAGGAAGGTTTTGTAGTGGTGCGTTCCCCCGAGGTTCTGCACTCCATTGGAGTCGTACGTATCCGCCCGGCATGTTTGCCATGGCGGTCAAGGCAATGGTGGCGATGAGCACTGCCACAATGCCTAGGTTCTTGGACAATTTTTCGACCCATTCATTCACCGCGTTTCTCCTCCACACGGGTATGCGATCCTGGCGTTGCGTACCGATCCAAGCTTTGACGGGCTGACAGCTTGAGCACGAAGCTGATCTGGAACAGGAAAACGGCAGGACAAGTTACTGCTAAAATATATATGCAGTTTTGTCAATCTTCTTGACAAGAACAAACAGTATGCAAATAAGTTTGTTCACATGCTCAGTCAGTGCTTTACCATGGGTAGGAAGCTGGTAACATCTGACACGAGGTCAAATGGCGTTCTCCCTTCATTGTTAGCAATGTTCAACTCGATGTACTCGCTCTCCAGAATTGCAAGCTGTGGCTTTCCAGCAATCACGGCCGTGTGCAGCGGCGTGTTCCCGTTATTGTCTTGCTCGTTCACACTAGTAGAAAAAGGGGCAACAAAACCGGTTCTATAGGGCCTTTAGCACCGGTTGAGCAACCGGTGCTAATAAATCGGTACCCCCTTTAGTACCGGTTGCTTACAAACCGGTGCTAAAGGCCTCCACGTGGGCAGAGCAGAGCGCGCGCAGGCGGAGAACCGGTACTAAAGGTTTCTGTTTTTTTTTCGTTTTTTTTTCAGGGTTTAGAGTTTCTGTTTTTTATTTTCGTTTATTTTTTAGGGTTTAGGGTTTCAGAGGAGATCACGTCGATGCACAAAAAAATGTTTTTCGCACACGTGAAGATCACATAGCACACATACAACTTGGTATATATATGTACACATATAAAGTACTCATAATTAATTACATATGGAGATCACTCCTAGTACATGGAGGGAGGCTACTTGTCGATAAAGTGGAATTCTCCGGATTCAGGTATGACCTCCGTAAGGAAAAATCCCGCCAATTTCTCCGCAATTGCTTTTACGCGGTTTTCTGGTAGGAGCTGGTTCCGCTTTTTTGCCATATTAATTTGAAAGAAGGAGATCAAATCAATTATATGAAGGAAACTAACACAATTGATGGTAGCAAAATAAAGTTGTGAATGATGTTTACGTACCTCTCTAGTTCTTCGAGTATTATCTCTCTCGTTGACCATCATGCGAATGTACTCGCAAACGTAGTATCCACATAAATTCGTCCCAGATGGTTGTTTTAGGCACCACTATACGAGAATAGAATTCCATCAAATAATAATCAAGAGAATGATAATGGTATTGAAACGTGAAGTACTACTTACCAAGTTAGCCTTAAACTCCAGCTTTTCTTTCCAATCACCGGGTTCTTCCTCTCTGAACTTTCTCCAAACCCTTCCCGGCAAAGAAAATGAATTGAGGAGTTATTTGACCGATATATCAGGAAATGAACGAAAGAGGCCGATATAGTGCGATTGAAATTACCTCTTGAGCATTAGACGCACGCTTTTGTAGTCCTCAGGTTCTCTCCTTAATGAGTCCCAGACTTCAACTTCTCCATTCTCGATTTTAATGATCATCAGAATGAAGTGGAACCTGGACACGTTTATATACGCGGTTATTCATAACTCATCAATTACACTTAATATCGGAAAAGCAAAATATAGAATGTGCACAAGACTGTAACACTCACTTGAAGTTGTAAGGAAAAAGTATTTCTTTTTTGGTACTTTGTCGCTTTAAAAACGTTAGCAAAACTTCCTTTGTGGCTTCGGCACATTGTTCTACGGTGACTTCATGAATTTATCCCGGTCAATGAACTCAATGTCCCAGATTCCTCCCACTCTGCATTCACGAATCTTCATTCTGCATAATTAATAGCATACAAAAGAATGTCGTGAGGATAATTACAGGCAATGAACGAGAGCTTAACTAAAGAATTAAATTACACAAATAAATTACTTACAGACAATAGCAGCTGATGATAGCTTTGTCGAGGGCACGTTGATTGTACATCTGAAAAAGTTCTTCGAACTCAACCTGCACAGCATATTCTCGAAAGTAGTGCTGTTCCTGAACTCTCACCAGGAAAGAGATTTTCCCTTTTTTTGCAGTGGCCATGTACCAGTTATGCAAATTTCATAACTGTGTTGTTAGAGCTTTCGGATCCATGACCAGAGGCTGCCCATGAACATATTTATATGCTAGCGGAGCAACGTCGTAACTTGTCTCCTCGTGCATTTGCTGAGCAATAATATGGTCGTTGTAGACCTGGGCCGCCTTATCAGAAGGCACGATGAGCGGGGCGATCGATTGTACTTCGTGTTCTCCGAGCTGAGCAACTTATATATATACCTCGCCGGATTTTGCTGAGGGCACTTCGTCGTCGTCTCTTATTTCTTCTAGCTCAAGTCCCTCACCGGAGTCGTTCAAACATTTTGCGCTGAAATCTTCTCCATCGGAATCTTCATCGGAATCTTCTCCATCGGTATTTACTCCAAGGGTCTTCTCAAAATAATTGCTGCCATTCGCTCTTCCTTCTCCTCGTCTCGGATGAAGGGGGTGTCGTCCTCCATAGCTCAATGTCACTGCAATTTACAAAGTACTTAGCAAATTTAAATTTCTTACACAAAAATTGATACAATGCAATGAACAATATCCTATAATTTCCAATATAGCAATGTCTAAAATAATAGCTAATAGCAATTTAAAATTCATAGCTAATAGCAATTTCAAAATTCATAGCTAATTTGCTGCAAGCTATTACTAACTATTAACACTACAAATTTTAAGTAGCAAGAAAATTTAAATAACTTATCTCAATTTTCTACATTTCCTAAAATTTGCTAACTTATCTCAATTTCTAACTTACTCAATTTTTATAGCTAATATAGCTAATTTGCTAACTTAATTTGCTACTAGCTAATTTGCTAACTTAAATTTATAGCTAATATCTAATTTGCTAACTTTGCTAACTTAATTTTTATAGCTAATTTGCTAACAATTTTATAGCTAATATGGAGATAAAATAAAAATATTGCAACTACAATATAGCAACCAATTTATAGCTAATCTAATTTTTATAGCTACTGCAATCTAATTTTTATAGCTAATGCAACTAATGGAGAAAAATAACAAGACAAAAAAAAATGCAAAACTCTCACCTTGCTTGGGCCGGCGGCGGTGGTGGCAGAGGAGACCCGGCCGAGGCGATGCGGCGTCGGCGCGCATGTCGAGGCCGAGGCGGCGTCGACGGCGCGGCGCGGAGGCGAACGGCGCGGCGGAGGTCGAGGCGACGCCGAGGTGTGGAGGCCGAGCTGAGGCGGCGCGGCGTCGGCGCGGATGTCGAGGCCGAGGCGCGCGGCGTGGCGTCGGGGAGGTCGAGGACGAGGCGGCGTCGACGGCGTCGGCGCTCCGGAGGCGAACGGCGCGGCGTGGCGGAGGCGAACGGCGCGGCGGAGGCGAACGGCGGCAGCCTGGAGGCGTCGTCGTCGGGGAGGTCGAGGGAGTTGGCTGATTGATTTGGGAAAGGAAACGGGCGCCGCATATATATCGAGACCTTTAGCACCGGTTGTTGGCTACCTTTAGTACCGGTTGTAGCCACCAACCGGTGCTAAAGGCGGTGCTAAAGGTTTATTTTTTGGCCATTTTAATTTCGCGCGCGAAGCCAACCTTTAGCACCGGTTGGTGGCTACAACCGGTGCAAAAGGTCTTTTTTCGAATTTCTGTTTTCTTTTTCTTTTTTCTGATTTCTTTATTCTATTGATTTAATTGTCCAAATTTGACAAACTTTATATCAAACTTAAGCCCTGGACATGTAGAATCTTTTGGTATTGGTAATTTTCAAATTTTAATATGTTGAATATTATTTGAATATGTTGAATATATTCAAATTTCAAATGGATGATTTGAGTAAATTTGACATAGATTTAAATCCATATCATCAAAAAATCAAGCAAAATGCATGTTTGATTGTTTTCTTCTGAGTTTTCATTACACAGTTACCAAAAAGGTTTAATACATTATTACACATCACCAACAACATCCCCCTATCTATTTTGGGGTATAAATTTTGTTTTCTTCGCGTATGTCGATCCTTTCTTCTGATTGCGCCGTAACCATGGAGAATCCTCATCATTTAACGGGATGCTTGGGTCAGCTTTCACTTTGAAGGGCGGAATTTCATGAAACTTATTGTAATCTTCTGACATGTCTGTCTTCTCCTCCACTCCCACGATGTTTCTTTTCCCTGAAAGAACTATGTGGCGCTTTGGCTCATCGTATGATGTATCAGCTTGCTTATCTTTTCTTTTTTTCGGTCTGGAAGACATGTCCTTCACATAGAAAACCTGAGCCACATCATTGGCTAGGACGAATGGCTCGGTGTGGTACCCAAGATTTTTGAGATCCACTGTAGTCATTCCGTACTGCGGGTCTATCTCTACCCCGCCTGACAGGTTGACCCATTTGCACTGAAACAAAGGGATCTTAAAATAAGGTCCATAGTCAAGTTCCCATATCTGCTGTATGCAACCATAATATGTGTCCTTTGTCCCATTGTCGTTTGTTGCATCAAAGCGGACACCACTGTTTTGGTTAGTGCTCTTTTTGTCTTGGGTGTCCGTGTAAAATGTATTCCCATTTATCTCGTACCCTTGGAAAGTCAATATAGTCGAAGATGGTGACTTGGCCAACAAGTATAGCTCTTCTCCAACAGTGGTGCTATTAATGAGATGTGTACGCAACCAACTGCCGAAAGTGTCTTCGTGTTTTCCTTTAATCCAGAAGTCGGTCTGCTCCGGGTATTTGGAGCGTAAAATATCCATGTGTTCCACGATATACGGAGCCACCAATCTGGAATTTTGTAGAACTGTGTAGTGTGCTCGAGTGAAAGAATGCCCGTCCATACTTGTTGTTGCTTTCTTTCCTAGCGTGCCTTTTCCACGCAGTCTCCCCTCATGGCGCGATTGAGGAACACCGATCGGCTTAAGATCAGGAATAAAGTCAACACAAAACTCAATGACCTCCTCTGTTCCATAGCCCTTGGACATGCTTCCTTCTGGCCTAGCACGGTTACGGACGTATTTCTTTAAGACTCCCATGAACCTCTCAAAGGGGAACATGTTGTGTAGAAATACAGGACCGAGAATGGAAATCTCTTGGACTAGGTGAACTATGAGGTGCGTCATAATATTGAAGAAGGATGGTGGAAACACCAACTCGAAGCTGACAAGACATTGGACCACATCCTTCTGTAAACTTGGTAGAGTTGCTGGATCGATTACCTTCTGAGAAATTGCATTGAGGAATGCACATAGCTTCACAATGGGTACTCGAACGTTTTCCGGTAGAAGCCCCCTCAATGCAACCGGAAGTAATTGTGTCATAATCACGTGGCAGTCATGAGACTTTAGGTTTTGGAACTTTTTCTCTGCCATGTTTATTATTCCCTTTATATTCGACGAGTAGCCAGACGGGACCTTGATACTGCTCAGGACTTGAAAAAAGATCTCCTTCTCTTCTTTGGTAAGAGCGTAGCTGGCAGTACCTTGATACTTCTCTGGATTCACGTTGTCTCCTTCGTGTATACGTTGCTGGTCCTGCCGTGCATCCGCTGTATCTTTCGTCTTCCCATACACGCCTAAGAAGTTTAGCAGGTTCACGCAAAGATTTTTCGTCACGTGCATCACGTCGATTGCAGAGCGAACCTCTAGCAATTTCCAATAGGGTAGGTCCCAAAATATAGATTTCTTCTTCCACATGGGTACGCGTTTGTCAGCGTCATTCGGAACAGATTGTCCGCCAGGACCCTTTCCAAAGATTACTTTTAAATCCTTGACCATGTCATATATAACATCACCAGTAGGGAGGGTAGGCTTCGTCCGGTGATCTGCCTCACCTTTGAAATGCTTGCCTTTCTTTCTTACGGGATGCTGTCTTGTAAGAAATCGACGATGCCCCAGGTACACATTCTTGTTACCTAAATATATACTGTCAGTCTGACCTAAACAGTGCGTGCATGCATTGTATCCCTTGTTTGACTGTCCTGAAATGTTACTAAGAGCAGGCCAATCATTGATGGTTACAAACAGCAACGCTCGTAGGTCAAATTCCTCCTGTTTGTACTCATCCCACACACGTACACCTTTTCACGCCACAACTGTAAAAGTTCGTCAACTAATGGCCTCAGATACACATCAATGTCGTTGCCAGGTTGCTTCGGGCCTTGGATAAGCACTGGCATCATAATAAACTTTTGCTTCATGCACAACCAAGGAGGAAGGTTATAGATACATAGAGTCACGGGCCAGGTGCTATGACTGCTGCTCTGCTCACCAAACGGATTCAAGCCATCTGTACTTAGACCAAACCTTAAGTTCCTTGCGTCAGCTGCAAAATCTTTGAACTCACTGTCGATGTTTCTCCACTGCGACCCATCAGCGGGGTGTCTCAGCATCTCGTCTTCCTTACGGTCTTCTTTGTGCCATCGCAACAACTTGGCATGCTCTTTGTTTCGGAACAAACGTTTCAACCGTGGTATTATAGGAGCATACCACATCACCTTGGCAGGAACCCTCTTCCTGGGGCTCGGCTCGCCCTCAACATCACCTGGGTCATCTCGCCTGATCTTATACCGCAATGCACCGCATATCGGGCATGCATTCAAATTCTCGTGCTCACCGCGGTAGAGGATGCAGTCATTGATGCATGCATGTATCTTCTGCACCTCTAATCCTAGAGGGCAGACAATCTTCTTTGCTTCGTACGTACTATGGGGCAATACGTTATCTCTTGGAAGCATCCTCTTTAATATTTTCAGCAAGTTTTCAAATCCCTTGTCAGATAGTCCATTCTGTGCCTTCCATTGCAGC
The DNA here is from genome assembly GCA_947311845.1 of Poa pratensis. NCBI lineage: Eukaryota > Viridiplantae > Streptophyta > Magnoliopsida > Poales > Poaceae > Poa > Poa pratensis. The sequence goes on from CAMZMU010000084.1 coordinate 27,664,729, forward strand.
AATTCCAGGGTGGTACCCAGCTTTTTCTGGCCATCTTCACAATTTGGGTACAACAATTTTTTGTGATCCTCTAACATGCGCTCCAACTTCGACCACTCGTTCTCACTTCCGCAGTTTATCTGTTCATCAATAATGACCCGACGAAGATCATCATCGGACTGATCATCAACAATGATCTCATGTTCAGCTTCGTCTTCCTCCATTGTAGTACCACCGTGTTCAGAGAACACAGGATAGTTGTCATCATCCTCTTCTTCATTGTCTTCCATTATAACCCCTCTTTCTCCGTGCTTGGTCCAACAAAAATAATTGGGCATGAAGCCTGCTCGCAACAGGTGGGAGTGGAGGGTTCTTGAGGAAGGGTAATTCCTCTTATTCTTACAGTCATCGCATGGACAAAATATAAAACCATTCTGCTTGTTTAACTCAGCCACACGGAGAAAATTATGCATGCCATCAATGAACTCGGGACAGCGTCGGTCACCGTACATCCATTCCCGGCTCATCTGCATTATACAAATATATCAAATAGAGATATGTGACAAAATTCATTAATACAACAGTTCACCACATTTAAACAAAAGTAGAGTAGCGACCAAATCTAATACATAGTTCTCATAAACATTCATTAATTGAAACTATGACACTATATATAACAAACAATTATACAAATAAGAAAATTATACAAGTAATAATTGTGCATCTAAATCATACAAACTAAGATTTTTTAAAATAAAAGATAAAAACAAGAGGCTCACCGAGGTGGTGTCGGTGACGGGGCGACGCGGGCGATCGACGGCGGTGAGAAAGGGGACGGGACGACACTATAAAAAACCACAAATCATACTTTAATTTGAGCTCAAAATGCATATAAAACAAATGAAATCCCTAACTTACGCATTTCATCAAACACGTAGCTAGCACTACTGACAAGGATATACATCTCGGGTAGCCTACCATAAGGGTACCTGGTGCACGTGTCGACTAAGGCCCAACTATCAAGAGCCTACATGAAGCCCATGACGAAAGGCCCAACAAGATGGAGTATCCTCCAAGATTAGTCATAGGCATAGTCGGTTTAGGCTTTCCTTACATGTAAACTGGGTCGGTTACGAACTCCCGAGACCCAGCCTATTATAAAGGTTGGGAGGGCCGCCGATCCGGAGGAAGAAGCCATACTCGAACCACCAAAAGCCCTAGCGAGATCGACATCTCGCCGGAGCTCCCCTGTAATCGTCTAATTTCACACGATCAATACCAGACAAGCAGGAAGTAGGGTGTTACTCTCTGGAGGCCTGAACCTGGGTAAATCTTTGCCTCTGCTTGTCAGCCGACGAAACTACCAGTACTACCACGTTCTCTTCCCATAATCTCAACCCTAGGTCCTTAACCATGTGATTTGATGAGTTAACCCCTCGTCAACTACAAAAATCAAATGAGCTAAACTAGTAAGAAAATGAGCTAAACTTGAAATGCCGGAAGAGAGGATGAAGTTGCTAACCCTTGTATAGGTAGGTGCCACCAATCTTGACAAATATTGGAGAAAAATGTGATTTACTCAAGATTGGGAGAGGAAAGAGAGAGCAAAAAATGGAGGTGAGCTTGAGCAGCAAGAATGGAGCTGGCTCGGGAGGTGGAAGAAATATATAGTGAAATCTTTAGCACCGGTTCGTAACACAAACCGGTGTACTATAGTACCGGTTTGTGTTACGAACCGGTGCTAAAGGGTCTGGCCGTGGGGCCCCCCACTGCAGCTGCCTGGCCCAACCCTTTTGCACCGGTTGGTAATACCAACCGGTGCAAAAGGTCCGCACAAACCGGTGCAAAAGCCTGCCGGCCGCCTCGTCCTCTGGAACCGGTACTAAAGGACCCTTTAGTACCGGTTCCTGTCAAACCGGTGCAAATGGGGCCGCCCCGAAGCCCCTGTTTCTACTAGTGTCACTAGCCCGCCGGCGAACGGGCTGCCGACGACATATTTGACTACAGATTCATGGCCGCGCTCGATGGCAACATAGAGAAAGTTTCTACCGTTCATGTCGGTAAGAGCATCTCCAGTCGGGGTGCCCAAACGGCCGCCCAAAACCGTTTGGGGCGTGCCGGACACAAAATCGCGCCCATTCGCGGCGACCAAACGCGAATTCGGTCCGGTGCGGCCCAGTTTTGTGTCTGGCACGCCTAGCCCACGCACTCAACTTGGGGAGGCTTGGGGCGGCTCCGGACGGAAGGAAACGCGACACCACGTGGCTCCCGACGCGCGGGCCACGCCTGGCAGTGAGACAAGAGGCCGCATTAATGCCGGGCGGCGTCTCGGTTTCCCAGCCGGGCGCAGCGACGCGTTGCTTCGCTCTGCAGCGAGAAAGCGTCTGCGCCACGGCGGCGTCAATGCAGGCGAGCCGTTAATGGTGTGGCAAGCGAGCCGTTGGACGGCCGGAGTTAAGGCGACCTCATCCGTTCGGCTCCCCGGCCGTTATATAGAGCGGGTACCTCGCCGTCTCCACCATCTCACACAGCCATCTCCATCCCACACCTAGCCATGGCCTCTCCCCGGCGCGCCGCGGAGGAAGAGAGACGAGCGCAGAGGGAGGCCCGTCGTCGCCGCCGTGACAACCAGGTTTGGCAGAGCGCCATGACTCGCCGCGGCTGGCCATCGCAGGAGGCCGGCTCGTCGGCCGTCAACGCTCCGCCACCTCCTCCACCGCCTCCTCTGGCACCGGCGAACCAACTCACGGAAGCCGAGGCGCGCGAGCTCGTTCGCACTAACACGCCGGTGCCGGCGAACTGCGTCCTCCCCGAGGGATGGGCCATGAACCCAGTGCACGTCCCCGTTGCACCCATGCTGGCCGGCCAGGCGCGGCTCGACTACGTCGCCTCGTGCATGGGGACGATGGTGCCGGAGCTGCACGACGACCCCAGGTTCGAGCCGAACTCGGCGTACTGGGACAAGCAGGTCGAGCTCGAGCACGCCTACCGCCTCCACTCCTTCTTCGCCCCCAAGCCGCCTGCAGACTGGCTCGAAGACTCCGACGACGACGGCCTCACCAACACTACCGACGAGGACTTCACCACCGGCTATCTCTACCTCCAGCTCCGCCGCCACCACCTCCACCACCGGCTACCTCTACTGCCTCTGCTCGAGCTGCCGCCGGGGTCCTGTGCTCGTCGCCGCAAGGGCCGGCGCCTGCCCCAACTGCCGGTGCCCGGCGTGCCACCCTACTTACTAGGTCTAGATTTAAATTTGAATGAATTATGTTAGTTTGAATGAAATTTTAATGAAATATATGCATTTTCGTATCAAAATTTCATATTTGAATAATATTTGGGCGTCGCGAGTGGGGAGCGACGGCGCCCAAATGGGCAAGGTAGTCCGGACGGCGCCCAAAGGACCTGTCCGGACGGCCTTTGGGCGCCCATTTGGACGCCGCGAGTGGAGATACTCTAACCTCTGCTGTATCCGGGCACGCTTGTAAGATGTCGTGGATGATCCATGCCGCGATATGCAGAGTCGTGAAGCCTTGTTCGTCTTGGATATATAGAGCTGAGGGCACAAATCTAATAAGCTGGCTGATGATCTCGCTGTCGCCGTCGGAGGCAGCATAATGCAGCGGAGTGCTTCCCAATCCATCAGTTCCATTTGCCAGATTCAGATTCTGATCCTGATTCCATGTCAATATATCCTGTGTAATTTCTGCAAAAGTCTAAATATTAGACTGCAGACCTGACCCAAACCGACTGCGTGTACGACCCGTATTTCAAGCGGCCTTCTCGACTCGAGAAAAGTGGGGGAAAAAAATCTTGAATATAGGTTTTGTTATAATCGGTGTGTCTGCATAATTCATTAAACATTATGGCCATTTATCCACGGTGCGGAAAAGAAAAGGGATAAGCAACTTCAGGTCAGTGAAAACTGCAACATCTACTTTTACACAAAATCGCTCTTTTTTTTATATAGGTCGCAGGTTGAGCTTCTGACTAACTGGAATCGTACTTTAGGATGATGTCAATAACTAGGGTGTTTGGCTTTATGCCGGTGTGTGGCCTACTGCCATTTTGGTGCATGCCGCCGGCGGGTGCGAGCGACGTCGGGTGGCTAGTGGAGGTGATTTGGGTGGCGGTGGTGGTATCTGTCCAGCTGCTACGTGAATCTCCTCTGGTGTGCCCTCTAATAAGCTTGCTTGGGAGGATTGTGCGTGATCCCTTGGACCAGATCTGGCGCTGTCTGCTAGTCCTCTTCCTCGACGTAGAGCTCCAGCGGTCGGAGATGAATGCGGGGACGCAGGGACCTGCACCGCTGATTAATGGCATCTAGGCCCTTTGGGGCAGCTCCAGGTCCAAAAAAAAACTATGCTTGTTACTTGGGTGGGGGGGGGGGGGGGGGGGAGGGGGGATTTGGAGCAAAAAAACACAAGGCTTCTCTATAGCAACGTCGCTCGTCATGATGTCAAAGATAAAAGCGGAAGGTGCACAATGGAAATTAGCGGTCGCAAAATTCCCGGGGTTTACCTTGTTGTGAGATTGTCAACATTTGTGAACTTGTTTTTCTCGTTCAAACTCTTTTTGATCAATGAAATGAGGTAAAAAAAAATTGGGTCCATTTCTGGAGAAAAAAATACCCAGTAATAATTCCGCGCATTACCTTTTTCAGGAGGATATATATTTGGTATCATCTAAAAATACTTCGTATATAATATCGGTCGGTGCTGAAATCTGGAGGTACCGCCCTAATTAAAAGAGTGGCGGACAGCCGTTTTGGATGCTCCATGAACTTGTACTAGGAAAATTGGCGCGTCGTCACGCCGCGCCTGTGGTGCTAATATTGTTGCATAATTTGAAGTCGCACACGTCGTGATTCGAAATGTTGAAATCCTTTGAAATTTGTCGTGTAGAGTATCTCCAAATATTTAGCGAATTGAAAATGTTCAAAAAAGCTTGTATTTTTGCATAATTTTTTTAAGTTAACTCCGTAATTAGAGAAAATGCAATATGTGACCATCTATTAAATTTAAATTCATAATTAGATAAACTTAGTTTAGATTATGTATGAATATTAACCAAATTGAAATGCTCAAATATGTTTGTATTTTGACATAATTAGTTAGGATTCAAACAATTATGCCCGTGGTGTTAATTTTGCTGCGTAATTTGAAGTATATTTTATGCGGAATTAGAATGCCGATAGCTAACTTTAACGATCTATGATAACATAATTGGTATTATAGATAAAATATTCGGTTTCTTCTAACCGGAAGATAGTGCATGAATTGGACACAAATAGGTAGAATCTATTTTTTCTAAATATTTTGGTATGTTGAACATATTTTTATGAATCACGGAACAGAAGTTATTAAATTTACAAAATTGGACAAAATTTTGAAATTGTTAGGAAAGTTTTAAATTCTGACAAACTGGACCTACTGTCATAGTTTTAGTAATTATCAAAATCATTTTTTCAAAATATTAAAAAGATGGCAAGTGAAATCCGCTGGAATTTGTTTTTTCTGTTTCAGCAAAAAATACAAAAAATATTTGGAAAACTAATCCAAAAAATGTGCAACAGAACGAACATCTCTTAGTTTTTGTGGAAAGTTTAAAAATTTCTTAATTTTAAGAATTTATTAGTTTCACTTTTGTACACAATGGATATTTGGTTCAACCTTTATGTGTAAAAGTTTGAAAATTTCTTAAATTTGAAATTTTCTTAGGGGTAGAGGAGACGACGGCGGAGCCCCTTGCGTGCTTCGATTTGTCGGGGAAGGAGCTCGGCGTCGGCGGCGTCTCCGCCCGAGCGGAGGAGGAAAGAGGAGAGGAGGAGGGCGTGGAGGACCCGTTCGCAAATTTCAAAACACGCAGGGCCTTTGCGCAAAAATGACACGCGTAATGTCGGAAGACGAAGCGACGGTGTTTCTACAGTGCCCGGGCGACGTGGCCACCTCGAGTTTTAAAATTTTGAAATCCGTCAGAATTTGTCTTTTTTGCGTAGCTAAAAATATAACGAATTTGAAGATTGGAGAGAAATATGTATATGTCCGTCGAAATAAAAAAGTTAAATCACGGAAGTTGTTTGGGAGGGTGATATACGTCTACTCGTGAAAGGAAAATTCAAACGGGTGACCGAGTGCGACGAATTTGACAAAACTCGCCGAATGTTTGTGCGGGTCTGGAATCGAAATTAAGGAGATAGAGTTGACCAAATTCGAAACCGATCGCGGGAATGGAACCTGCTCGTCGACGCGCAAATTTTTCGTGTATATATTTTCTGTCGGTTTTGAAAAAAAAATTGTACTGTAGAGCGACGGCGTTTCTACAGTGCCCGGGCGACGTGGCCACCTCGAGTTTTAAAATTTTGAAATCCGTCAGAATTTGTCTTTTTTGCGTAGCTAAAAATACAACGAATTTGAAGATTGGAGATAAATGGGTATATGTCCGTCGAAATAAAAAAGTTAAACCACGGAAGTTGTTTGGGAGGGTGATATACGTCTACTCTTGAAAGGAAAATTCAAACGGGTGACGAGCGCGACGAATTTGACAAAACTCGCCGAATGTTTGTGCGAGTCTGGAACCGAAATTATGTAGGTAGAGTTGACCAAATTCGAAACCGATCACGGGAATGAAACCTGCTCGTCGATGCGCAAATTTTTCGTGTATATATTTTCTGTCGGTTTTGAAAAAAATTGTACTGTAGATGCACCGGTTACTGTTCATGTGTGAATACTGTTCATAAACAGTAACCGGCGACGTGGACGTGCTCGAAAATTCAAACGGGTGACCGAGCGCGACGAATTTGACAAATACGGGTGACCGAGCGCGACGAATTTGACAAAACTCGCCGAATGTTTGTGCGAGTCTGGAACTGAAATTAAGGAGGTAGAGTTGACCAAATTCGAAACCGATCACTGGAATGGAACCTGCTCGTCGACGCGCAAATTTTTCGTGTATATATTTTCTGTCGGTTTTGGAAAAAAAAAACTGAACTGTAGATGCACCGGTTACTGTTCATGTGTGAATACTGTACTGTTCATGAACAGTAACCGGCGACGTGGACGCGCTCGTTGGAGGCTGAACAGCTCAGCTTTTATATATAGATAGACTAGTTGAATTTTGGCGTGGCGTCACGCCACGCCCTTGGTATTTTTTGTGTGCAATATATATATTTTTTGTTAACCAAAATGTTGGCTAAATTGGAGTGTTCAAACATTTGTTTGTTTTCTTATGAATAGGTAGCATTTTTTTGTGTCCATCTATGATATATTGTGTACAATATTCAAATGTTTGGAGGTTTGAAGTGCTCAAACATGTTTGTATTTCAGCGTCAATATTTAATTGAAATCAGAACAATCCATATGAATTTGATTTCACATTTGGGGAAATTCTGTTTGTGTGGTGTCGAAATGTTGGCCAAATTGAAATGTTTAAATAAATTTGTATTTGTTATGAGTATAATGCAGTTATTTTTGGTGAGCATTTTGGTTTTATTTTATGGAATATCGGAATATTCGCTCAAATGTTGGATAAATTGCAACTTGCAAATATTTTTTTATTTTGTTATTATAAAGTGGAACAGTACTCGTAGTTTTTAGATAAATGACGTCATTATTAAATGAGATGTGAAGCATTTGGAGTATTGTAAAAAAATGGCTCCATTATCATTTGTTATTTTATGGAATATCGAAATAGCCGCTCAAATGTTGGATAAATTGCAACTTGCAAATATTTTTTATTTTGTTATTATAAAGTGGAACAGTACTCGTAGTTTTTAGATAAATGGCGTCATTATTAAGTGAGATGTGAAGCATTTGGAGTATTGTAAAAAAATGGCTCCAATATCATTTGTTTAAGGAATTGGAACATTGCATGGCGTCACGCCACGCCCTCGGTGATTTTTTTTCCGTACAATATACATACTTTTTTGTTGACAAAAATGTTGGCTAAATTTGAATGTTCAAACATGTTTTTATTTTGTTATGAATAAGTAGCATTTTTTTGTGTGCATTTTTGATATATTGTGTATATTATTGAAATATTGAGTGGCTTGAAATGTTTAAACATGTTTGTATGTCGGCGTCAATATTTAGTTGAAATAAGGACAATCAATTTGAATTTGATTCTACATTTGCGGAAAAGTTTGTTTGTATCCGGCTCTTCCCGTGTGGAAAAGTTTGTTTGTATCCGGCCCTTCCTCTTCCCGCAACTGCTTTGAGAGTCCACCGCCGCCTCCGGCTAGATCCGGCTCTCCCGCCGTCGGCGTGCGCGCCGGGCGCCGTGGAGATGGAATAGGGTGCCGGCCCGCCTTGTACAAAAGTAGATTTAGGTTTTCCTTAGCCCTCGTGCTGAAGTTCGCCAGTATGGCGTCTCTCTCCCTCCTCGGCTGGCTTCCGGTGGGTCGCAGCGGCGCCGGAGCTAGATTTTTTTTCCTTTGCAGGTCAAATCCATGGTGGAGAGCTTGCAAGGCGAAGGAAGATCAAGGCCGATTCAATAAAACTGCCTGCCGTACCTCCTGCTTCGCGAATTGGGAGCTAATTCATCTTCTTCTGGCCGGCCGTGGAGGCGGAGGGAAGAAGTGGAGCTTCTGCTCGTCGAAGTGGTTCTTGCTGCATTCCAGAGCTCCACACACGGTAGTCTTGATTACTGCCGTGATCCTTGGCCAGGAAGATGGTCGAATTTCTACCTCCACAGCGGAGGCTTTCTCGTTCCAGCGCCAGCGCTCGGCAGCTCGTTGCCATCAAGTGGTTCGTCCCCGGTGGCATCTAGCTTGCTGGTGGCTGAGAACGCTCGTCGGAAGAGAGCAACCGAGCAAAAGATGCTCTGATGATCTCGGCGTCGGCGCCTGGAGATCGCCGGCGAGTTGTGGCAGAGGATCCCAAGGGCTTGATTGCTTTTTATCTTTTAGCTCTAGGGTTCTTTTTGTAAATTTAAAGGGCCTTTCTTCGAATATTAGGTCTTCCATGGCTAGATCTGCAAAGGGCCTTTTTGTAAAATGTACCTGCCACCTGGTGATATAATATGCAGCTTCGGGGTCCTTGGACCCCACCCCCTTGTACAAAAAAAAAAAAAACGGAAACGAAACGTAACCGGGAAAAAAGTTGTCGCCATACACACCAGCCCAGCACTCGACAGGTTTACGGGCGAATCCCCAACCAGACGGTTCTCGCCTTCTCGGCACGAAACGAATGGATGCTTGGACGGCTTGGCCCAGTGGGAGTGCTGAAGGGAACGCACCGAGAGTTGACAACGTAGTGAGAGAGCTGACGGCGGAGCTGAACCGTGCAACAGAAGCGCTCGTTTGCGACCGCGAAAGAGGCCACAACGGGACACCAAAATACGGGGACGCTTACGACAAGTTGTGTCGTAAGCGTACTCTACGTAGTATAGTACAGTAGATTCATTCATTCAATCAAAACAAAATAAATTATAAATAGAACAGCTAGCTCATCTAGTAGTAGTAGCACTAATACCAGAAGAATATTCGACGTCACAGATACTCCTCCTGTACACGTACGTATACGTACGAACCAAATAATTAAATCACCTCGAATAAATTAGGCCTCTATATCGATCCTAGGTTAACGTTCCTGGCTGCTGTAGTAGCTAGCTAGTCGATCCATCAATGTGGTTCCATTCTTCAATCATGTGGTTCACTTCACTCTCCCCAAGACCGGCCCCAAGCACGGCTGCCACGCGAGGCTACACAGGTGGCAGCGCCTCTGCCGTCGCTGTCGCATCGGCCGCTGCCGCCGGAGTGGCGTCGGCGGTGCCGTCCTTCTTGGAGGAGGCGGCGGCGGCCGGGCCGACGGCGGCGCGGCACATGGGGCACGTGCAGTGCGCGCGCAGCCAGGCGTCGACGCACTCGGCGTGGAACAAATGCGCGCACTTGGGGAGCCGCCGCACCTTCTCGCCGCCCTCCACCTGCCCGAGGCACACCGCGCAGTCCACCATCGACGACGCCGCCTGCTCCTCGTCGACGGCAGAGTGTTCATACGTGAACGTGGGGAGCGCGGCAATCGCGGCGTCGCTCATGCCGCGGCGCTCGGAGGCACCGCCGGCCTCCATCTGATCCTCGGCGCCCCAGGCGCCCTGGAGCTGGCTGCGGCGCCGGCGGCAGGCGTACCAGATGGCGAGGTAGAGGAGGAAGGTGGCGATGCCGATGGCGAAGGAGAGCCCCATGAAGAGCAGCCGCGACCGGGTGCTGTACCTCGAGTTGTCCGCGAACAGCCACGACGTTGGCGCGTTCATCTTGTTGTTGGAGGCTCCTCCCACGAAAATGAATGGCTTCTCGATCGATCGGCTTCTTTGCCGGCCGGCGTCAGTCAGCTGTGGTGCAGGCGATGCTGTGGGGGTGCGTAGCGGCGGGAGCAAGCAAGCGAGGTGTGTGTTTTCTTTTTCTGTATGTCGCGTCTCTGCTGGGGCAAAGCGGCGGGGAGGCCGTATATAAAGGGAGCCGGCCGGGCGGGATGGAGGCTTCAACGCGACGGCGCGCAGCAAAGGTGAGCTCGATCGCTCCATCGTTCGCGTGGGGCCATGGTCGTCGGTCTATGATGATGAGGTGACGGTAACCGCCCGAGAGATATTTGAGGAACGCGCGACGCCATCGATCCATCGGCCTGAAGGGTTTGATTGGTTTTCCTTCTGTCAGCTGGGGTGAAAAAGGACGATCAATCGATCGAAGCGACATAGGAACCACCCATCGTCGCTCGGTGGTCAGGTCGACCGCCAGATGTGTTACTCACTTACTCTGCTCTGCATGCATGTGATGAGATCCCTGGATATTTATGTTCTGTACTAAAAGGACAAGACGCGCGTTGCCGCGTCCGTTCTAATACAACCGATGATAAATAAGTATTATTTTAGCAAAACATATATATCAGTAAAATAATGGTAAAAATAGTACCAGGCTCACTCTTTTACAACACAATAATTTAGACCTTCTCATATAAATATAGAGAAGTAGAGAAGAAAACACAATTATATTAGTTGTATCAAGGTTAAAAGTACATCGCTCAACAGAAAGAACACATGACCCAAAAAAGGTTAAACTCTCAAATATTTAGTTTGACGATCATGATGCGACTATAATTATGAAATGTCATTAAAATTAAATTATGTACATGGTTCTATGAAGATTTTCACAAAATAATTGAACAAACTTTCGATAATCTATAGACACTAGTATGAATGTACGTGCAAATGCACGTCTTTACAATTAATTAAGTGACAAATTAGAATTAGGAAAGAATGTCCAAGGGTCTACATGGATTGATTTTTTAATTTTTTTGCATCGGTCCTATATTTTATATTGCAAAGAGAAATATATTATTGTTTTTTGAAGCGCAAAATAATATATTATTGTAAGCATCATGGAGCACGCAAACCTCACACCGAAGCCAACATGCACGGTGATAAAGGCGTGCTCCTTTGGTGAATTTTCGGCAAAAATTATGTCATCCTCAATGTAGAAAACCGATACAGATAAATAGTAAGTGTTTGCCTCTATTTATAAATAAGATGCCATAAGGAGATAGGTATAAAAAATGACAGTTCTGATGAACTGGGATCATAATATATTATTCCAAATAATGTAGAGAAAAACAAAATATATATTATTTCAAATTCTTGTGACGATCTGGGAGCAGAATATAACAGTTTACTGTCCACCAGTTTTGCATTGAAACTAATGGATTGTACCGCTTACATGGGAGTTCAAAAGGTATGTAAAAAAACCTTAATTTCTAGACCAGTTAAGCACTTTGTTTGACCTAGTCTTCACTCTGTCATCTCGTCCAAGACTTTGACCTTCAGCTACCAGATTGTTTCACCTACAGATAGAGTGCGCACGTAATTAATGGTTAAAAAATTTAAAGAGTCACATCTTTTCCCGTGCTTGTTGCCGGACTCACCATGATACCTTGCGTAAGAAATTTTCTTTACCAAAATACATTGCATAGCAAATAGGAGTATAGATAAATTGTTAAGAAAAAGGTAGTCTTTATTTTTATTTCCGTGGTGTCCATCTGTTGCATTGATAACCACCCAGGTATCTCGAATCCATCCTTGCTTCATGCATGTAAACAGTTGACTACCAATCCCTGAGCTAACATGGATCGTGGTGGCTGTATGCTAACACGGGTGGTGCACGTTTAGCCTCTCTTATTTGGTGCAGCCATACTCATCGTCATATATGGCTCGGAGTCTTAGTCTAATGCAACCGGCACGGTAAGATTAATTATTGATTCAGATTGCATGCATCATGCATGTGTTGCGGCCATGCAGATCCTGATCAAATGTATGCTTGATGTTTATGCTTGGAGATATTAGCGACTGCCGGATGTGCCGATGCGAGACCTGTCTTTCTTTCTTGAGACTTCTAAGGATGCTCCTTAGAGCAAGATACGCCATGGAAGTTCCACCAGGCATGCGTCGCGCCACTGCGGAGAGGTAGTTCGATGACCAAGAAAATTCTGCTCCACCCACTACATCACAGCTTATTTTTAAAGGCACAAAGAAGTGCCTTAAAAAATACCTAAACTGCCTTAAAAGCTCATTTGAGGCATTATAAAAACTGCCGTATCAAATAGGGTAGGGAAAGATCAATTAAGGCACTTTCAAATAGTGCCTCAAAAGATGATTTTTTGAGGCAGTTCAAATAGTGCCTTATATAGTAATCGGAGGCACTTTACAGTAATGCCTTTAAAAATCATTATAGGCATTATGCAATAATGCCTTGAAATATCATCACAGGCACTTTACAGTAATGCCTTTAAAAATCATTATAGGCATTATGTAATAATGCCTTGAAATATCATCATAGGCATTTTACAATAATGCCTTCAAAAATCATTATAGGCATTATATAATAATGCCCTTAAAAAACATTATCGGCTCTTTTTGCAAATACCAATTTGTATATTATAATCAGGGAACCAATTTATATTACAATCAGGCAAACAATCATATTATAATCAGGGATACAATCATATTATAACCAGGGATACAATCATATTCTTTCTTCACAAATTCAGACATATTGTGTAACAGTACAGAAGTTGCACTAGAGAAGTTGTACTACAGACAGAAATTGAGAACGCTTCTTCAAGAAGTGGGATCGCTTCTTCAAGAACTGGGATGTGCTTGTAGTGCGAGCAATCCCAAACCTGCACAGATGTAAAGAGAAAGAATGAACTAAGATAACTTAGCACTGTGCAGCTTCAACATTCCGGTTTAAGCAACATTTCGGTTTAAGCAACACATACCTAAGATAACTTAGCACTGTGCAGCTTGTGAATTGTCATTTGCAACATCGTTGCTAGTGGCATCATTGTCATCTATCTTTCTCTTCTTTTTCATCTCAGGAATTATTCCTGTTCTTCTCCATTCTTCAACAGCTCTCGGGCTGCGCAAGTTTTCAGGTATTAAGTGCTGATCAATACTTTTCCATATCTTTTGATGAGCAAGATCTGCCTCCGTGACAAGGTTGATCTGCAATACAAGTATGCAGTTATGCACAGTTTGCATGTACAAGGATATGCCAATAGTATAAAAAGTAGATGGTACATGTTGTAGTAGAAGCTTACATGGATTCTCGGCCACGGAATGCACTTAGCTGTAGCAGTTCGCATAGTTTTCATCCGCCCATGTGCACGTGGCAACTTTGTTGTTTCATTCATTACGTAGTTAACCAAAACCTCCACATAATTGCACAAAGGTTTGCCATCTGATGCTAATGAATGCTCATCAGTATTTTGGACTGTACCAATTGCTGCCAGGGCCAAACTATTTGGTGAACTTAGAGCTACTTCCATTCCATTTTCGATTACCTCTGCTTTCCTATTCGATGCAGCCTTGAGCCATTCAGCCTTATTAACTTCTGCCTTTTCCATTTTCACTTTTACCATCTTGGGTACCTACATTTTATAGATGGTAATCGTTAGGATGCAACACTTCCAAACTTGACCATGAGAAAGTAAAGTAAATACGGTGTCATGTTACCTCTTTTGTCTTACTGGATGAAACCTTGTGATTTCCAGCTTTTGTATCTTCTACTTTATCCAATTTCACTATCCTTTTCCGTTGAGGCTTGAACTTTTCAGCATGTACATGTTCTTTTTTGAACTCCCCTTCCTTGTTCTTGGGTACCTTCAAAATATAGAATGTACTTGTAAAGTTGCAGCAGTAAAAAATATTTGACCGTTCAAATGTACATGCTGTCATGTTACCTCGGTATGCAGCTGCTTTGTTTCAGCTTTCTTCACCTTACTTGCTTTTTTCTGATGGTTTTGGTTTGTCAACTTCAAGTTCAACTGATTTGGGAGAATTCTGTTTCTGCGAAGCTTCTTTTACCTCCACATCTTCCACAGATTGGGTTGAATTCTGTTTCTGTGAAGCTTGGAACAGCACCATCATTTCATTGCATTTGTTCACCACCATTTGATTCTGTTCCTTCAAGAGCTTCTGGTTATCCATCAAAGATTCAACCATTATTCTCAAGTCCTTGTTTTCCTCTTGGCTGTGCCTTAGTGCCGCGATTACTTGATCGATTCTCTCACTTCCCTTTCCACCTATGACAAGTCCAAGACCATGCCTTGCTGATGCCTTAGCCTTCGGAAACAATGTTGAGTAAAGATCTTCTTTGTGTGCTTCTTCTCCAATGAGGGACGGGTTCTCATTTAGCTTTTCCTTGATTGTTCTCTGAAAATTGCATGTTCCAACCATTTTCATTACAATCAAAAAAGAGACTACAGAATAAGCTAAAGTTCATCTACTTACAATCTTCTCAGCACAGAAGTCGTCAACTTTATTATCTTTATCTGTGTGGGTCACACAATAGAGCTCAGCACGGCTAACCCTTCTCCCTTCCTTTATTTCCTGCTGATCATGCACCACAGCAAACGATCTTGAGCCTGCCGTATGGACTGCATTGGCTTGAGTAGTGCGTGTGTCTTTATTCTTCTCACTCATAACCTGCATTTCACTATGCCAACTCATAAGTGGCGAGGTTTTAGATGACATGAATAACCTCCTGATCCTCTTCTTTAGTGGGAAATGTCTAACCACCTTTTGTGGCACCTTGCTGATCCTTTTGCCGTCAACACCGGTCTTGACAGTCTTCCATCGACTTGATTTACAAACTGGACATGAGTTGGCATTGGCATATTGGCCTCTAAAAATAATGCAGTCATTATAGCATGCATGATGACTGTCATAGCCTAGGCCAACAGCTTTGATGAATTTCTTCAGTTCATGAAAATTTTTAGGAAGGGTTTGACCTTCTGGCAATGCATCCCTGAATAATTCCAACATATCTTCAAATACGGCATTTGACACTCTCCTATTGTTCTTGATGTTTAGCAATCTAACTAGGAACTGCAACTTGGAAAATCTCTTGCAGCCCGCATATAACTCCTGACTTCCTTCCATGGATAGTAACCTAAATGTTTCAGCAGCCTCATCACAATCATCATCACTCTCTTCTTCTGAATCTGAATGTGCATCTAAGCAGGTGCTATCATAGATACCGAAACCATCAACCAATAGTTGTTCTATCTCATCACTGTCTCCATTTTGTGTTTTCTGACTTGTGCTAGGCTGAATTATAGGTTCAGCAGTACCTAAACACTCTCCATGAAATATCCAAGTGATGTAGCCAGACATGAAACCAGCACATATTAAATGTTCATGAACATCATCTACACCTAGCCAAAATCTGTTGCCACAGTTGCTGCATGGGCACAAAATCTGTCCATTTTTCCCAGAGTTTCTAACAGCTAGCTGAATAAACCTCCTAACACCATCAGAATATTCTGTGGAAGACCTAGCTGATCTCATCCACTTTTTATCCATATCTGCAAATGTGTAACACATGTGTAAATAGTACAAAGAGTAACTACATAGTGCCTATATTGCCATACATGCTATATATTGCTATAAATTACTATATATACAAGCTATATAAATATAACATAGTTTCGAGGCTTAGCTCAGTTCCAAGGATGAGCATATCCTATTTATACACTGTAGATGAAATATGTAGACGGCAGGTAAACCGAGACTATCAAGGAGTAATATGGATGATCATATTCTATTTATACACTGGCGATCAGATATGCAGCTGCCATGCAATCGAACACCACAACACATGAGTAATTTTCCATGATAAAGGATACTTGGCACAACGAAAGTAGTAAATACAGGCACAAATGCTGAATAGCATTCAGAATTCCACATGGACACACACCGCACCAAACAGACAGAGTGAGCACTCATCTAGCACTGAATTTAGACAGTGAAGTGTCGATTTATGCGTTGCAACACAGCAGCAACACGCGGGTAGTAGTATAGCGTAGGATCCTATACAGAACTAGAGTAAAATCCTAACAGCAGGCGCTGCCTAGCATTCACCATGGGAGATGCGCGTAGTCGAGTATCTCACCAGGATCGTCGTCGTTTTGAAGGCGGCGGAGGAAGGAGCGCCGCGGATCGACAGCCTCGGCAGTGGAGCGGCGAAGATCCACGGTTGCGGAGGTGGAGCCTCGCGGGTCGAAGGCGGGGGCGGTGGAGCGCGACCGCTCGAAGGTGGTGTCGGCAGAGCGTATCCGGTCGGCGGAGCGCGTCCGGTCGGCGGAGCGCCGCGGGTCCGGCGCGTCCTTCCCCGTCCTTTCCGCGAGTCGTCCCACGCCACCGCCGCGTCCTCCTCCCGCGTCCTCCTCCATCCTCGACTGCGCGTATCGACGGCGGCGGCGGTGGATTGCCTCGGTTGTGGATTGATTGGTCACCTTCCGCGGACGAGACTCGGGGATGAGATTTTTGCTAAAGACCCCCGCGGGAGGACCGCTGTGACTAAGTTGAATTTGCAAAAGATGTTTTTGTAAAATATATAATAAAACAACTAAAGGAGGCAACGCGGCATCGACTTCTCAAAAGGTCAGATTATTGGAGGCACTATCTAAAACTGCCGCAAAAGATCAGATTATTGGAGGCACTTTCTTAAACAGCCTCAGAAGATCGTATCATTCCAGGCGCTTCAGGAAAATGCGTCAAAAAATCGATTTCTAGAGGCATTATCGAAAAAGTGCCACCGTATATGATTTTTCCTGGCACTTATAAATAATGCCTCTAACAAAGTGCCTCCAATAATAGACCGTGACATAGTGACCGCTGCAACTAATTTCAATGGAAAAAACGACGATGGAACACACCTGAATACCTGATGGATTGAGCGCTGGCGTGTGTGATCAGAAAATAATCCTAGCCCTCTGATGCCGACGTGTTATGTCTGCCGCTTTGGAGTCGCCAACTCTCCATCGATCCTAACCACCGTAAGCCTTCCGGCGCCGTCGCAAATCAATATCGCCTTGTCCGGCTCGTCGTAGATTGCCGTAGACTGACGATTCTTGATTTTTTTCACGAGATCATTGAAGGCCTTGTTCTGGTCGTTTGGAATCCATCAAAGGGTGTGCATTGTGTTGCAACCTTGCCTTGCCTGGGACGCTGTCAAGATCTATTCGACGACTCCAGTCATTGTTGTTTCGTTCTCTTTTTCTTCTTGCGGATATAAATAGTACTACGTATGTCTACCGTGTCCTATTCAAACTCTACTTAGCCTATGTGCGGGCATGTTAAAATCTGATCCGTGTTCATGTAGACTTGATTTATTTCTATACGTCTAATGCTGTACGTTAATGGGGACAATCTAGATCGTTGATCAGAAATTAAACGGTCAAGATTTAAAGTGTTTGATGCTCGACATCGGGACAATCTGGATCGTTGATCAAAAATTTAAATGGACAAGATTTAAAGTATCCCAACATGTTTGCTCTTTTAATAGTAATATAGAAACGATATACATGATGAACATTGCAGACTCAAGAGATAGATTAGTCAAGACTTTATTAACCATCGAGAACTCAAGTTCAATTATTTTTTGTAATGAAATCAGGTAGACTTTGCTGACATCAATTATTCCAAAATCAGTAATAGTTGGCATAATTATGTCCCGAAAAGTTATATCAATTGGATCGAATATAATCGATATTATGTAAACAGAAGAATATTCCACCACTAGATACTAAATAGTGCACCAAAAAATAGAGCATAGTGAGATTTTAAACGGTTTATGCCATCTTAATCTGTGAATCAGATCCAGATTATATAAAATAAAGTATAAATAAAAATAAATGTTATGAACACCACTATTTTTTAATATATATCTAAGTGCAGGAATGCTCATCTCTAGTTGTCATGTTTGCCAAACGTTTAACAAGACATGCTATTTTATCATTTTACACTCATGAGTCGTGACTTTTCTGCACTCTAATTACTGCAGCAGAGGCTAGACACTCATAGGTCTTTTTCAGTGTATGCATCCAACCATCTACCAAATACATACACGTAGTTGCTTACATAATCTGTCTCGTTCTCTTAATATAAATGAGAAATTAGTAAATATAGAGAAAACGTTCACGGATAGATACACACATCATCTTTCATTAATAATTAGGTGGCATCCAACAATAAGGTATCTAACTTATCCTTCCACCCCCTTTCAGCATCAAGTTTTTGCTCATGGCCTGAACCACAGCTTCCACCACCACCGAGTCGAGCACCACTAACAGCAACGGCGGCATCGGCGGCCGATGCGAGAGATGACATGGGTATCACATGCAACTGCTGCGAGAGATGTAGGAAGTCTTCTAGCCCACAACTTTGTGTGACCACCAGAATATGCACCGACGGGGAGCGCACGTGGCTTGGAAGTTGACAATAGACTTGAGACGCGACATCGGGGACTGAGGTGCCCTGTATTCCTAGGGGCTTGACAGAGCCAAAGTGTGTGTGGAGAGACGTGGAAAATTTACAGTGGAACGACTATTTTTGATAGAATATGGCTCGAGGGAAGCGGATGGAGAGAAATGGTGTCGCACATGGGCTGCGTAATGCTATGGTGGGCGCTGGTGGCAGAGAAAGGATAAGGTAGAGAGCTTTAAAGTCTTTATCTCTTTTTTTACATATATCGAAACGATATATCCAGATTTCAGATTTGGCAAATAAATCATACAACTAATGTACCTATTGTACGTGCTCTATAAGTTTTGTAAAAATAATTTTTTTATATTTTAGGCTACACAAAAAAAGAAATTTTTGAATGGGAAATGGAGCTATTTTTCCTTTTCACACCATAATTTTCTTTTTTGTGTAGTTGGAAATACCACTTTTTTCACCGAAAAATTGGCAAATATATTCAAAATGTGTATGTATTCAACAATTTTATTTTTTCTAGGTGTGAACTATAAAGAGTTGTGTATGTATCCAACAATATTTTTATAAGGTGTGAACTATAAAATGAGATATGAGTGGGGTCCATCATGTGGTGTGTGTCACTACCCTATTGGAGGGGATGAGAAGCAAGGAGAGGGCAAGGATTCTAGGGAGATTAGTATATGTAGAGATTAGCAGAACCGACCTACGTATTCCATGTCATGTTCTTGTACAACCAACGAATTATCATATTTTCCGATAAATTTTGGAACCGGAAGCGAAGACTTGATAGAGTCAACGACTAACCTGCGCTTTGCAGAACTGCTGCGTGCAGAGCATTCTGCCCGTTGGGACCAGACGCGGAGGCAATTGCCCCATGCTGAACCAGACTACCAGAGCTCTCACGATGTCAACGGAGCGGCTTATCACGGCGAGAAACAGCGGCGACTCCCCAGCCTGGTTTACAACGGTCAACAACGCCGGAGCAAAATCCATGATCAGCGGCATCAGCCTCTCCACCACCGCATGGTGCCCGTGCCCGCGCCGCCTCATGCAACACCGTGTCCCCTCTGTTGTTCGGGCTGCAGCAGAACCTGCTTAGGATGCAGGCGGACACGGATTCCGCCTGTCCGCTCTGTCCGCGCCGCTTCAGGGCCCAGAACGGGCCCTGGTGGAAAAGGTCCGCTCCTCCGCTACTTCCGTGTCCGTCTCCCAGTAGGCAGCACCAAAGATCGCCGCCGCCAGCTCGACCGCCGTCTGGCTCCTCGGCCGTCCCCTGCAAGCCCATCGACACGACGTATGGCAGCGGAGCCCGTGTCCCCCAGCACCACCTAGGGCTCGCCGCCCTTTCCCGCCCTCCTGTGCCACCTAGGGCTCGGCGCGGTCCCCGTCGCCCAGCCGGAGAGATGCCGGGCGTGGTGGAGGCAGCTGCGGAACACGCAGCGGTGAAGGGTGCCAAGAATCTGCCGGAAGAAGAGGAGAAGAAGCCACCGGAGGGAGAGGAGAAGAATCCGGGGGAGGAGGGCAAGAAGGAGCCCCTGGTACGGTCCCTTTTTCCCGGCTCCAGAGCTTAATCAGTTGATCTGTAGCTTCCTTTACGCTACAGTGGTACCCAAGTTCGTTCCGAACCATTGGCTTGTGCTATTTGTTTTGTGGTTAATTCAGTATCTCCTGGTCTCAAGAAGCTATCTCTTCATGTCTGCTGTAGTAGTATCAAAATTGGTGCGCATGCTGTATTTGTTTATGACCTGGAAACTCGTTTGTAGGATAGGTAGAGTTGGTGATTTGCTTCTTTTATTTTTCTATGCTGGGAAGTAACTGGTTTAAGCAGATAGTCAGTGGCGGAGCTAGACAATATGGCATCGGGGTGCACACAGGTGCCAAAAGGGAGAAAAATCATCTTGACAGGGGTGCACAAGTGGTGAAAAACTGCTATTTTGCAAAGAAAATAAATTTCTACCGGTGTCCTGTGCACCCCCGTAGCTCCATGCAGCTCCGCCAGTGCAGATAGTTGTTATCAAAAGTATGCCTTACAATTGTATCCCATACATTGCCACAATATCCTGTCAGCGCCAATGAAATTGTTCTATAATATTGATCTTTATGCTGTGAGCCATCTTTCTTCTATCCTGATCGATTTCTTCCTTCCAGAGCTTTTTTTTTTAACAGGGGACGGTCCCGAAGGACCCAGAATTCTATTAATCACCGCTGGAAGCTTTTACAGAAATGGACTCACGAAATATGAAAATTACAGTCAAGCCCTTACAATTTGCACCTAGGACCTTACATAGAAAAAGAGAAATGCAATCAGGTCCAGCTCCTTCTTCTCCAGCGTGACACATCCGAAGCTCGGTGCAGTCGACCTCAACGCCGCCGGGGACGAGACCACTTGGGGCGAGAATGCGGGAGCTCACTACACCGATGCTGAAGGGCCTCCGTTGCGGCATAGCAGCCTGGAGGTTGAGGATATCCTTACATCGCCGGCCGGAAAACACCGTCACCGACGAGAAAGGCGGGAGAGGTCGCCTTTCGACCATCTTGAACAGCGACGAAAAGAGCGTCGCCGTGAGGACTCTCCCTGGAGAAGCAGAACTCCTCCCCTGCTGCAATTCCAGTAGTGAAGAAGCAAAGACTCGGAAACTATCTCTACTCTCGCCACCACGACGAGCAAAAGAGGCAGCAACCCGAATCCTGCTCCTACCATTGAAATCGCGATTTACGAACCTTTTTATTGACGAGGTTGTAGAGACGACGATGCAGCTCGCCTCCTCCATCCTCTGGAACTTGGCAATTTGCCTCGTCTTCTCCGCCATGCAACAGAAGAGGCTCCGGAACTCCTGCAGCACAAACCCCAGACCAGCACCTCCGGATCTGACGATGAAGCAGCGACACCAATCCCTCTCCTCGCCTCCACGGCCGGCCAGAGGGAAATCCACGCCACCACACCTAGATCTGTCCTTATTGAAGAAGCTCTCCGCCGGATCCACCTCACCATGAAACTTCCACCACGGAAGCTCGCCGGAAAAAAGCAGAGACGACCAACTAGTGCTTGGCACGAGCACTAGCAGCGAAGAGCGGGGGGAGAAGGACGGCATGAAGCCAAGACGCCATCGCGGCAAGCAGAAGTAAAAACCTAAACTACTATGTACAGAGGAGGCCAGACCACCTACTCCATCCCCTCGCCGGCCGGCAGAGCCTCCGGTGAGAAGGAAGGAAAGGGGCGGCGACGGAGCGCCCGAGACGACTCTCAAGGAGGAGAGCGGTGGAGAGCAGAGGAAAAGAGGAACCCCGTGCGACTAGATCTCAGATCGTTCAGATTCAGAGATGATGTCCTTCCAGAGCTTAATCAGTTGAAATTGGGGTGTAAACATGTGGTCTAGATCCTCTGTTTTGCTGGAGCTTTCGAAGTTCTGAAACTTGTACCTATATCAGTACATTTCTTAATCCATTCGCAACATATTTTCAACTAGAGTGCAGACCAAATTTTGTACCTTGAGTACCTTGTATAGGCTTTAGAGAGGTGCCGTAGTGAAAGTGTAATTATGCATGTTTTTATTTTCTTTAGAAGTAGGACTAAGAATCTTCCTGCCATCGTAGTACTCTTGGTTCAGTTGCATAAAGGAGAATATTTTCAGTGTTAAAGCATGTGTATATGATTTTTTAGTACTGTGTATACTGAGTAGACTAGAAGTCTGCTTCTTCATCTAACACCATGTCCTGTAGTACATATACATGTGTACTGATTCATCTCTGTAAATACACAAAACATTTGCTTCTTCTGCGTCTCTGTACATATACATGGCCGGGCATCCTATCTTCAGGCTATAGAACTGAATTGTAATGTTTGGTCAGGTCAGAGCACGCACTGGATTGTAATGTTTGGTCAGGTCACTGATGGTGTCTTGTTTTGGTCAAGTAGGAAGGTAGTCTTTTGCCTGTATGT
Source organism: Poa pratensis (assembly GCA_947311845.1). NCBI lineage: Eukaryota > Viridiplantae > Streptophyta > Magnoliopsida > Poales > Poaceae > Poa > Poa pratensis. The sequence continues at coordinate 27,687,413 of CAMZMU010000084.1, forward strand.
GCAAGTGACCATCTCATTCCAACATAAAACGAAGCGGCCACTGTAAGATTCATGCTAATATCAGTTGAATACATGTATACTAGAAGTCTGCTTCTTCATCTAACACCATGGCATGTAGTACATATACATGTGTACTGATTCATCTGTGTAAATACACAAAACATTTGCTTCTTCTGCCGAGGTGAACCGCGTCTCCCTCCTCGATGCCGATGAAACGACCTAGCTTCCTGGACTTAGCTGTTTGAGTAAACACACACATAGTGTAGCTTATTAATTTGCAAATTGTCATGATCCATAAAGATTATTTTTTCTCAAGCAATTGATTTTAATTGCCTTTGTCATAAATTGTAGGGAACCCAAATTCTAATTCAGAAAACCAGTTGACATGATGGAGCATGAAGGATGTAAGGTAACCTTTTCAACTCGCTGGATAATGATATATATGTATGTTTTTGTTTGAGAGCAGAGCACGGAGAATGATATATATGTATGTTTTTGTTTTGATTTGTTCTTACTGCTATGTAGTGATTTTACAATTCTTTTTCGAGCAAGTCAGCTTGTCGCATTATTACCCTAGAAAGGAATGATACAACAAGAATCTATGGTAGGATGTGTCTACTGTCTAGCACTGTATAATTTGTTCTCTGAATTTTGATGAAATGCTCATCCTGAAAACCTGTGTTGCAGTATCATGTTGTAACTTGTAAGCATGGGGCCTAGAACCTACTGTATTTCCTTAAAAACATGTAGATGTAACTTCATCACGCATTGGGAGGAGCTTACAGAATTCAACTGCATATACTCATCCAAACACCAGGACTTAACGAAATTGTGCATGTTCTTGTAAATAGTGGTCTATACCATCAGACGCTTGTGGGAAGAAATGGTTTTATCTATAATTTCCAGTTCAAGGTTTAAAAGCGAAGGGTAGGATCTGTTCAGTGTTTTGTACTTTATTTATGTACTTACTGAATAAATAATTTGTTCTCTGAATTTTGCAGCTGTGAAGAAAACTGAGATGGAGAGGCTGAGAGCTGATGCATGCTAGTCTTCACTGAAAGCAAGTTTAAATGCTAGCTGAACTTGATTGTGTAATAATAAGCATAGCTACTGTATTCACTGAAGCTAGTGCCTTTTTCCTTTGTGTTTAGTCTCCTTCGTTTTAGCTAATTTGCAGCTAGTAGAAGCACTGCTAGCGTTTGAACATAAGTTTAACAGTAGTAGTATTTGCACTTTAACTGAAATAGTATGGTCATCTTGAACTGAATGTTACATTGCATAGCAGTTGGAGTTTCTGCAAGCAATTTCTGTAATCTTTGTCATCATTCTTCTTTGTGTTAGCTAGTAGCAGCAAGCCAACTGATTGTACCGTATGTTTTTTGTTTCAGCTAGTCTCCTTTGTTTAGTCCGGATACGCTGTGAAATGTATCAGCTGTGAATTTTTTTTTAGAACTGATCAGATGTGACAAGCTAGCTAACTTGTAACGGGCTTCAATGATTTAAGTACACAAAACATGTACAAGCAGAGGAATCCGCCTAGAGCAGATCGATCGATGTTACTCCCTCCATATCAAAATATAAAAATATAAAACTTTCTAACATGCGTGAAAGATACATGTGTGTGTGGAATAATTAGAAAATCTTATATTTTGATACAGAGGGAGTAGAAGCTAGCTAGCTTCCTTGAGGTAAACGGAATCTCGTAGCAGACATCCGTCTACGTCCGACGGCCACAACGGAAAGCGCAATTAGTGGACGCGACCGCCGCTAGCCCTGTCATTTAGGCTTTACGGACGAAGCGGACCCGAGCGGACAGGCCGTCGGCGCGTCCGCCTGCATCCTGAGAACCTGCGGCACCGTGTCCACCGGGGTCAGATTGATGAGGCGGGCGACCATGCATATCCTGATGCCCCGCCCTTGCGGCGAGGTGCAACGCCGTCTCGGCCTTGGAGTTCACGCCTGCCAGAAGTGCGACATCGGCTTCTTCCAGCGCGCCCTCGAAGAGCCTTTCCACTACACCGACATGGCCTTGGCCGGCAGCTATGTGAAGAACCGTGGTCCCTCCCGCGGTTTCCTCGGCGCGATTGCAGAACGCGCCGCCGTGCTGGTCTTGTGCTGAGGTACGTACACGAAATAGCATTACCGCCGTTACAATTGACATGTAGAAGTAAAATGTAGGATGAGTAGCATGGGGAAGAAATTCCTACCGGTGGCTAAAAGGTCCAGAACGACGTTTGCAGCTCCAGAGAAGGCGGCACGATAGAGAATCCAGCTAATACGCCACTTGATCTCTTGTCTTATGGAGTGAATGGTTTCATGTCGTCCGATCAGGAGGAGGAAAGGCCATCCATTGCTGCCCGCGGCCACCCATTGGCCACCCGTTGTTGCCCACGGCGAGGCACGCCCCGGACTGTCCATTTCTTTTAAGCCCATGCGTCGGTTTTACCTGCCAAACCATCGTAGCGTCAGGATGAGACCTACGCTCTGTTAGAAACTTAGACCTGATGATTGCAGCGAGACATTACCTCCACTCTGTTAGAACTAGATGATTGCAGGAGGATTGGGTGATTGCTGCCTTGTCGTGATCTTGCTGTTAGTTGGTTATGATACTGATGCATGTCATGAACAAAGGCTGTGTTGGTCATGGTAGTGGTACTGTGGTTTGTTAATGACTAAGTCTGTGTCGAACATACAGACTAATTAATTAGCAGGGAGATTTATTTTAGACAAATTGCCAGGGAGATTGGCAAGAGCTAGAGATGCTGTAAAAGGCTAGATATAATTATGAAGAGTCAATAACACCATTGGTACATAAACTTTACCTCTATGTGCATTTTCATACAACAACTTTAAATTTGTGGTACAGAGGTACACAAACTCTTGATGCGGATTCGTTGTTGGTCCAGACGAGTGAGGAGGCGACACGTGGAACTGCCAGGTCAGACGGGGCACACGCCTGGGCATAACACTTTTACAGATACCCCCCTGTATTGTAAAATATTTCTGTTATGGTATGTTCCTTCGTTAGGAGACAAAATTCACAAATCGAGCGGCGGCGACGGCGACGGCGAACCCTAACCCTAGGTCGCGGTTCGATTCGAGGCTGCGGAGGCATGTCTGCTTCACGGGGTGCGGAACGACGGTCGCGCTGGGAAGAAGAGATGGGTAAAGGCAGTGGCGGAAAAGGAGTGCGGAACGGCGGCGATGGCGAGGCATGGGTGGAAACCGCTGTGGTTTACTGGAACACGGAGCGAGAGGTCAAGCCGCCGGTGGTGAAGGTACGTAATTTCTCGCGCGATAACGCGTTGGTTCTCTGAGTTGTGGTTGCTCAATTTGGCCTCTGTTCTTGTTCTTCATTTCAGTTTGAGCATTTGAAATTTGCAGAGTGTTGCGCCCAGTTCTGAGAATTTCTTGAAGAAAGATGCAGGAGAACATGAGAAGCAACAGAAGAAAATTGATGAACTTGAAGATATGATCAGAATTATGAAGCTTGAAATGAAAGAGATGAAGAGAGATCATAGAGCTGAGATGAGAGGGAGGGATAAGAAGGAGGTCCTGTTTGTACTAGTTGTAGCTAGCTTTGTAGCTATGTTGTTAGTTAGAGGCTTTGTTTGAGCTTTAGAAGCTAGAGTTTCTGTACTGGTGTTTGTACTGCTGTATCATGGCGAATTGATAAATTGCAAGGATGAATGAAAGACCTTTTTGATCGAACTCAGCACATGGTTTCAAATGATAGGAATAGTTCATGGTTTCAAATCACATCATCCTAAAAATGTTCAAACACAGAAAAGGGCATCATCCTAAAACGGCATAAATTTGGTACTTGCTACAATCATCATTTTGCAGGTGTATGAAGATCAGGTGGTGCTTGTTGCTGTTGATGTTGCTGGTTTGCAGTTCTTGCTCTTCCTCCACCTTGTGGTCCATCTTGCATCTCCATTGTGCTTGCATCTGACTGCCTTTTCCTTACTGGTTGCTGCTGAGAAGCATGTTGCACACGTCTGCTGACATTGCCTCTTCCTCTGCCCCTAGACCTTCCCCTGGAGGTAGTTGTAGTAACCCTGACCCTTGGTTGTGGTATAGCTTCTCTTGCTGCTTCAACAAATGTACTTTCCTGTGGTAATGGGCCATGTGTCCTATTGGGAGGGACATGAGTCTAGGATAGATAGGATGTGAGTTAGTTCCATTTTATGTATTGATCATAATAAAAGGACCTTAAATGTATATGAGAGGTTGTCGACAACCGAGACGGTTGTCGACAACCTCTCATTATGACCTTAAATGTCAATGAAAGGTTGTCGACAACCGTCGAGGGTGTCGACAACCTCTCTTCATTGCATCATATGACCAATAAAGTGAAGCCAAATGGCTCTTTGTTTGTTCACCAGCTGTCACTTTATTACAAGAGAGGAAAAAAGTTGAGCCTGGATTGGATTTTCTGAGTTCTTGGCCATAATCCCACAACTGACTGAACTGAGCATCCTCATCACCATGGATTATTTTTAGAGCTTCTTTTCTTGCCCTTCCTAACTTCCACCTGTCAGGACACATGTTGAATTCCCTCTGTACTTTTGCTACAAATGATTTTAGATCCATCTTCATGTTGTCCCTGAATTCATCAATAAACCTCTGTGTTAAAAATGGAGTTGTCAATGCCTTCAGTTGCCATACCCTGGAGCATGTGTGCACACCAGTGAATGATCTAATAACAAAAGCTCATGTCCTGCTATCAGTAGAGGCTTTTAGCATCCATGGGCACCCTTCTTTGCATACAGCATCAATTCTGTTCTATTCATTCCTAGGTTTAGTGATTTTCCTTCTATTTCTAACACTGTATGCAGCCAGAGCAGCTCTCATTTCTTTAACATCAGCAAAAGACATGCCAACTTTGAATACTGGATCTTCCATATCAACCTCAGGATTGAATAAAGAAAACTTGTACTGCAACTGTTCATGCTCATCTGGCCTCAGGTTCAGGTCTGCATCATCCAAAGTTGTGTCATCTTCATGTTCTTGCACAGGTACTGGCTCATTGTTGTCATTCACCTCTGTGTCTATGTTGTCAGTAAATAGGTCGTCATCTCCTTCATCTGCTGCATAGTCACTGTCTACAAAATCAGAGTCTTGCTCATCTGATTCGTATCCTTGCTCTGGAATTATTTCTTCCCGCACTGGCTCAGTTCTCCTAGATGATCTAGTTTGTGTGAGTGCTTCTTGTGTGGATGCAGGTGGTGTGGCAGCAACTGAAGGACCTGGAGCATCTACTCCTGAAGTGGAAGTGCCTCCTCAGTAATTGCTAATGGATTCAGGCCTCAAGTTCTTCACATAATTCGAGTGGTCAAGAAACACTATCAGCCTCTTGTGAGTCTCTGCTGCATTTATCATCTGCACAATATCTGCATCCCTTTCAATGCAAACCAAACCCTCATGAATTTCCTTCCATGGTGGAGACTAGTACACATGTAACCTCCCATCAAATGAATATCCTAGTAGCTGCAGAATTTCCTGTATCCAAAGAATGGACCATGTCTCTCTGCTAACAAAATCCACATAATCTGTTGTTCCTGAATCATAACTCAATGTGGGTCCTTTTCCAGTGAAGAATCCATTGTGCTCCACTACAAGGGTGAACAAATCGTCATTTGATTCTGGACAGAACACTGAGAAATTCAGAAAATTCAGTGTTAGAAAATGGCGGCTTAGTTATCACAAATCTAACGCAAAAAGGCCGAACTTTTTCGTCAAGTACTGATTCCACAACATGTAGCAATGCTATGCGATACTAATTTGTGCATAAACCACTCAATTTTAGCAGCCAATTTGGTTTCCGGCGGACACGCACAGTACGCCGAAACAGGGCACGAATTTTTTCTCACCCAAATCAAGTATTCCTCCTACAAACCCTTACCGCACTGTTATTATCTATCCAATTATTCATTTCATCGAGATTTTCCAGCAGGGAACGCCCCGATCATCATAGCGGCGTCGACCTCGCCCGCTCACGGAAAAGGAACCACGGGAGAAGAAGAGGGATGAAGCAACGCAACGTACCGTAGTCCGGATCTTCCGCAAACCACGGCCGGAGCTGCACCTCGGGCGCCATTGACACGATTGTGGCGGCGGCGCAGCAGTCGCCGCAGCGGTCGGCGTCGTCGTCGCGAGAACAGGAAAGAACTGCGTGAACTGTGGAGATGATCGTGTGATATAAGGTATGGACCTGTTCGTGATGCGCCAGGGACCTGTTCGTGATTTCTCAAGGACCTGTTTCTACGATTTACCACAGGGACCTATCCGTGCGAGGGAAACTTTACCCTGGATCGATTTGCAAAGTCCAAATAAGCACCAAATTTCCACCGTGGCTGCCACATAAGCAATTCGGACTCATCTGACCAATTTTGCACCGGGACTGGAGTTTGTGTACCTTTGTACCACAAATTTAAAGTTGTTGTATGAAAATGCACATAGAGGTAAAGTTTATGTACCAATGGTGTTATTGACTCAATTATGAAAGAAGAAGAAGAAGAAGGTGGTGCTTATGAATTATGATGGCATACATGTCTGCTTGATAACTTCAAACCGCTGTTATGACAACAAAGGCACAGATGACTTGCTTAAGGACAAACCATTAATTATAAGCGTACGCAAAACCAATTTGACAAGCCTTTTTATTATAAACATCCTTCTGCCAAAGCTTTCTGCATTGCATGTCACTACTCACTACATACTTTCAATTCAAATGGCGCCCGTACACACTATTTTTACGATTATCGTAATCTATCCCGCACTTGGACCAACAAGGAAGGGAAACTCTGCATTAAGTGGAGATACTCATCCGATGTGGCCACAATTTTGAAGTTCTTATCAGCGGCGAGGAAGTCAAGGCACTTGTGTTTCAGTTTGGGGCATGTATGCTCTTCTGCTAGCTCCAACGTCGAGCACACCGTGTCGACCGTGATACCGCCCTCGCAAAGTGTACTCTCACAGATCTGCTTTAGCGTCTCCAAGGCGTAAATATCGGCGGCGACGAGCAGATGGTGGTATTCTGCAATGGTGGAGGCATCGTCCGCCTCGGCGTTGTCGAAGGATGTCAAAACACCATGGTACATGTAATCAAGCATGTATCTGAACGTAGATGCCTTCATGTCTTTGACGGTGATGGACGTCATCCTGCTTTCGGCCATCGGGCCATAGAGCTCCGCTCTGAAGACGGGCGACCGGGCCGCGAGCACTAGGCGATGCGCGCAGAAGTTCTCGCCATCGACGTTGAATTAAACGTCGGTGAGGTCTTTTTGATCCAGCATCTCGGCTAGATCCTGACCTAATTCCTGAAGCACCATGAAGGATGAAGCTGGAGGAGGCCAATCCCCTATGATGGCCACAGAGCAGAGTGCCGCCAAGTAGTCGTCTACCACACAGTTCGCCTCGACGTCGTCCTTCCGCGCGATCACCGAGTAACCTCCTCCCGTCCAATCATTACAAGGCAGCTTGTCTACTCCTATCGCCGTGGACACCGGTGACCCGGTCTTGTCGAGTAGGACGACGCTAACCCTAACCTTACCTCTTCCCGGCGCGCTGTTTGTGCCAATACGCACCATGAGAAGCAGCCTGATCCAGTCTTCGTTGTAGCCCTGGGTACAGAATGCATGGCATAGCCATCCGCCGACGACGGTGCTCGCCTTTTCATACCGGCCGTCTGGGAGATCTTTGGTGGCCGAGTATCTCACCCGGAATATGAAGGTTCCAGTGTTTGCTGTGGAGACGATGTCGCAGGCATTGTGATCGGCCATGGTGTGTGTGGTCAGACGTCCTTGATCGCCGGCCGATCGGCAAGAGGAGCAGACCTGGTCTCCGTGCTCCTCGTCCAAACCACGCGACTTTGCTTACTCTCGCTCGTACGATCCGCGTCGTCGCTGGTCTCCCGTGTCGCGGCGTCTATTCCCTTTTCGGCAAGTGAACGTTTTCCTTTTCCGTCACGGTCCCGTCGCGTCTCGCGTGCTATTCCCTTTTCTCGTTTCAAATTATTTTGAAAACGCTCCTCTGCCCCCGGTCGCCTCTATTCCCTTTTCTCATCTCTCGGCACCCAGTTGCAGAAGAGACGGTGGCGCTTCATCTTCATATCCCGTGGAGTTTCCCCCAGTTCTAGCGCTCCCGCGTCGTGAGATTTCCCTCTCGTCGGCTCTCTCTCTCGACCGGTCGCCGGCGTCTAAAATCCGTCCTTATTCCCTGCATCTATCGGCACCCAGTGGCATAGGAAACGCCGACGCTTCATCTCCGTCTCCTTGGTTGGAGTTTTTCTCTTGTTCTAGCCGCACCCGCACTGTGAGATTTCTAGATCTAGGGGTTTTCTCCACCGGCGGCGGCAGTCGTCTCCTGTATTCATCTGTTCCGGTGAGTTTTCGGTTCCGATATTCATCTAATTTTTTTAGGGTTTTTGCTGTTATTGTGTCGTATATACCTCTGTTTGATTTAGGTGCCTATTCCCTTTTCTGATGCATCGTTATCTTGTGTTTTCGCAGCTGATTGCATGCGCGGGAGTAGTATTGTTCATCATTTAGCGGCCGTTTCCAAATAGTTTCAGTTAACCAGGTGAGTTTTCAGAGGCTATCTGCATTCCCACGTTTTGCATTTGTCTATCTCACGCTTTAGTTAGTCACAGGGATCGGTAACTTGCTTTGATTTGTAGTGGGTATTTACTTCAGATGGTTGGTAACACTTTAGATGGTTGGCCATCATAATGCATTTTTTGGGTATCATGATGTACTAGTTGATATGATGATGTACTAGTAGTTTGGGATGGTAATATGTGTTCTGTATACTTGGTAACATTTTTCTAGTTATCTGAATTTTTTCGATGGTAGTACTTTGTCTAGTTTTTCTAAGTTGTAAATTGCGCTCTAGATGTTTTTTTATAGTGTGCTTATATGAAGTCTGTATGAATCCATTAGGATTTTTGTAGTAGTACCGCACTCATGTATCCCAGCTAATGGTCTGTGTTTTTTTTTGAATTATGTATGAATCCTGTAGAATGATGCAGTAGAATCCCACTCATGTGTCTCTGCTAATGGTTTTGTGTTTTTGATGAAGTATGTATGAATCTAGTATAATTAGTAGCAGGACTTGTTTTCCAATTGTTGAATTTTTTTTCTCAAGGTGTAATTGATGTTTTTTTTATTTTTGTAGGTGTTGTGCCATGGCTGGTAAACGAAAGGCTGATACTCCTGCTGGTAAACGTAAACTTGAGAATGCCCGGAGGGAGGGTCGACTACCTGTGGCGTCTGAGCGCGCACGGAACAGGGCTTCTCCGAGCGGGCTAGTGAAACTTTATCCAGACCTCAATGATGCGCAGAAAGCTGCTGTTGTTACTATGGGCTTGGGTCCTATGCTCAACATCAAGTGTACTAATCTGGACAATAAATTGATCAGCTGGCTAGTTCCTACGTATGATAGGTTCTCTCGTGCTTTTGTTATACCAGGGCGTGGTAGGATAGATTTAAATGCTGAAGCTGTGTACCGAGCCATGGGTCTTCCTCGGGGCGAGATCACAGTTGTCTATCGAGTCGACAAAGACATTGAATCTCGTCTGGGACCTATTCTTTTTCCTGGTCTGCCTAGCACTCCTGAAACCACAAGTTTATTCACGATGTTGAAAAATATGAAGGAGGCTGATTTAAAGTTCAAGCAATTGTTTAGCATGTATCTTGTGGCTACTATTCTTGCTCCAACAACTAGAAATAGAGTCAGCAACAGCTGCTACCCCATCATGGTAATATTTTGTTTGTATCATATTATTCACTGCTGTAGATTTTGTTATTTTTTAGTCTGATTTTCCTTTGTTGGGTATAGGTAGGATTTTAACCAGTTTTTTGTGGTTGCCCTTTTTTATTTTTGCAGGATAAAGTTGATGATGTCTGCGATATGAACCTGTGTCAGTTTGTGTGTGACAAACTACATGAGCAGTTGTCAGTTGGTAAACTATCAGCTGCCTGCCTGTTATGCATACAGGTACATTTTTTTTTAACTTCGATATGTACATCATTAAGTTTTGTTTTTAGCTGATTTCCTTAAATTAGTGCATCTCAAAATCCATTTTTGTGTGGCTGCCTGCTTGAACTAAACTTTTCCCTTTTGACGCTGCAGCTATTATATGTTGATTCAGTCGACATCAGTGCACTCAACATTGTACTGCCTGAAGGTGCTTTCCTTGTCAATGTGTGGTCAATTGAACTCATCAAAATTGTCTTAGATGCGGACATGAAAAGGGATTTTTCGGGATATGGAAATTTGGAGGCAAGTACGCTATATATTTTTTTCATTTATGCATAGAGCAGCTACGTTGTCATGGCTAATTTGATTATACACACACAATTAAAAATGTTGGCTATCCTTTTTTTGTTTGTAAGTATGATCTGAATTTTATAGTATTGTTTTTTGGCAGTTTTTTTACAAATCTCATATGTGTTTTGTTCGGTCTTCCTTTTGTCTGATATGCAGCTGAAGCCGCACCTTTCTATTGATCATAAGTTTTTTGGCGGTCCAGATGGGTTTGAAACCTGGATTGACGCCAATACTTCACAGCACTGTCCGAAACCGGTAATGACATTCTAGTCTTTAACATATTTTTCTCAAAAAAATTATCTTTTTTTTTATCCCCCATTTGTTACTTTTGCCTATGGTTTCCCATTTGCTCATTTTCATTTTTTGTTAATTCCAGCGTAAAGAGAAGGTAAAAAGATTGATTGGTGAGTTTGCATCTGGCATGACTCGTCTATTGAGCAAGTTGGTCCAGGAGTGGACAGATCTTGATGAATGCGATGCTGCTGCCGCTGAACAATCGTTTGGTAAATTCTCAAGGGACTTTGTTGTGGATGGACAACCTCCGGCTACCTCTACTCATACTCATGCTGAAGATGGGCTTTCTCCATCAAAGGTTTCTGCCAGTCCTCACCCGTCTGTCCCAATTGATCCCAACGTGGCCTCATCAAGGAGTTTGCGTGCCAGGAAGACAGTACGGAAGATACCTGTGAGTCTTACAGCTAAGGATGACATGATGAAAACTCCTACAGTCAACCGGCCTGTCGCCGCTGGCACTTGTGATGTGCCTATCATTAGCCCTCGGGTAACCCGTTCTGTGTCATCTAAAGCTGGAGTCTCGTCTGTTGGCAAAAACGGTGATGACATTGCTGAAAGTCAAGCGGAAAAATCTGACACCCCTGTGGATGACAGTGATGACGATGGAGCAGATGATGTTGATCAATTCATCATAAGAACCAGAGATCAGGTTGAAGAAACATCTGATGTAGTTGGTTGCAGTACTTCAGTGCAGCAAGCTGATCCTACCAGATTTTCCATGCCAACACAAGGTTACAACGCTGCTGCACATAATGATTTGCCTTCCCCTTATCCCACTGATCAAACAACTGTGCATGAGCTTGCTCCTGATGCAGATCCAGCTCCGAAACCTTTGTTATTGTTTGTCCTGATGAACACCTAGATGTCAGAACTTCCAAAAATGAAGGGAATGAGCATGATGGTGACAAACGCGCTGAAGTTTTGGATGGATCAGCAGCTGAAAATGATGCGGGGAAGGAGCCAGAAGCAAATATCAGCGATGGTATTACTGGACGTGTGACTAAAGTGAGTGATTCAGCTACAGTTGATGTTCACGCAGCTCTGAGAGATGGTATGAAACATTATGTTGCTAAGAATAAGAAGAGGAAACTAGAATGTGCTCTCAAGAAAGACAAATCAAGCACGGCAAGCGATAACCCAAAAGCTGTTGAAACACTAGAGAGCGTGGATGCTACCAAGGTGGATAAAAAGAAGAAAACTGCCGGAAAAGGTATAATCGATACTTTCTTTAGACATTCAGTATCATTTTTATATTTTTGTCTTCTTTTTGATCATTTAGTTATGATGATTTTATTTTTTCTTTCTATCATGTAAATTACCACTGCCCTAAACGTATGTACATGTTTTTCCTGTTGCTGCTTGTACGCAGAGTGGTCCCAGGAGTTCCAAGATCATCGCCACGTCTTCATGGTAAACACAGCGACGGTGGTGTTGTTAACACAGCCGTTAACCTGCCAGCGATATGCACCGGTGTCGAAGAAGAAGCAGCAAACAATGTGGTAATTTTTTTTTTCAAATTTGTTTATCTTTTTTCCTTTTCTCATGTCATTGTTTTTTCCATATGGGATCGGGGGGCTTTTCGACTGAAACCCTTTATTCTTTTTTGTTTTCACAGATTAAAGGGATTGTTTCAGACATGCTGTCTATCCCATACACAACTGCGCGCGCAGAGGGGGACAATACTGATGTAACAACGGTTGTTCATGCTGAAGGTATTCTGTCATTTTAAAAGAGCACATTGTTTTTTATGAAAGTTTGCTGAACTTGAATATCAGGGGTTATGCTTTTTTTTTTGACGTGCACATTGTTTAAACTGCAGCTGGGTCCGTTGACAATGCAGACAATGTTTCGGTGAAAACCAAAGCTACAATGGCACCTCCTAATAGCAGTGGTAAGTTTTTTAGGTTTTGATTTTTTGATTATTTTTTATGCTGGTAATGATTGGTAGCATTTGTAACATATTGGTAACATGCTTCATAGGTTCTTTTTCTTGTAATGCAGAAAGTAAATTTCTAGTATTGGTATTTTTGATCTTCTATACTATTTGTTAAATTTCTAATCTGCCGGACCTTAAAGATTTGAAGGTCACTGTATATGATTCGGTCAGCAGTGCAAACGATTGTAATATTACCAAAATTAGAATAGAACTCTGCACTTCAGTTTCTATTAGTATTTTTTTAGGTTGGTAATTCGCGCTTTTGATGCTTGGTAGCACTTTAGCTAGTTATAGGGATCGGTAACTGGTTTGCTAGATAAATGGTATTGTCATCAAGTTTTTTTTAGGTTGGTAATTCAGGGTATATATGATTGGTAACAATTCAGATAGTCCTAGGATTTGGTAACTTGCTTGATATGTTTTTGGTAATTTGTGCGATAGATGGATGGTAACTTGTTTTGATATGTCTTCGATGGTATCATCGTGTACTAGTTTTTAAGGTTGGTAATTAGTGGTATAGATGCTTGGTAACCCCATATACTAGCTTTTAGATTTGGTAATTCGTGTGCTAGCTGGTTTGTAACACTTCAGTTAATCTTGGGATCGATAACTCGCTTGCTAGGTACTTGGTATCATCATATACTAGTTTTCAGCTTTGGTAATTCGTGTGCTAGATGTTTGTAACACTTCAGTTAATCTTGGGATCGATAACTCGCTTGCTAGGTACTTGGTAGCATCATATACTATTTTTTTCAGGTTGGTAAGTCGTGCTGCTAGATGTTTGGTAACAATTCAGTTAGTCATAGGATCGGTAACTTGCTTCATATGTATCATGCACTAGTTTTTTAGTTTGGTAAATCGTGCTCTAGATGATTGGTAATACTTCAGTTTTGTTCTACGGATCGATAAGCTATCTACTATGTGCTTGGCAGCACCATATACTATTTTTTTTGAGGTTGGTAATTCATGCGCTAGACGCTTGGTAACACTCTAGGTTTTTCTAGGATCGGTAACTTGCTTGCTATGTGCTTGGTAGCATCATATACTAGGTTTCAGGGCTGGTAATTCGTGCGCTAGATGCTTGGTGATACTTCAGTTTAGTTCTACGGATCGATAACTAAACTTTGCTATGTGCTTGGTAGCATGATATACTATTTTTTTTCAGGTTGGTAATTCGTGTGATAGATGCTTGGTAACCTTCAGTTAGTACTAGGATCGGTAACTTGCTTATTAGGTACTTGGTATCAGCAAATACTAGGGTTCAGGTTGGTAATTTGTTCGTTAGATGCTTGGTAATATTTCAGTTTAGTTGTACGGATTGATAACTTATCTGTTATGTGCTTGGTAGCATCATAAATTAGTTTTTAGGTTGGTAATTCATGCGCTAGACGCTTGGTAACACTTTTTAGTTTTGGTATATAGATGATTTGGTAAATAATCTGCTACCTAGTTTTTAGTTGGGCCCCTACATGTTTTTTCGCTGGTAACTAATTCAAATAATTGGTTAATTTTTGTGTAATATAGATTCATGACAACATTGTGTACTAGTTGTTATTTGTGTTCTTCTTTTTGTAGATTTGATATGTTTTTATTTATTATCATAATATGGTATGACTGATCAATTTTTTGTTTATTTTGTTTGTCATTTTTTCTCTCTCTTTTTCTCTCTACATCTCTCTCCCTGGTATCACTTGCCTCTTTTCCATCGCCCGCGCGCCCACTCCAAAATCGCATGCACACGCCCGCTTTTTGTTTTTTGAATTTTTTCATGCAGATGAGCAGTAAGGAGAATGTTATATTGCCACGATATATCTTCATATATTTATCCACTGGAGTTTTCTGGAGAAGGTCGGCTGAAGAGAATGAAGTTGTATATTGTCTGATCAGACATCTTTATCTGGAGGCCATGTCTGTGCAATACAGCTTTATCATTTTATGCCGTATTTTGCTGGTTTGTGTATGAAGACTTGAAGATATTGAGGACTGGAGTTTGTCAAACTATGAAGTTGTTTTCCCGCTCTCGTTCTCATGCTATATGCATGTGTAAAAACTTATGTATTTTATTAGGGGACCACTACATTTTTGTTATAAATGTTGAATTTTTTTCTTCATTGTCCTGTGATGTAATATATTTTTTATTCAAGTACTTTTTTCATCATTTGTTTGATGTTTGATCTTTTTTTGTGTGATCCTTTATATATTTTATGTTCTTTTTTTTTGGTTGGTTTTAGTTTCCATGTATTTTGTCTTTATAACCTATTCTGCTTCCTGCGTAGTCAACAAGGACGAGACTCATGTTTTGCGTGGAGAAAGAGTTGTACAGAATCTCAAAGTGAAAGGATCAGCCCCTGATGTATTGGAGAGGGATTTGCAAGATGGTATGGAACTCTTATGTTTTTCATGATCTTTATTATTATAAGGTTAATTCTACCAAATTATCTCACACAATTTTTAGCTAATTGCTTCTTCTTTTTTTGGTTAAATGTACAGATGATATACAGTTTTTATATACTACACCAGCTTTGCCAGCACAGCATTGTTTCGCTGTTCCTTCTATCACTCCAAGGACCAGGTTGAAGATGGGAAGGGTTACTAAGCCTTCTAGGTCGCTTTTACCTCCTTACAGCCAGATCGTTAGCACTCCTGAGGAAGATGAATTGTACCAGCAAGTTATCAAACACACTAGATCATGCAAGGAGTCAAAAATCAAAGGGTAAAGACAGTTCCATTTGCCTTTTTGTATATAACGTTTTGTGTTCTCAATTTTCTCACCCTTTTTACATTTCATTTTTTGGTTTTTTTAAATTGTAGGTCAATCATACTTGACATTGCTCGTATGTGGATTTATCTTGGCGATCTGGCCAGTAGTGTAATGCCAACCGGTCGGATGTCAGGAACTGTTGCTGAAATTGGGATTGTTGCGCTTCAAGGGAAGTGCCCGAGTAATAAAGTAATATTCCCTTGGATTGTGACCGTTTATCTTCTTGAGAACAAATTGGACAGTAGAATTATACAACAGCACTTCAGGAGAGATGCTAACTACAAGCTAAGTCACAAGGACATTGTAAGAGGGACTCTTCTTTGCTTTTTAAAACCATTTCACTTTGTTATAAGTTTTTGTTTATCTTTTTTGATATATGCAGTAGTAACAACTCTTTTTTTCTCTTGCATCCCTATATCTTATATTTTTTTTTCAGCTCATGTTCCCTGTTCTGCAAGAACTGGGTACTGTTGAAGAACCAAATGGTCATTGGTATGCTGTGTCGTTGAACCTGCCAGCAAAAAGGTTCGAAGTCCTCGACTCTGTACGTGGCAACTCTGACGAGTCACTCATCAACCATGCATGCTCCGTAGTAGATGCAATAAAGCTGCTTCAAGATGAACTACTCAACGTCTTCTAAACAAATTGACGACTACGAGCTGGTATACATCGATGTCCTGAAGCAGAATAATGAGTGAGTTGTTTTCCCCATGCAGTTCATCCACATTACTAATACATGATCTTTTTGTTTCATTTTTTTGGGTTTTTTAGCGGCACTGTTATATGATGTTCACACCATTCTCACGCCTTATATATTTTTTGGTTGAATTTTTTGGCAGACTTGATTGTGGATTTTTCATGTTAAAGTTCCTTGAATATGGGATGGCCGTAATGTCCCTGCGATAACATATGATCAGATCCCAGCACTCAGGAAAGTGTTAACATGGGAATGGCTACATCATGGATAACAAGCTCAAAGATTGGGATTATTTGCTGGAAAAAAACAGACTGTAAAGGTAATTTTACAAATCTTTTCTCTTTTTCTTGGAGCCCCGTTACAGTTATAGAGAATTTCAATACACCCGCGAATATTTTTCTTTGTCATCATCTCTACTAGTGGTAGTGGTCACATAGTGTCTAATCTGCCTTGTGCCGTCTTCTATTCTTGTTCACTTGTTCAACATTTTTTTGTTTGTGTTGATGGACCTCCTCGGCTGTGCTTTGTTGTGCGCGTTGTTCTTGTTCCTGCATAACAGTGTTATACATGTGTTAGCACACATTTTTTTTCTTCCCATGAGAACAACACACGTCTTTTTCTTTCTTTTGAAAAAAAATACTTTTTTGTAGTATGATTTATACCTTTTTGGTCTCGGGGCAATCGGGTCTAAAGTGACCTACCATCCTGCATCGTCCACATTTTTTTGCTTCTTCTTCTTGTTAGCTGCTTTTTCGTACTTACTTTTTGCTCTGCCCCCTGTGGTGCCCCCTTGCTTTTTTGACCTGGGTGGATCCTTGTAGATCACTGGTCCTCACTCTCGACGGGGTCATCTATAATCGCCCCTGTTTCTGGAGGAGGTTGTTCATTCAAGTTTGCACCAAATTGACTAGTTGTGTATCGTCTTGATTGACAACATCCTTTTTTGGCAGTGGATCATCGATACCCCTTCTCTTTTTATAGGTCTTTTGCTCATTGTCCCGCTGCTTCTTGTCATCAATGATTGCTCTTTTCAACTGTACCATACCTTCGCCAAACATGTCAAAGGACCTGTCATCTGTGCATGTTGTAGATAGCAGATGAGACACTTTGCTCATTTCGATTGCATGGCGCACAGCCAGATGTGTTCTTTGACTGGTTGTTTTGTTGTTGTCCGCAGTCATGTTCAGTACCTCAATCCCAGCTGACATGGTCCACCTAGGATTTATGAAACTGACTGGTAACTGTGTTAACCCTTGGTAGATTACAACTTTTAGTACATGGCAGCACTGTATGCCGTCTCGAGACATTTTAGAGCATTCACAGCTGTATACACTGCCATCAGCAGACACTTCGACTGTGTATGTAGTTCTGGGGAACTCAGCATTCCAGTATGCCACTAACCTTACCGCGCGGTACATTCTATCTTGCTCAACAACCTCAATGTTGTAAGCAGTAGTCTTCTTCATCTCCTCAGCAAATTTTGCGTATATAGGATCTGTGTATACTCTAGCTGCTTCCTTCTCAAGCGGATTGTATCCCCAATTCGACGACTCCTTCAATTCTGTCTTCTCCCTTAGCTTGTCTAGATCAGACTGTTTTTTTTCTTGTATTATCAAATACTGTTTGAAGAATGTTGTGATAGAGTCTTTACGCTTCACGTAACTCTTGAAGAGCGAGTTGGTGCTCTCACTCCTAGCTGTAGATGAAGTGAACGGGAAGAACTTGTCCATGAAGTATGCTGGCACCCACTGTGCTCTTATTTCAAATATGCGGTCAAGGTGGGCCTCTCCTTCTGCATTGTACAACTGAAGCAGTTCAAGCCAGCCAGACTCAAACTCTGCCGGGGTGAACGAGTTTCTGATCACCGCCTTGAGGTGTTCGTGAAACTGACCTCGTGCAGCGAAAAAAGTGACGAGATTTTGTTTCATCTTTCTCCCTATGTGGAAATTACAATAGCGGTGTATTGTGAATGGAAGCGCTTCACTAATGGCAATCCCCATTGCCACGTCCTGATCTGTTATTATTGTTTCAGGATGGTTGTTCCCCATGACTGAAAGAAATTCAGTAAACAACCACTTAAAGGTGTCTACTCTTTCATCTTTTAGCAACGCGGCTCCAAAAAGGACTGTTGTACCATAGTTATCCACTCCCACAATAGGTGCAAACGGCAGATCATACTGGTTTGTACAAAAGGTTGTGTCAAAAGATACAAATTGACCAAACTGTTTGTAGTTTGCTTTTCCAATCTGATCAGTCCAGAACACGCTTCTAACAGTGTCTTCGTCTTTTTCCATCCTGTATGAAAACCCTGGAATGCTGTGACGTATCTCCTTAAAGCACTTGAGCAGTTCCTCCACGTCTTGATTCTTCATCTTCTGTTTTTCCTTCGTCATCTGGTTGTTCAGATATTTTGTGTCAAAGGGTATACCCCTGAAACTTCCTCTGGTCTTCCTGAATATTGTCATGATATTCCGAGGCGGGACCCTTGTTTCTTGAAGCAAGCTTATTAGCGTCTTGTCTGAATCTGACATCTGTCTGTGGCATCGCATGAACCTCACAATCCAGTCTGATGGCGCAAGTTGATGGTTATGCTCAAGGTGTACAGATGTGATGGTCCACTTGCCGCGTTCTTCCTTCACAGTCATCTTGACTCTGCATTTAGTCTGCACAATCCTGTTTGTTCTTCTCTGCCTCAGCGCGTCATCTTTGTTCTTCTCAGACCTACTCCTGTTGCATGTGTATAGTTGCTTGTTGATTACGTTGCTGATCCTGGACTCATAGCTGGTGTCCTTTCTTATTGCAAACCCCATCCTTCTTGCATATACAGCGAAAAAGAAGAAAGCTTCATCCCTAGAATCAAACTCCATGCCAACATGCGGGCTGGGGCCCCTGAAATTTCATCCAGGGTGGGGTACTTGCTATCTGAGAACATCTTATCCATTTCTTTCTCTTCTGCGGTTGGCGGGTCTAGGTTCATTGCTTCGTTCAACTCAGCATCGTTTAGGTCAATTTGTCCGGCTGCCTGATCATCACCTCTGTATGCTGTGTTGCTTTGTTGTCCATGTCCTTCACTGTTTGGAATGCTGCTTCATGTGTTTGCATATGTGGTATGTTGCTGGCATCATCTCCTTCCATAGGTTCATCAGAGAGGGGCAATTCCTTAAAAACAAAAAAATACACAGTTGGCATTCATATCAGCAGTTTCTAAAAATAAGCGAAATTGTATATATCTTTTTGAATGATAGTGTTATAGGTTATTCATTTTTCTGGTTTTACCTTATTGAGATCTATTGGCATGCTTCTTGATTGATGTCGCACGGACTGTGTATATGATTTTGACACTTGGTCGCACAAGTTGCAGATGCATTCATGTTAGCTTCAACCTGTCTTAGCTGTTCATTCTGGACATGCTCTGCCTGACACCTTTGCCTTTGCATGAAAGCCTGCAATTAAATAGAGTTAAAAATAACAGTAGTAAATGTTTCTTTTATAGCCTTCGGAATATTTTTTTTGACCGTGGCAACATCCTTTTTTCACGCATTATATATAGATATTTTTTGAGGATTTTTTTCGTACCTGTGTAAATCTTTCCAAAAATCTCTTTGTATCAACTGGCTTCGTCAAGTTCAGAGAGTCAATAATCTCGCGTGCAACCGGAGATTCAATCCCTGCTTTTGTGTTGTCACTTGATAGATTCTCACCAGTAACCATTCTGAAAAAGTATAAGTTAGTTATGTGTCTTCTTTCTTGTTGCTACTGTATTTTTTGCTTACGTACTAATAGTGCATTCTCTCCTAAATCTAAATGCAGGTCTTGATGATTATATCAAGAAAAAATTGCCTACAACAATTTTATTCACATTCTCATGCGAAGATAGTTCAGAGAAGATACAATACCAACTAGAAGATCAGCATTTTAGAGATTCACATACTCCTGAATTTTTGGCAGATTTTAATATGAAGAACACATGTTGTCAGTTCACAGTTTGAGTCAGATCACACATGCCATGCAGTCAGATTTTTTTCGCAACCTTCGATTGCAGCAGTACCAAGTTTTAGATTCTTTGTTTCGTTTTTCAACTATAGTATTAATGTTCAGACTGGAAGAACCATGTACTTTTATATGAAATAAGCACACCAATAGTATGTTTTTTTTACTGAACTATATGTGTGCAGTATCTCTTTTTTATACTTCTATGTTTACTCAGAGTAGTTACCTTTGTGTAATTGCTGCCTGGCCAAACTTGGACGTGGTGCTGTCTTTGGTTCTAATGGTTGCTTCGTTCTCCTGTGTTCCCCACTCCCATTCTGATCCACCAGCTGTATTACCCATGCCTTCTGCATCTTCTGCTGCTGATCTCACCAGGGAATCCCTTTGATCTCTTTGTGACTCTTGATATTGCACAGATTCTCTTTGTGCATCCATCTTATCCTCTCTATTTGTTTTTGCTTGTTGATCTCTGTGTGTCTGTTTTTGCAGGCAGACACGATTGTGGAGGCTATATGGGCATGATCTCCATCTGAAGCGCAGATGAGATTTCGGAGGGGATGGCTGGATCGAGGCAGGTTTTCCTTGGTGCGTGGGGTGGGGAGCTCTGCTTGCGACGGGGGAAGAAGACGGCGGCTAAGGGTTTTATCGGGACGGGCTCCCTCGCGTGGGGATTGGTGGAAACGCTGCGGAGGATGCGGAGCCAGGTGGATTATTGTAAGTTGTCCTACATTTTTCACGAATTGGTTCTTCTGTTTCCTTGCATTCACGGATTTTCTCCAGCACTACCCTTCTCCTGAGGGTTCTTTTTTAATTTTTGGTTTTGTTCCCGTTTTCTCTTTTTGACTCTGAGAATATTGTTTTTACGTCAGGGGTTCTTTGTAAAACGTGGAAAGACATGTAACGCATCCATCGTCTTCTTTTCTCCTTCTTATCCAGACGCCTCCATTTCTGCTTTTTCAACCTCTCCCCCCACCACCACACCTCCCTCTCCCCCAAATCGTGATCTGCTGGTTCGTTTCTTCTCCACCAGAGGCCGTAACCCAAGGAGTTTCGCGACGCAAGGATCCAATTCGTGCAGGTCGAATCACAACCGTACCATCTCTTTTCGTTTTTGGGGGTGGTGGTTTTGATTTCTGGATTTGGGGGGCTCAAGTCAATCTAACGCCCTGTCGTAAGTATCTCCAGTCTCTCAAATCCCCAACTCGTTTCATTTTTTTTTGTATCCTGTGTGCTTTTATTTCTTATGTTTGACTACCGATTTCATTCTGGGAACCCAGCAGATCTCGACATGCTGCTGTACCGTGAATGGCTTCCAGTATATTTTTTTGATCTACTTGGAGAGAGAGGGAGTTTGATTTCCATTGTGGAGTAGACTTTTTACAAAAAGCGCTATGGAAGAACAAAACATATCAAAGGTTGTAAGCTTATTATCTTTTACTAAGTGCAATTTTTTAATTAGTTTTTTGAGGGACATACTTTATTTTGTTTTTTGGTAACTGTAGGCAATATACTATTTTCTCTCTATATGTAATATCATGTTCTCTAGTGTCTGCCTAACACAATATGCACAAAAGCAATGCCCACTGCATTAATTTTTGTTTTCAACATGGGGTTGCCTGATTACAAACACATAGAAATCGTTAACCCTATGACATGTGATTACTTTTTGGTTGGTAATTCAAGCTCTTTGATGCTTGGTAACGCTTTAGCTAGCTATAGGAATCGGTAACTGGTTTTGCTAGGTAGTTGGTATTGTCATCAACTTTTGTTAGGTAGGTAATTCAGAATATAGATGATTGGTAACACTTTAGATACTCCTAGGTTTTTGTAACTTGCTTGCATGTATTTTGGTATCATCTAATAGGTTTTCAGGTTGGTAATTTGCGCGATAGATGGTTCGTAACACATTGAAGTAGTTTCTAAGATCGGAGGGGTGGGGGGGGGGGGGGGGGGGGTGTAATTTGCTTGCTATGTTTTTATTTGGTATTATCGTGTACTTGTTTTTTAAGGTTGGTAATTTAGTGGTATAGAGGCTTGGTAACCCTTTAGCTAGCTATAGGGGAATCAGTAACGTGCTTGCTAGGTAGTTGGTCTCTTCATCTATTTTTTTTTAGGTTGGTAATTCATGGTATAGATGATTGTTAACACTTCAGATAGTCCTGGGGGATATGTAACCTTTTTTGCTAGGTACTTTTGGTATTATCATGCACTAGGTTTTTTTTAGGTGGGGTAAACTCGTCATGATAGATGCTTTTTGGTAACAATTTAGTGTGTTCGAGGATCGGTAATTTGCTTGGCAGGCACTCGGTATAATCATGCACTAGTTTTTGTATGTGGTAATTCATTTGCTAGATGCTTGGCAACACCTCTCACCAATGCATAATATTTACTGAATTGTTTTGTCTATAATTTTCCCTTTGTAGGGTTTTACGACCAAGTTTTCTCTCCCAAAATTCTTATCACTGATCCGTAGGCTAACCTCGAAACAGAAGGCCTTAGTATGGAGCATGGGTCTTGGGCACTTACTCCACATCGCATGCGAAGTTCTGCCACGCAACTTAATCTGCTTTATCATATCAAAGTTCAACCATCAGACAAGAACTCTTATCCTCCCCAATGGACTTTCAGTTGTAATTACTCCTTTCATGATTCATCAAGCCATTGGTACCCCAGTTGGTGGCATGCAGATTGGTGAGAGACCTGATGAGCAGCTAAGGGAGTTGATTGCTGATATGATTAAATGTAAGGGCAGGTTCCCAACGATCACTGAGATAGATAACTTCATTACTACGCAGCTGGAAGGTGTCTCATTCAAAATAGCTTTTGGCATGTACGCCATCACAGCTTTCCTATGCCCCTCTAGCAATGGTGCAGTTTGTCCCGAGTACATTCATATATTCAGAGAGCCGGAGAAGATAGGCTTGTTCGATATGTCAGCCGCTGTCCTGGATAAATTGGTCAGTTCCATTGGGGCGTACAACAGTGGCACAACACGTGTTCTAGGTGGCAATTTGCTGTCAATGGTGGTAAGATGCTAATCACGTTTTGTATTTTTTTATTTAAATTTCATGTTCACTTTTAATTTTTTCCCCATCATAGTCCATTGAAAGTAGTTCATGTCTTTTGTCTTTTAAGTAATGAATTCATTCGTAATACATTCTCACTAATGATTTCTGAGTATACACTTGGGTTCTTCTGTTAATTTACAGATTGTATATCTGGAGCTCCTCCAAGCGGATGTAATGCCTTCTCACTTGAAGTTTAAGTTGCCTAGAGTTTCAGTTTGGACAACCCAGATGGTCACTGACATTGAATCCATGGATTGTGTATCTTTTGACTCAGTTCAGTATGGGAAGCTGCCGGTACAGTCATTGAACCCAGATTGTTCTATTCCTTTTGTACATTATTTCTATCACCATCGGAAGAAGGCACTTGCATCTCTTCTTTTTGTTTAATAGAACACATGCTGAGTCTATTTTTTCATGTGTGCAGGTTAAACCATTGTCAGACACCATTTTCAGTCCAGCTGGTATGGTATCAGTTATTGGAGCAAGTAAATCATATGGTGACCTTCTCCAGTTCGTGCTATCAATTTCTCCAGAGCAGCAACACAAAAGGGTATGAGAAATAGTTCTTATTACATAAATGTTAATTCCAATTTTTTTAAATTATGGCTGTGCAATCAAACACACTTGTTTGTCATTTTTTGAGCTTGATTCCTTTGTTTTTTTTTACAATTTTTGTAGGTAATTGATGAGCTCCCTATAATCATTGAGAACATGCAGAGGGATATTGTTCATACAGTCCAGCCTATACTTTTTCAGAACATCATAAATGTACTGAATTTGCTGCCGTCTTATGATTCGGTAGCTCAGAATACCAATTGTCGCAGATTTGAGATTGATGAAGCACACTTCAAGGCACCATTGTCTGAATTGGAGCTTCAAAAAGAAGATGCACAGCAGAAGCTCGATGTGTCTGATGATGGAATTCTAAATATCCACTGCATGGACCCCAAGTTCTCTGGTATGGTTTCAGTAGGTCAGTGTAATGCTGAACATGCGGCAGGTGACGTGACTATGCTGGAAGCTAAATTGAATGAGCCTTGCAAAGTGTCTGAATTGCAGCTTCAAAAAGAAGACGCACAGCAGAAGATCGATGTGTCTGATGATGGTATTCTAAATCCCCAGTGCATGGACCCCAAGTTCTCTGGTATGGATGCGGTAGGTCAGTGTAGTGCTGAACATGCGGCAGGTGACGTGACTATGATGGAAGCTTATCCGAATGAGCCTTGCACAGATGCAGTGAAAGAGCACTCAAGGAATGAGTCTGATGGTAAGGGCAAACGGATAGATTTTTGCTTCCTCCGTGTACCTGTTTTCGATGAAGAACAATGCAGCTTCCTCAACATGAGGAGCATGAGTAAAGCTATTGAGTCAATGCCCTTACCAGACTTGTTTGATATACCAAATCCGCAGCATCTTTTAGAAGAAATGCTCCCACAGAAGGATGAGATTACCAGTGAATATCTATCCACACCACCAGTTCTGGACTTGCTTTCGTATATGTTAGAAGAGGCACTAGCCGAGTCAAAACTATGGAAGCTAATGACAGAAAAGGTCTGCACTGTCGACGAAAAGGTTGAAGTATACAATGAACTGTTCACCTCAACTACTGCTGGCTCCAGTTTCAACGAGAACAAGAGGGTTTTTTCTACATCGACAAATGATGTTACAGTAAGCTGTGTTGCACTCAAGAAAAGAGCTAGGATGCTAGAATTTAACAGTGAACTACACTGTCACCACCCACCACTGAAATTGCTGTGGTCTCTACTGATGAAGTTGGGCAGCAACAACGGTACATAACATATAAAACATCTCTAGGAAGCAATGACAAACATGTCAGCAAAGGGTTTAGTGACTGCGACAGATCTGATTTCCAAGCATCACCACCCTGCGCAGGGGATGGTTCAGCTTATCAACATAATGATGTACCTCCTACAGGATATGTTTCTGTTGGAGGAACTCAATATAGGCTCGCAGATTGTAATGAACCTTCTTTCAATTGGGATGATGAATCAGTGGACAAGGATTTGTATGAATTAACTATTCAAGCTGAGGAGGAGTACAAGGAAAGGAAACAACGCAACTATCAGCCTGCGCCACCAGCTCAAAACAACATCTGCCTATCTGAAGTCAGCACATCTCTTAACTATCATCCTGCACCACCAGCTCAAAACAATGCCTGTGTATCTGAAATCAGCCCAGCTCTTAAATATCAGCTTGCGCCACTAGCTCAAAACAACGTCCGTCTATCTCAAATCAGCCCATCTCTTAACTATCAGCCTGCGCCACCAGCTCAAAACAACGTCCGTCTATCTGAAATCAGCCCATCAACTATTGCTTCGTCATACGTGTCAAGCTTGGTGGAGAAAGAAGTGTTCAGCGACATAGTTTCCAGGATCCCCAAAACTGCAAGGGGTAAAACGTAAGTACAATATGTCGATGTTCTTTTCACTTTTTTCATGTCAAAGCTCATGCAGTTTAATCCCATGTCTTCTTTTCCTCGGCCATTGTATGTTTCTAACAATGGATTCCATTTTTCCTTCTGTGGTCTTTATCTGCAGCGCACAGGTGGTAAGTATTGGCAGCACTTGGGCTGAGCATAGAGTCTTTGGGCTTAGTATGATGGTTTACGGGAAAGTTAACCCATATGTCATGAACACGCTGGGCAAAGCAGTCATGGCTGAAGACTCAGAAAGGAAGAAGTTTAATTTGCTAAAAGATGGTCATTGGAAAAGATTTTACATCGAGTTTAATGTTGCTGTAAGTCATCGACCTATCTAACATCATTTTTTCTTTTTTCATCCTGTCTTGTTAATATGTAGGACACCACCACAAGTTTTGTTTTCTGTTTTGTTGAACTGATTTTTCCCAATATTTTTTATTTTTTATAAGGCCTTATTCCAGATGGACCATGAGAACCCAGGGAAGTTATCTACATATCTATCAAATCGCAACATTGGATTCATGCTCGACACCATGGATTTGGTAAGTGTTTTAACATATGGGACAGTCTGTTTAGTAGGTTTTTCAGCTTGGTGATCCCTGCCCCTTTTTGGTTTGGTAACATCATGTAGTAGTTAAGGGGTAGTGAGGACGTGGTTGGCAATTCCTGATATATGTAATAGTTTAGGGGGGGCGGTAATCCTTCATACATGTGCTTGGTAACTACTCTAATTTTTATGTTAATTTAGCTACTTTCACTAGTTTCTTAGGTTGGTAATCCACCATCTAAATGGTTGGTAACATATGTATTTTTATTTTGCTTGGTATTTTACTAGTTTTTAATGATTGGTAAGATGTTATGTAAATGGTTGGTATCTGATCTGTTAGGTTTGATAATCCCTGATGTTTTTTGGTTGGTAACAATCATGCGATAGTATAGTGTTACGGCTAATTCTTGAATATATGTGCTTGGTATTTCACTATTTTTTAGGATTGGTAACATATCATGTACATGCTTTGGTAACTAATCTGTTAGGTTGTTAGCTTGGTAATCCCTGCTGTTTTTGGTTGGCAACATCGTGTAATAGTTGTGGTTGGTAATTCTTTTGTTATATATGCTTGGTAACACTCCATCTAAATGGTTGGTGACTAATGTGTTATGTTTTTAGCTTGGCAATCCCTGCTGTTTTTGGTTGGTAACATCATGTAGGGACTGTTTAGGGTTTTAGCTTGGTAATCCTTAATGTTTTTTTTTGTTGGGGATTGGTAATTCTTTGGTGTATGTTTTTGGTACCTCACTAGTTTTGTAGGATTGGTAACATGTCATCTAAATTGTTGGTAATCTGTCAACTAACTTGTTGGTATCTGATCTGTTAGGTTTTTAGCTTTGGTAATCCCTGCTATTGTTTGGTTGGTAACTTGATGTAATAGTTTAGGGGGTTGGTAATTCTGGATACATGCTCTTGGTAACTACTGTAATTTTTACGTTACCTTTTTTGCAATGTAAATTCTTGGTAATCTGTCATCTAAATTGTTGGTAACTGATGTCGTATTTTTTTAGCTTGGTAATCCCTGCTATTTTTTGGTTGGTAACTTCATGTAATAGTTTTGGTTGGTAACTTCATCTAGACGCCTCACGATGTTTTTTAGTTCTGGTAACATGTCTTGTTATGAGTTTGATAATGTTTTCTAGTCATGTCTTCTTATAAATGTACTTTTATTTGATTTTCCAAAGGTACACCTGCCATTGTTCACTTCTGGTTTCTACTATCTTGTTGTTGCCAACTTTAAGAAACATGTTTTCCAAGTCCTGCACCCAAACCGGAAGATTCACCTTATCAAGGATGAAGCTGACATTGCTGTCAAGAAGTTTAAAATGGCATTCAAAATAGCGTATAAGCATTCTGGCACCAACATAGATGATATGCAGACAGTTTTCCAGAGTGTTTGCTCTACTGAGAGGGAGTAAGACAAATAAGCACAGTTGCATGTATTTTTTGTCTGTTATGCACTGCCCACACATATATTTCTTTCTTTTATGTAACTGTCCTTTCCAATAACTACATGCAGCGGTGATAGCGGCGTGTTCGTGATGAAAATGATATGCGACTACAATGCTGAAAAGACTTTCTGGTTTGAACCTGTAAGCAATACAGTTTGTTTGGTTTGACATTTTTGTTATGCTACCATCTTAAAATACAGCCATGCATCAAGCCAGTTATGTATCAACTGATATGATATTTTTTTTTTTTTCTACTTACTTGTTGGGGTTTTTGTAGGAACACGCGAAGCCAATCCGTGAAATGCTCACGTACTACATGCTTGCTCATCCATCAAATGAAAAAATGCCATTTGAAACAAAGAAAATTCTTGATAGATATGTAAGTTCATAAACTGTTTTTTTTCGATGATAGTATATCCATAACAGCATTAGCAAGCTTTTTTTTAATTTAATGTGTTTTATTATTTTGGTTCATTGACTATTTTTTCCACTCGTTTTTGTTCTTTCACATGGATCGACACATGTAGGGAATAGCATATGACTACAAGGTATATACTGGATTTTCCTGTACTTTAATTTTTGATGCACCTTTGTCTGATAGTAACACTTGTCTATAAATCTTCGTCTCTTTTCCCTTTACATTTTTTGGCGACTATATCTAAATGCACAGTTGGTAACATCTTCTATGTTTTGTTTTTTGTAGTCTCCTGGGTACACACCTTGGAAGAGCCAAGAAAATGAAGATAGTAGCCTAGATTCCATCGAGAGAATGCTCATTTTCTGAAGTTTTCTACATTGTCTGTGTGTCTTTATTCAGTGGTAGACATGTGATGTGATGTAAGAAGTTTGTTTCGGTGGTTTACCACGATTTTCTGTACCGATCAAGAAGTATGTTTAGATATATTGTGTCATTCCACAGATAATCCCCAAGAAATTTGTGGATAAAATGAATTTTCTTGAATGAAGGTTGTAGTTTGCCTGAGGAGGAAACGAAATGTTACAGTGGAAGGAAACTTCAGTACTTGCTCTGATGGAAGGTGGAAGATCAGTGAAGAGGAATGGGCATCATTTGTTGAAAACAGCGGTTTTAAAGCTAAACCAGGTTGTGATGATGCTATTACATCTTTTATGAAGGAGACCTTGCATTGGTTTTTTAAAGGGAATTGATAAGTAACCAGATGAAAGTCATAGGTCATTTTATTGATCATTTTTTGTACTAGTATGAAGTGCCTCCCACCCTTTTTTTTAACCCTGAAATATCCCTGCCCAAAAAGGGAATTAATTAATTTTTCTCTATCTTCTACCGCGAACGTGAATATTCAAATCACGGTTGCGCGCGAAAAAAGGGAATAGACGAAGCCGGAAGGAAAGCGACGTCCGCGTCGTCGCTGGACGACCTGCGCGAAGAAAGGGAATAGGAGGGAAGCGACGTGTGCTCGTCCTCGCTGGACCACGGGGGACCACGTACGCACCAACAGGGAAAGGGAATAGCGACCGCAACACGTACGTGCTCCCACACTTTCCTAATTTGGGCTGTTGGAAAATCGTGCGATCGCTAAGCTTTGGTCGCACGTGCGAAAGCTAGACGCCCCCCAAACCACGCCGCGGTAGCGATTAGAGGGGTAGTAAGATCTTTTTTATGCATGGGAGTGCTAAAGGAATACGTACACGGTTCGGGTCGTGTCAGTCACGGTCTCATGTTGCTTATCCGTAGCTTGACCGGACTCAGTTATCTTTGACCTAAATCTGGTAAAGATATTTCCGGATTAGAGTTCTGCAAACGGGATTTTCAATGTTGCATATAAGCTGCAAAGTCGTGTCCTTTAAATAAAGAGTGGATATTTTCACGGAGCAGGTGAAAATATAAGCTACAGAAAAAAGTTCTAGATCCATGGTGCAGGTGAAAATGAGTAGCGTTAGGCCCCGCTTGGATTGACCGTAATCTAAGCAAAACCGGTGGATATTTTCACATAGCTGTCACGGTCCTGCAGAAAATACCATTTGAGGACAGTAAATGTTACGGCTCCGTAAATGATCCCGACATACCAAGTGGGGCCATGTAGTACTCCCTCCGATGATGTAAGTGTCGCTGATTTAGTACAAAGTTATACAAATCAGCCACAAAGAGAGTAGCTCGAAAAAAAATGACCGATGTGTTGGTCTCCGGCGACTCAGCGGCCGGCAAAGGAGCTTTTCCACCGTATCCAACTAGCGTATCCATGGTGGAGCCCTAGTAGAGTCAGCTAGTCATGTCCGAGAAGGATAGAGCTCATTGGAAAAGCCGTGACATTTCTTTTAGTCTAGCTCACGTGTCGTGTTTTTGCCGGCACTGCCATACGTCCAGTTGTCAATGTCCATTTCTTAACTCCAGTAGTTGGTATCGAAGTCTATCATGACCATTTCCTGGC
The DNA here is from genome assembly GCA_947311845.1 of Poa pratensis. Lineage (NCBI taxonomy): Eukaryota > Viridiplantae > Streptophyta > Magnoliopsida > Poales > Poaceae > Poa > Poa pratensis. The sequence continues at coordinate 27,717,343 of CAMZMU010000084.1, forward strand.
AAGTCATTGCATCACCGGCCGGCCGGCCGGACTTACTGTCAGTTAGTCACTGCTGAAAATTTTAACTTAGCTTCTACTCCATTATTCTCAAACAAGTTCTCTTTCCGAGTATCACCACCACAAGAAGGAACCTTCCGTTCTATTTTACAGTACAGTCAACACCTGCGATTTCAGGCTCCATATATATCGCACACATTAGATTACAGTGAGCAAGCCCTTGCACGCAACATCGTCCATGTATGGCCATGGTGATGGAGAGAGCCAGCAAGTGCCTTCTCGTCCTCGTCCTCCCCTACTTCGTATTCATATCTAGCTGCCTTCATCATGTCACCTCGTTCAGCTTCAACTACAACTTCTCCGATCCCAACGCCCTCGCCGGCGCCGACCTCAAGTACTGGAACGACTCTGCCCCCGCCGTCGACCGGGTCGACCTGACCAACACCTCAAGGAGGTGGAGCACCGGGCGCGTAGCCTACAGCCAGCCGGTGCCGCTCTGGAACGACGGCACCGGCAGGGTCGCCGGCTTCACCACCAACTTCACCTTCGTCGTCAAGCCCGTCAACAGCAACAGCCCGGCAAGTAGCAATTTTGTGACGCATGCATAGCCTTACTACTGGTCCTTCTTTTCACCAGATTCGCCTTTCTTTTTGACTTTTTTCCAAGGCGGCAGATATATTTACTGTTTTTAAGCCTATCAAGCTATTAAATTGTGCGTCATGAGATACAGAGATGCACCCAAAAAAAAAACATGTATACGTCTTGGTGTAGAAATATGCAACTGCTCGGTTACACATCCTTACTAAATTATTGAAAGTGAAAACCACTATGTATTTTTCCTACCATTTCCTGAAGCCACTTCATCGGCCTAGCTTAAGCTCCTTTACACTATTTTTTCTTCAAACGAATGCATAACGTTTGCTTCATCATATTATTAAAAAGAAAAAATCACAAACTGTCACAAACAGCTTCTTCGATCGTCAAACACGACAGCCCAAGGAGCACACACTGCCAATCTGGATACAACACAAACTGCACATACATCACCAAAACGAGATTCGTTGTGAATCTTGTCCACAGGTGTTATCGTTATCACTCCCTGCACGAGCTAGCGACTCCGACTTCATCGAAAAACAACCATCGACTCCTTTACATTATCCTCAACGTGAAACCTATGTTGTCTCTCCTTTAGCAACACATGCATGATAGCAAGGCAAGTGCCATACCTTTTTTTTCTTCTGAAAAGGAGGTTAAACCCTCGGCTTTTGCATCAAAGTGATGCACAAAACATTTCACTAAGTCTTACGAAGAAAAACATCGATCAACTTTAAGCCACCATCCTGACGATAATTGTCGCTACACTTACAATCTTGATGATGGGGGGTCATAATCGTGGCCATTACCCTGATCTCACACGAAAACCCCAATATCTACATCTGGAAGTCTCACAAAGCCGGAAGCGCTAAGCGGTCCAGCCGATCCTCCATTGCCTAACAGCCATTCTAGGTAACAATTGTAGAGCATAACTGAGAAGAGGGTGGAAACAGAAAAATCAAGACCTCAGCAAACTAATTAACTTTGTTTATGATCGTCTCTATAACGTGTGGAGTTTCGGGACCTTTTGTTGGAGCTGTCTACACGACGAGAACGTCATAAGGGATATTTTCTCCCCTCGCATGGGTGGCCGTGTGATTTTCGTATTGGCCGTCCTAATGCTTACGCGTTCTACGAGCTCTTTGTGATCATTCTAATCGCCTTTTTGTTACTTCTCATATATTTTTTAGGTTGTGTGCATTCTCGTTATCCAGAGGCCCGGTGTAAGTTACTTTGTATCACTTGATACTTTGAGTAATAAAATTGCCCCTCATCGACAAAAAGCAAACTTACTGCAACTCATGGTTCATCTGATTCCTATTATTTTTCTTAGCTGATTTTAATTTGGGCTTGATTTTGCTAGCTTAGCACGGTAGGTACAACAATACAACAATGGGATCCTCACCCAACTCGTCTGCTGGGTGCCTCAGGAAAAGTTTGATTAATCTTCCATGGCTCGATCATTATCAGCCGGTCGCTGTCTCTAACCTTAAATCGATCCTTTTGAACTTGCGTCCATAAAATAGTGATATTGTATAGCCTGGTGAAGTCAAAGCACATTCTAAGTGGGCCGCATAGGTCGGCCCTTTCATCTCATTCTTTTCCCTTTCCACGATCTGAAATCAGGTTCTTTCAATTCAATCTCTCTCATAATAAAGATGATATATGATGTTGCTTCATTAAGATTCGAGCTTGTCGTCCCCCGAGGTAACGGCTTTAGCCATTACTATATAACTCTATGCAGTGTTTGCAAAAGACTAAATGACAACAGGTCCGTCAATTTCAGAGTTCCTTTTCAGTTTAATTAGGAAGAAACTGTGGTTTCAAGATGAACTCAACCCCGAAAAGAAATTCAATTAGCTGTGTAGTTAGCCCTTTTTTCTTTCTTAATTGGTTGAAATGGATATTGCCTGTCACTTCGCATTGCATGAGCTAGCTTTCTATTGGGTCACAAGTTATCCATCAAAATCACGGGCATGGAAAATTGGCTTTGCCACAGGGGGAATGTCACGCAAACGCATTTACTTCCACTATGCAGCTCAGGGCAGATCTCCGACGAAGTTGAAATGCCCCGCCAATCAAGCTGACACAGACTACTCATTGAACAAGTGGTTCAAAAGCATTTGCAAACTTTTTAGAACTACAATTATATGATCTTATAGTCACGCAGTCACCGCCGAGAGGTTTGCACCATTGATGATCGTTTACGGCAAAGTTGGAGTCGTGAGTCGAAGACGATGCGTGATGATGATGACGCCTAGGACAACATACTTCATGTCTCAGTGGGGTGTCTGTCGTTCGTGTTGGTAGTCAGGTTGATTGGAAATCGATGTTGGGAGACTTTGTGCTAAACGTAGGTCGGTCTATGTGTTTAGGTCTTTTGTTTTTTATGGTATTTCTTGATTATACTGAATAACACCCTTATGCTTAAAAAATAGTTTGAGGTATGAGCCTCCGTTTAAAAAAAATATCCAACAATCGATTCAGGCGACAAGAATGGCCGGGTATGAGATGGATTAGGCGGCTCGATGAGGAAACCAATTAATACTCTCTCCGTTCCGATTTAATTGTCGCAGGTTTAGGGAAGGCTTAGGCAAAACTTTTCCTAAAGCTGCGACAGTTAAATTGGATCGGAGGTATTTAGGAAAAAGACCATTCTAAATGATACGGAAGAAGAGCAAAGGAAGGTGATCAGCTATTAGTTTATAACTGAAGCTACTGGAGTTGCTGCACATTCCAGTAACATAGAAGTTCCATATGCTTTTACATATTAAGTTTAACTATTCGAACTAAATCAAGTTCAAGAATCTCATTACCGTCAGATGGAAAATCAAGGCCCGAGAAATAGACACTCCTCTTATAATTTCAGTACTGTTGTTTGCGCTACAGGGGGGTGATGGAATGGCGTTCTTTGTGGAGCCTTACCCGTCGAGCATGCCCAAGGACGCGACCGGCGGCTTCCTCGCGCTGTTCAACAACCGCGAGAACCCAGAAAACAGCTTCCCGCCTACACTCGGCGTGGAGTTTGATGCGTTCCACAACGTATGGGACCCTAACAATACCAACAACCACCTGGGCATCAACGTCAACGACATCAGGTCGATAGAGTACACGCCATTGCCGGACGGGAGCTTCAACGGGACCATGTCGGCTTCAATCAAGTACGACGCCAAGGCGGCAATGCTCTCGGCCACCTTGCGGCTGATTGAACCACCGGGTGACAGTACATACACCGTCAGCGCAAAGATAGACCTGCGGGCAGAGGTTGGTCTGCCACTGAACGCGTCAATCGGATTCTCGGCGGCTATCGGGGATCTACTTGAGCAGCACCAGATTCTTTCTTGGTCGTTCGAGTCCACTCTTACCGGTAAGTGGCCTCACGTGTTTTTAGCTATCATCAACCTCTTTACCAGTAAAGTTAGAAATCCTTACTTCTCAGCCATATACCTGTTTTCGGAGACCGCGGTTGTAGCCTATAGCCCGCCATGCATGTCTTACTAACATATTCCTATTTTTCGGGGATATACTTTGATCATTCTGTTACCGTTCTATTATTGGAAGTTCAAAATCCATCCCTTGAAAATTTCTAACTCAGTATGCTTATGCTTATTGACAGATGTCACAGATCCAAAGACAAAAAACATGGGTCAAATAGCTGGGCTAGTCTCGGCTGGTCTCTTTGTATTGCTTTGCCTAGCGGCATGGCTGGGTTATCGCCAATATCTGAAAAGAAATTCGGATGCAGCGATCCCTCTGGACCGAGATATGGACAAAGAGTTCGCGGGCAACGGGCCTCGAAAATTCAGTTACAGCGAGCTGTCGCGGGCGACACAAGGATTCTCCGACACGGAGAAGCTCGGCAAGGGTGGGTTCGGGACAGTGTACCGAGGTTTGTTACACGACCAGGGGCTCCATGTGGCCATCAAGCGGGTCTCCAAGACGTCCAGCCAGGGGAGGAGGGAGTACATCGCCGAGGTGACCATCATCGGCCGGCTCCGGCATCGCAACCTTGTCCAGCTCGTCGGGTGGTGCCACCAAGCCGATGAACTCCTGCTCGTCTACGAGCTCATGGAGAACGGCAGCCTCGACGCCCATCTCTACAATCCCAATACATTGCTAACGTGGCCAGCCAGGTATAAGATCATTCTTGGGATGGGCTCTGCAATCACCTACCTGCACCAGGAGTGGGAGCAGTGCGTGGTGCACAGGGACATCAAGCCGAGCAACGTGATGCTCGACTCGTCGTTCAGCACCAAGCTGGGAGACTTCGGGCTGGCGCGCCTCGTCGACCACAGCCGCGGCGGATACACCACGATGTTGGCCGGCACCAAGGGATACATTGACCCGGAGTGTGCGGTGACCGGCCGGGCTAGCGCCGTGACCGACGTGTACAGCTTCGGCGTCGTCCTCCTCGAGGTCGCCTGCGGCCGGAAGCCCGTCGTCCCGGAGCTTGAGAACGAGAGCAGGGTCGTGCTCGTCGACTGGGTCCGGGACCTGTACGGAGGGCCACGCTCCTCGACGCTGCGGACTCTCGGCTCGACGGCGACTTCGATGCGCAGGAGATGGAGCGCGTGCTGGTCGTGGGACTCTGGTGCGTGCACCCAAACTACGGCTTCCGGCCGCCAATCCGGCAAGCCATGAGCGTGCTCCAGTTCGAGGCGCCGCTTCCAGAACTCGTGCCGGTGGCGGTGTACGCGCCACAGCGCGGAGGGTACGGGTCGACCTACACGTCGTCGACCGCTGGCAGTTCCAGCACCGGCGGGCGCTCGTTGGCAAGTGATCCGACGACGAACAGCCGTTCTTTTGCTACGGCCGACGCGAGGGAGCGCCACGAGGCCGATTGCGTCCACGAAGAATCAGAACGTCGGCACGGCTGAGCATGTTCAGTCCACGCGCTCGTCCTAACACGTACGGTGTCTTTTTTTTTTTTTGAATTTTTCCACGTATATTAAACCAGCAAAGAGTACACGATTACATCGATTACAAAAACAAAACTAAAAGAGACTAGCAAATCTATCAGATCTTCAATCTCTTTCTTCATCCATGACACAATCTTGTATTTTTCTGAAGGCAGCCGTAGAACAACGCCAACACCACCAAACCACAGACCTGTGAATACCACCGAAGGTTCTCCCTTTTTAATTTTGAGCCGCAATGCCAAGGCTTTGTGCACGCACGCAGCCATTAAATTAATCAAGCAACATCGGCAAGAGCACCACCACTGATATTCCAGGGACAAATAACCGAACCACTTTGTCGACGTCGTTGGGAGCCGAGAGAACGAATCACCATTGCCGAAGACGTAATAGCCGGGATAGATATTGCGAGGACAAACCTCCTCGCGGCAACCATGAGAAACAATCCAAGATTGATCTGGCGAACCAAGATCTGAAGAACCATACCTAGACAGACTTAATCTTCCAAAGCCACCATTGACGTCGGGAAGGATATCTCGCCGTCGAACGAAGCGTGGAAGATCACTTATTGCACACGATACCATCTCCATTAACGAAGAAGATGACGATCAAAACCAAACTCTACCATTAAGGACCTTCGAAAAGCGCCGTGCGCAGGTCCGAGGTCCCCACCCCTTCTAGTGCCAGAACGGCACCTAGAGGAGGCGAGGACCCGTCGACTCTTTGCCGGCGGCGACGATGAAGCTGCAGATATCACCGGCGGCGGCGGCTAGGGTTGAAACCCTAGACCGCCGCCACGCCACGATCGGCTCTTCTCCTGTCTTTCTCTCGTACGTGAAACTCGCGACTCTTAATATTTAACACGTACGGTGTCTTGTTCCGTTGTTAGTCAAGGAGTGACTGTTTTAGTTGGTACCCGTGTTGAATTACCAGGAAGACACCGTTGGATCCCATCCAGCTCTGTTGTCTACATTTGTTTTTCCGTGTGTGATTCTTTTGGGTCAGCGCTGAGTGTCCCCCGGACGATGGAAGCTATCCATCTTCCGGGTCGCGCGCCGTTGGATGAGAGCAATGACAGCCGTTCATTCCACCTCTGGCTTGGAACCCCTGCCCGTCTCCCCCGCACGAGAAAATTATACCGCGAAGGTGACAGATCAGATGAATGAGAAGCTTCTTGCCCTTTCTCGGCTGAGGAGATTAGCATTGGGGATTTTTAAGCTCGGGGCCTGAACTTCATGCTATATTTTATAAGAAATTTTGGAACATCTGCGGTGAGAAAATTACCCAAAAAAATTTGCAGGCAGTAAATTCGGGAGTCATACCGGATGGGTGGAATGATACAACGGTGGTACTTATTCCAAAACTTGACAACGCTGAGTCGGTGACACAATTTAGACCAATAAATTTGTGTAATGTTATCTACAAAATTATCTCCAAAATGCTAGCATTGAGATTGAAGGGGATCCTGCCAGAAGTTATTTCACCCATGCAGAGTGCTTTTGTTCCGCGAAACCTTATTACAGATAACTATATTTAGGGGTGCGCCTTGGCGCATGACCCCCGAGCCGTGTTTTGATGACACGCCATACACAATGCTACTCCCTCCGTTTTTATTTAGTTCGCATTCTAGCTTTTTTCAAAGTCTAACTTTTTAAAGTTTGCCAAGTATATACGAAAAAATATCAATATCTATAATATGAAATATATATATAATTTGAAAATATATCTTATAATGATTCTAATAATGTTAAAATTTTGTTATAAATATTTATATATTTTTCTATATATTTGATCAAACTTTACAAAGTTTGACTTTGACTAAATCCAGAACGCAAACTAATTGTAAACGGAGGGAGTAATAATCAACGGGTAAAAATAATTATATCCATATGTATGTTCAAGGACTAAATTAGATAAATAATAGACAGAAAAACGAAACCCAGACCGCCAACATGCACATCTCGCGACGACGCACATGCTTATTTGCAACTGCAGGATCCACTCGCCCGACTGACCTCGGGAAATAACGAAGACCATCACGACACCCTAGGCATCACTCTCCCTCTTCAGGTACTTCGATTTCGGAGCCGTGGGAGTCTCGCGCGGTAGTTAAAGCTCGTGGAAGTGGAGCGGCCAAGGCAGGTGACGCCCGGCCTTCTTATCCTATTCCGTTGACTCTTTCTTCTTCGTCACCGTTGCTCTTGCTAAAAAACTGATCGCCCCAATGCCGAACTTTGTGCTTCGTCGCGCATCCGGGGAAGGAGGCTTGCCATGGACAGGCTCTGTCCTGACGCGCCGGGACCTAGACTTCATGGCTTCCATCGGGTTCACCCCCCCCCCCCCCCCCCCCCCCGCGGAGCGATGTCCTTGGCGAATTCCTATGGCGGATATGGTACCGGATCCGCACCCAGATGAGTGCATCTTGTTCGCTTATCACCTGGAGAGGGGACTCTCCCCCGGTCCATCCTTTTCTGGGTCAGATCCTTGAACTGTATGGTATTCAGCTTCACCATCTCACTCTGGATTGCCTAACGCATATCTCGTGCTTCATCACCCTCTGTGAAGGGTATCTCAACATCCATCCCCACCTTGACCTGTGGTGCTCCCTATTGAAAGGACAAGGATGTCGCCTAGAGTGGGGGGGGGGGGGTGAATAGGTGATTAAAACTTTTCCGGTTTAGGCTTGATAAATGCGGAATAAAACTAGGTGTTTTATTTAACAAGCATACAACCTAAATATACTAGGCTCACCTATGTGCACCAACCACTTATGCTAAGCAAGACAAGCAACAAGGTGATAGCAAGATAAAGAACTTCAAGCACGAAGGCTATCACAATGTAAAACGCATAAGTAAAAAGCTCGGGTATAGAAATAACCGAGTCACACGGAGATGATGATGTATTCCCGAGTTCCTCCTTTTTAGGCGAGTATGTCTCGTTGGAGGGGTGTGAGTTTCAAACTCAAACGCCACAAATGGCCTCACCCCTATTCTCCGATGAACTTTGCCCAAAAGCTCAATTCACCTTCCACTATCGAAATCATTCAAGAAGGAATCCGGAGCCCTTACAACAATCTTGAGGCACAACCCACAAAAGGATTGGGAGCTCCCAAGTCACCAACAACCGTCTAGGGTCCAACGACCCAAGAGTAACAAGTTCACAAACTTTCACTTCCACGAATCCTCGTGGAGAGAGCAAACCGATGCACAAAAGCAAAGGCAAGAATACAAGAAGTGCTCAAGTCCTTCACTCCCAAATCTCACCGAAAGCAACTAATGGTTATGGGGAAGAAGAGAGGAAGAACAAAGAAGAACTTAACAAATGGAACTCCAAGATCTAGATCAAGAGACTTCCCCTCACTTAGAGGAGAGATGGATTGGTGAAAATTTAGATCTAGATCTTCTCTCTCTTTTCCCTCAAAGATATGCAAGAATCATGGGAGGGATTGAGAGATGGGCAAGCTTTTCCAAGGTCAACAATGGAGTAGAGAGAGGGGAAAATGTGCTCAGATTGTTGGGGACCCTTTGGGGAAGAAGGCCCCTTAAATAGGTCCCCCGAAAATCTGCCCGTTGGACAGTTTTCGCGCAAGCCCGGTAGTACTGGGCTCCGTCAGGTAGTACTGGGCACACGGTAATACTGCCCCAGCCCGGTAGTACTGACCAAAAACAGTCCGGTGGCACTACCACTTCTTGATTATGCGGTACTACTGTTCAGAGCCCGGTACTACAGGATTTGGTAAAAATGTAAAAACACCAACACCAAAATGGACATAAATTGAGCATCCGAACTCCGTTTTTGATGTTCTTGGGCTCGTTGGAATCACCACAAAGAGCTCTACAAGATCATGAAAAGAAACATCATAGTTCAACAAGAGAGGATAAAACCAAATGGGAAAAGGTTAGACCTCTCGATAAAAGAACGACCGGTAAAACATCCAATACCAAGAACACAATAAGTTTTTCATCCGGACCCCGTTTTATATGATCTTGCGCTTGTTACGAAGATAATCACAAGCTTTACAAGATCATGCAGAGAAACATCATAGTCCATCATGTGATGAGGAAACCAAAGGACGAGAGTTGTTTTACCTCCCTTAGAAAAGACAAACCGGTAAAGCCTCCAACATAAAAAACGCAACAAGATATTCAAATGAAATCCGTTTTTGATGAACTAGACCTTCATATGAAGATGAACCAAGATCTAAATCCTCACATGGATAAAATCCAAATAAGAACCAAGAAAGGTGATATGCCAAGTATGCAAAGGTTTGAGCTCTCCACAAAGATGCGATCAAGTTACTCACTTGAGAGCCCATCTTGATAGTACGGTATCTATCCTATAACCCGGTATCCGAACTAATAATATGAGACCGGTAAAATAGAAACCCTATAAGATCATACCTTTGCCTTGCGCATTCCACTTAGGTAGATGATGAAGATCTTGATCTCTTCAAGTGGATCACCTTTCTTGATTGCGCTTTGCTTGGTGAAGACTCACATATCGCTCCTCCATATACCAAGATGGGAGGGCCTCTTTTAGGCACATCTTCACTTGACCATTATCTCCACATGGTTGCAAGCTTCAAGCATACTAGATTTAGGGGTGCGCCTTGGCGCGCGATACCCCAAGGCATATTTTAACAACACATCATACGATATGATAATAATTAACGGATGACCCTTTGTTGACAACACGATACACACAATGTTAGTAATTAATGATTTAAAATAATAATATCCATGTGCAATACACGCCGATTCTAACACCAAGGGTCGGAATTTTTTGACATTCTTGTGTAGAACAAAATATAAAATATTTCAAACCGAGATTTTACACGTTTGTGGGATATAACATTGGCAACATACAGGATTTTTTTCAGATTTTTTGAAATTTATAAATATGTTTTTAATTTGTTTTAACTAGATGGATCACTGGAACCTAGGAGTAAAAAAATCATTCCTTCTTCCTCGCGAAAAAGAGAGATGGCATCCTAGGGTTTAGCCCTAGCCGTCGCCGCTGCCAGCCTCTGACTTTGTCGTCTTCGAAGCTGAATCAATGTGTCTCCACCTCCTCTCTTTGGCAAGAGGGAGGGGGTGGGGACCTCGGATCTGCACTCGACGTTGTTAAAAGGTTCTAAAGTTAGGTTTTGGTTTTGGTTTCCCTAGCAGTGTCGATGAGGTGGTGGCGACGATGGCTCATTGGAATAAGGTCTCTCCTACTCGTCAGCGAATGGCTAGTGAGAGTAGGTGTTGGCAAATCTATTGGTTTTTGGTTTGGGCAGTTGGGGTTTTTTTTAAGGGAAATTGTTCACGGGTATGTGATGGGACACGTTTGATCTATTCGTTCGTTTGGGTCTACGATAAGTTTCGGTGTTTTCCAACCCTTTAGATTGGTGGTGAATTGCAAGCATGTGAGATGGAGTGTGTCCCCATCCAATATTCTATCAGCGACTATTCGATCTCTTTGTTCGCGACGAGTGACTATTGAGGTTATCAAAGACTTGGTTGGCGAGGGCGTTTGCAGGTGTCCCAATTTTTTGTTGCTGCTTGTTGAGTGCATGTTTTAAACTTTTGCAGTCGCTCTTCTTAAAGGGCTCATGAAACGCAATGACTCCAATATTTGTATTTGGGAGGACCCATGGATATCTTCCAATTTTTGGCAACAAAAGCTTAACCACACTGGTTAGTGCAAATGTGGTGTTTGTAAATGAGTTACTAAATGATAATGCTACTTCATGGAATGGCTCCAAGCTTGAAGCTAACTTCAGCGGGGCTGACTTAAAAGCTATTAGATCCATTCCCTGCAAGTACGAGCCAACTTTGACCCAGCAGGGAGCACATGACACCGGGAAAGAATTCACACTATCTTATGGGGCAACATTTCTATTCCCCCGGAGGTTTGATCGGGTCGACATGCACACGTGCACGCATCTCCGCTGCCGCAAAACACTTTGGTGGGCCCCATGCACCACACGCGTATCCACTCCCGATCCTTCCCATCCACTCAATTTTCTTCTCCTTCCTCCCCTCTTTACCTCGTCCTCCCTCACAACCTCATAACATCATGCGAAGGAAGGCAACGATGCTACCAACCGTTCATGGTAATGCTACTGGCTGCTGTCGGTGGTGCTACCAGCGAGGGAGACCAATGCTGCGAGCGTTGGTCGCGGGTGCTACAAAGGAAGGGCGTTGGAGCTGCAAGCGTTTGCTTACGAAGCTGCCAGCGGCTAACGTGGGAGCTGCAACCGTGCGGCTGTGCGTCCTCTCAGTGTCTACTCATTGAGGAGCGGCGTCGGTGATGACCGAGTCTCAGAGAAATTCTAAGTGACGAACACAGTGTGCCGATCCGAATCGCTAGGTCGGGAGACGGGTGTGGTTGCTATAGGCGGTCGACGACAATGACTCTCCGGTAACATCCGAGTCTCGCTGGAGGTCTGCATAAAAATCGTGCTCCCGGCTCTTGGCTCTACGCAAAAAAATAAAAATAAAAACGACGTGCGAGATGGGCCGGAAATACTCGCGTGGTACAGGCGCAGCGTGATGGCCTAGCGAGCAGGCACCAGCAGCCAGGCGTACATCGATCCATTGATCAAGACCCGAGAACCTGCGCCGCTCTTCCGTTCTTCGTGACTTCGTCAGTTCGCCGGCGTCGCCCGTCGCCAGATCGTGTCAGTTGCCGATTCAGCGGAGAGACAAAAAAAAAAGGTATGATCTCCGCTACCAAATCTCCAATGCGATGCACCATGTCTGGAAATTCTAATCTGCTTCTCAAACTGTAGGGCACTATAGCGCCTACGGTTCTTAATTGGGTTGGGAATTGGAGTATTTGGACAGAATAATTGTTCATGGATTGGTGATCACAACATTTCTGAGGGAATCACATCGATTTTGGATCATTCTTGTACAGCCGGACGCACAAGCAGTGTTCACAATGTCAAGTACGTTGAATTCTCTATCTTGCAATCCAAGTAGCAACTACACCTGATTACTTTTTTCTTGTGCAAATTTAAATTATCTCAATTAATTCTCATGTAAAAGATTGGTATATTACAAAAGAAGCTGAATTTATGGAAAGGTTTCTGAAGAAAAGGAGGACGCGCGTCAACACAAGATAAAGATTGGCATGTTAGTCGTGCGTCACTGCTACAGTTGAGAGATGTTTTTCAGCTATGAGAATTGTGAAAACATACTTGTGCAATGTCTTAGTGACAACGCTTTGCAATACAATCTCATTTGTTACATCGAGAAGGGTGAAATGAGGAAGGTTACCAATGATTCAGCAATTGATCGCTCTGAGGCATGAAATGACGTAGAAAACCATTTTAAAGGTAATGGTCTTAACTTATTAATTTAGTACGCAATTCTGTTTAATATGTATCTAAGTGAATTTTCTTTCCTTTGTAGGCAATTGAAATCTATTGCCGCATTTCCCACGGCCATGTGTACTATTTCTTCTTTGATGCTTATTTATTAATTTTTATGATCAACTATTATTTCAAGTGATTATCTTAATTTTCGATTTTTGGTAAGCATTTTCATACCCCTCTATATATTTACATTGAACTTCTAAGTGTGTTACCAGAATCAGAATCCTTAGTATTGCTTGGTATTTTAATGAACATGGGACACGCGGACATTTTTATCTTGGGTCCGCCCCTGGTTCCCTGTGTCAAATATGCAGAGGATCCTCACGCATGCGGAGCTGACAATCACGGTAATTTTGTTTTCGAAAATGCTTCGTGTACGACGATCCACGTCCGATTTCTGTATGACGTTCTTCCTCCACCTAGTGCTATCTTCTTGCTCCAGCATTCAAGTTCCATTTCAAGGGAGGACGACGTACCATGATACTTTCTATTTTGTCGAGCCCTGCTTTGGTCTCTGGTTTGATGGTTGTACGTGCTAAAAATCCGGTACATTCCGTTTTGTTTCCCATCCTAGTCTTTTGCGACACTTCTGGTTTACTTATTTTGTTAGGTCTCGACTTCTCCGCTATGAACTCCCCAGTGGTTCATATAGGAGCTATTGCCGTTTCATTCCTATTCGTGGTTATGATTTTCAATATTCAAATAGCGGAGATTCACGAAGAAGTATTGCGCTATTTACCAGTGAGTGGTATTATTGGACTGATCTTTTGGTGGGAAATGTTCTTCATTTTAGATAATGAAACCATTCCATTACTACCAACCCACAGAAATACGACCTCTCTGAGATATACGGTTTATGCCGGAAAGGTACGAAGTTGGACTAATTTGGAAACATTGGGCAATTTGCTTTATACCTACTATTCCTTCTGGTTTTTGGTTTCTAGTCAGGATCTCGCAGGGTTCAAGGAATGCCATAAGTCCGTCGAGATTTTCCCTTAAGCCAGGGAAATCCCTATATTCGGATTCTAAAAGATACTTTTTAAAGGATTCTTTTGAATTGTCAGAGGATCCTCCCCCGGCTTCGGACGAGAAGGACCTTCTGTTTGTAAGAGGCGTCCTCCTCATTATATTCCTTTTAGAATCCAAGGCATTTCGTCGGAATACATCCTGTCTCTCACCTTTGTAGTCCTATGCATAGTCAGGACTATAGCCCCAATCATAAAAAGAAAACCAGCACAATTGTGCGGAAAATACGCATAAATTTTGGAATTTTTTTGAATTTCCAGCGCCACTCTTTTTTCCATTCCTTTTAGTTTCATTGTTCCCGTCAAAGGCGCACGTTGACTATCCCCTCGGGTGTGCTCAACCATGCCGTCGACCTCGGCCTTGTAGGGGGTTAGATGGCCGGCCGGCCTGACGTGGGCTTCACCTTCCTTCACCTCTCGCTCCCCCTCATATCCAAATGGCCGGAGAGGACTTCGGCACTTTTTCCTCGCAGCACACGCTGCCTTGTGCTTAACAACAGAGTCCGTGGGCTCTTGTCAGTGTTCCGTGTTCCAGGACCTTAGCGGAGAGCCTGTTGAAGGCACCAGCGATGCAGTGTCGGACGACGCTGACTGTTTGCCTCCCGGCCTTACTCGCTCTCCAACAGCGACAATGCGAATTCCGATGGTTCTGCTTACTTCCCACGTAATTGTGGTGTATTTTTTTTTGGGAATTTTCTCATATAATAACTGCTAGAATACTCTGTCCAAGCATGAGCAAAAGGAATAATAAGAAAAAAGTTTAAAATATGTGTTATTTAAGAGGTGGGCCTACCAACAGGCCCAAATGGCCAAGTCTCAGCACAAACTCAAACCCAAATCGCGGGAAACACTCCACATCGCTCGGGCGATTCGTACCCTGGAATCGCCCGCAGCCCCCAAACCGGAAATGGCCGCCGAGCTCAAGCCCACAAGCCGCGGCCCACGAAGTGGAGCTACGCTAAACCGAGCGATCCTGTGGCAGGGGATCGCCCGAGCGACAGGGAGGAGGACCCCAAATCGCCAGCCAAGCTCGCTATCACACGGGATCGTACGGGTATCAGACGAAAGTTGTCATATGTCAGCGCTGTTTTGTTTTAGCTTCATCAATGGCCGCCACGGCAACTCACGCACCTACTACTCTGGTGTCTAATTGATCGCTCTTACACCCTCTGTTTTTTAATACAAGGCCATTACCTCTTACCGAGAAGAATTGATTAGAATTTTACCTTGTATAATGGTCGATTCAATTTTTGTTTTTTAATACAAGGCGGTTACCTCTTCCTGAGAAGAATTGATTAGACTATTACCTTGTATAATGGTCGATTCACTTTTTCATAAATCGCTATTACTGCTCACATCTGACTGTCTTTAAGGGGAGCTGGTGCTCATTAATGTGAAGGTTACATGTAACCATAGAGAAAGAGGCATCATATACAATATGTTTAATTAGCACGAAACAAAAGAGGTTTTATTGCTATTTAATAGTTGACTTTGTTTTCTTAAGAATTGAGATAGTGGCCTTGCATATAAAATCAGAGGGAGTACAATTTTATAATGGGCGAAAACATAGTAGGTATTACATTAAAAATCAGAGGGAGCTAGTATATATGATGCTCGAGTCACAAATCATACTGTGACCAGTATGACATGCACAGTAACTGCAAAAGCTATAACATTCAAGAACCAGAAGAGGTAGAGAACACAGAGGTAGAACCCCAGCAGTGGGAAACGGCGCCCACTCTGCCTTCTCATGCGCACACGGTCTTCCCCGGTTCGGGCACGGAACAGTAGACGCACGCTGGTGACGGTCGGTGCCGGCATAGCCCACACGAAGCTCAGCGCGACCATGGAGCCGAACGGCACCGCGAAGATGCTCCATATGGCTCTTTTGCCGAAGGTAACGTTATCCAGCCCCGGGCCACGGCGGCCATGAAAGCGAGGAGCATGCCAGAGGAAGATGAGGGCCAAGCATATCCACGTCGTTCTCGACCGCGATGCCCCCCTCCCGTAGATCAGGAGCATGGTCGCGATCATGGAGGAAGCGACCGCCTGGGTGTCGAGCACCACAAAGGCGTTGTAGTGATGTAATCCCCGGAGGTTCGGCACTCCCTTGGAGTCGTATCCACCTGGCACGTTCACCATGGCGTTCAAAGCGATGGTGGCGATGAGCACCGCCACAATGCCTAGGTTCTTGGACAATTTGTCGACCCATTCCTTCACCGCGGTTCCCCTCCACGCGGGTATGCGATCCTGGCGTTGCGTCCCGATCCAAGCTCCGCGGGCTGACAGCTTGAGCACGAAGCTGATCTGGAACAGGAAAACAGGCAGGACAAGTTACACTAAAATATACAGTTTTCTTAATCTTCCTGACAAGAACAACACTGTGCAGATATGTTTGTTCACATGCTCAATTAGTGAATTACCATGGGTAAGAAGCTTTTAACATCTGACACGAGGTCAAATGGCGTTCTCCCTTCATTGTTAGCAATGTTCAACTCGATGTACTTGCTCTCCAGAATTGCAAGCTGTGACTTTCCAGCAATCACGGCTGAGTGCAGCGGCGTGTTCCCGTTATTGTCTTGCTCGTTCACTAGCCCGCCGGCGAACGGGCTACTGACGACATATTTGACTACGGATTCATGGCCGTGCTCCGTGGCAACATGGAGGAAGTTCCTGCCGTTCATGTCCGTAACCTCGGCGGAGCCCGGGCAGGCTTGTAGGATGTCGCGGATGACTTCGACATGGCCCATCCATGCCGCGATATGTAGCGGCGTGAAGCCTTGTTGGTCTTGGAGATATAGAGCAGATGGCACAGAGCGAATTAACCTGCCGATGATCTCGCTGTTGCCGTCGGAGACAGCATAATGCAGCGGAGTACCCGACCGATCAGTTGCTGCAGCCGGGTTCAGATTCTGATTCAGAATCAGATTCGGATTCCATGCCAATATATCCTGTGTAATTTCTGCAAAAGTATGAAAATTAGAATGGAGATTTGACACAAGCCGACTGCGTGTGCGACCCATGTTTCAAGCGGCCATTTTCAGCTCGGCAATAGTTTGAAAATTGAATAGTGGGTTTGTCATAACTCCTGCATCTGCATAAATTCAATAAATAATATGGCCATTTATGCCGTGTACGAAAAAGAAAAGGACAGTTAAATAGCGAAAATTTCTATTTGCTCCCGATCACACTGGAGCCCTTTATTTAATTTTTTTCAAAACCACATTTCCAAATCTAATAAAAATCTAGAAAAAGGTCACACGAGTATATCTACCAATCTTGTATGTACAAAAAAAAGTTCCGTACAAATATATCATTATCCATGATCTTCACAAAAAGTCAATGTGAGGATCAAATAAAATTATTTAATTAATTTTAGAACCACGATTTTTTCTTTTTGTGTAAACCAAAATTATCAATATTTTTCCGTGAAACTTTGCAGATTTGTAGCTCATATAAATATGTACCCAAATAAGAAAAAACTTTCTAAAAAGCCGTTTAAATATTCTTTCTTTTTCTAAAATACCGGCTCCAAGTTGACGCACTCAATGAAACTAGTACTCCCTCCTATCTGAATTTTGTGTCGCCAACCCTGTACAAATCTGAATTCCCGTAGGCCACTTTCCACGGCATTTATTCCGGATCAGAGAGAGTATATTTTTCGAAAGAACAATGTGTGCTATTTCCAGTTTATAAGGCATATCTAGTTTATCTTAAGTGAACACTTTTTAAGTGGGACTGAGTTTGTAGAATAAAATACTTAAGGGTCTGTTTGGATTGTGTCCTGCAGTTACCATAATAAATTTTGGGCGTTGACCGGTGGCATTGGGCAGCGTTTGGATTGAAGCCCAACAGCCGAAGCCAAACCAAAATATTGGTCGTTGCGTTCGGTTCCGCGCCCATGCGCTGGCGAAACGGGGGCGGGCAAATCGTTCGCCAAAACATTGGCGTGCCCACGATTTGGCTGGGCGGGTGGGGGCAGAAACCAAACAGCCCCTAAATGTGTTTGACATAAAACAAACAAGATGTGACTTATACACAGACGAGATACATGTCTTATAAACAAACAAACTAGAAAGAGGAGGCTATCATGTTGGCTCGTCTTGGTCCACTAAGATTTCTTATATCTCAGTTGCTCCGGAATATGCAACATTAATTCAGTGAAAAAGTGACATTTACTTATTCACCCAGTAGCATTTTTGTGAATAATTCAGTTGCTATTTTCACTAACTGAATCCACTTCAAAAAATGTCAATTGATATGAGGATTAGAAAAAACGATTTACATTTGTCATACCATTTTTTAAACCTACAAATTATCATACTTTTTGATAAAATTTTCTAACCGGAAGCGAAGACTTGATAGGGTCAAAGTACTAACCTGCGCTTTGTAGAACAGCTGCGTGCAAGGCATTCAGCCCATTGGGACCGGAGGCGGAGGCAGTTGCAAATTGAACCAGAGCATTCACGATGTCAACTGAGCGGCTTACCACGGCGAGATAGAGCGGCGACGCCCCATCATTATTGACACCACACGACAACGCCGGAGCAACCGCCATCAGCCTCTTCACCACCGCAAGACGCCCGTGCCGCGCCGCCACATGCAACACCGTGTCCCCTCCGCTGTTCTTCGACAGCAGAAGCCGCACCGCCCCTGACCCATGAAGCGGGCCTTGGGCCAGCATGATGAGGAGGGAGACCATCTCATGATGCCCCGCCCTCGCGGCGAGGTGCAACGCAGTCTCGGACTTGGAGTTCCTGCGTGGTAAAAGTGCGGCAGCGGCTTCTGGCGCACCCGCGAAGATTTTTCACCAGATCAACGTGGCCTTGGCCGGTAGCTAGGTGAAGAACCGTGTTCTGTCGCGCGGTGACTTCGCCGTGACCGCAGGGCATGTTGCCGTGCTGAGCTTGTGCTGAGGTTCACGAAATAGCATTACCGCCGTTACCATTGACATGTAGAAGTGAAAATGTAAGCTGACTAGCGTGGTGAAGAAATTCTACCTGCTACTAACTGCTGCAGCTCGGCTACAGCTCCAGAGAAGGCGGCACGATAAACTCCTGGGCACATGAACACGGGTTCGGCATTCTGCCCCCCGGCCTCGACATTGTTGGCGTCATCTTGAGGGAGCTGCAGCACCGGAAGTAGGAAGTTCATGCCGACCTGCGGGTTTTGAGCGCGACGCAACGCCTCCTGTAGTTCCAGATCGTTGAGACCTTCGGCCATCGCCAAAGCTCGCTCTGTTTGTTGCTCCATCTTTTTTTCCACACTGGGATCACAGCTTCTTTTGCTACTTCTTCTTATAGAGCATAACAAACGTCATTAACTACAGCCACTTGGCCACTACTACTGGCACGTAGTACGTGTTTTGCACGTTCGAACATTAAAGTGAAGAAGAAATGCAATATCAGCTTAACAAAAAAATTCGTGAGTAAGAACACTTATTCAACCAATACGCAAATAGAGAAACTAATATGCCACTTGTCTTAAGGAGTGAATGGTCTCACGTCGTCCGTTAAGTAACATGCGCAATAAAACTCCTTTTTCTTGTTGTTTATCGCTAAACCACTAGTAGAAAAAGGGCTTTAGTCCCGGTTCCAGAGGGCCTTTAGTTCCGGTTTTCCAACCGGGACAAACTAATCAAGACTAACCACCCCCCCCCCCCCCCCCAGTCCCGGTTGGTCACGAACCGGGACTAAAGGGCATCCACGTGGCACGGCCGGGCGCGCATGGCGGGAACCCTTTAGTACCGGTTCTAGCCACGAACCGGTACTAAAGATTTCTGCTTTTTCTATTTATTTATTTTTCCTGGTTTAGGGTTTAGGGCATTAGGGGTTTCGATTTTTGTTTTCCATTTAATTCTTTTTGTATGGAGATCACGTTACGCAAAAAAAAGTCGTATACATAAAGTTTATACTACATCGAGATCACGTTTGATGCATATATACATACACACATACAAGTTGCTTTAATGCAATTCTCATGTCGAGATCACGTCAATTACATTGGAGGCAAAAAATAATTACTAGGGTGATAAAATTCTCCGGTTTTCTTCATGACCTCCGAGTTCAAAAATCCCGCCAATTCCTCTTGAATTGCTTTCAGGCGCTTCGTTGGTATGAGTTGTTCCCGCAATTGTTCCATCTAGATCAATATGAATATGTGAGTTGTGTGTGTATATATATATATATGAAATCATCATAAAATAAATTATGAATGGAACTCAACACAATATGGTAATAAAAAAATTGCGAATAGTGTATACGTACTTCAGCTGTTCTGTGTTGTCTATTCCGCTCAGTGACAAAAGTGCGTATGTACTCGAAAACGTAGTATGCACATAAATTAGTCCCTTGTGGCTGCCTCAGACACCACTTTACAAAAAATAGAATTTAATCAAATAATAATCAAGCATGATAATGGTATTGAAACTAGAATTAAAGAGTTGCGCGGACCTATATATATAGTACTACTTACCTTGGTGGTATAAAAATACAGCTCCGGTTTCCAATCCCCTGCAACCTTCACGATGAACCGTTTCCAAACCCTGCCCGGCAAAAGAAAATGATTAAAGAGTTATTAATTACTTGATATCAGAAAATGAACGAAAGAGGTCGATATAGAGCGATAATGATTGAAATTACCTCTGGAGCATTTCTTGCAAGCTGAGGTACTCGTCCATATCTCTCCTTAACGAGTCCATGACTTGAACGACTCCTTGGTCAACTCTAATGATTAGCAGAATCCAGTGGAATCTGCGCACGTTTATATGTCCATGACTCATCGATTACACTAAACATCGAGTAAGCAAAATAGAATGTGTAGAAGGTACAATAACACTCACTTGAAGTTGTAAGGAAAAAGTATTTCTGCGCAGGTATTTTGTTTCACTAAAAACCGGAGCAAGTTTTTCTCTGTGTCCTCGGGATGGTTATTTACGGTCACTTCATGAATATAATATGGGTCAATGAACCCAGTGTCATAGATGCGGCGTTCTCTGCATTCGACAATCTTCATTCTGCATAATAGCGTACAAAAGAATATAGTGAGATAATTACAGGCAATGAACGAGATGAACGAGCTGAGCTAGAGACTTAATTAAATTGCAGAAATAAATCACTTACAAACAATAGCAACTGACGAGGGCTTTGTCGAGGGCGTCTTGATTGAATAACTGAAAAATTTCAGAAAACGGAACATACATCGCGTCATCCGTGAAGTAATGCTCTTTCTATATGACACCCAGAAGACATCATGCCCGGCCTTTGCGGCTTTCTCGTACCACTGATGCAATCGACGCAATTGTGTTGTTAGAGAATCGACCTGCTCAGGTCTGACCAGGGACCTCCCGTGGACATATGTCCATGCATACTGATACTCTATGGGGTCGCCTATGGTACCAGTGTCGTGGTGTACTTCCTTATCGGGCATCACCTTGAGCGGGGGATCGACTGATTTGCCTGTTCTCCGAGCTGGGCCACTTGTTTCCCGGATTTTGCCGTCTGCATCTGCTCCCTCTTTAGGCGATATGCCGCCTCCTTCTCCTGCTTCTCTTGACTAATTGTCTTCTCAATAACACGATCATAGTCATCTGGCAATTTAGGCGGCTGTGGCGGTCCACACGATAGATTTTTCAAACATCTCTCAACTTTTTCCGGTGGTATTATCTCCTTTGGCGGGGGCCGTTTCGGTCCTAATTGTCTTTTCACATCGGCACGCACCGACGCGTCGAGTTCCTCTGGAGTCAAGTCGTAAGGTCTCTTTGGAAGAGGCTTTAGCAACTCGCGTTCCTCTCGAGTTTCCTTATTTGCACTTTTCCTCTGTGTATATGTCGACGGGAAGTTTAGTTTCCGCTTTGACGGACGGAGCGGCCCATGGACTTAGCAGTGGGCGCAATCGACGGACGGGACGGCGGCGATGGACTCGCGCTGGGCTCCCAACCGGCGCCGGGGGTGGATCTTGAGGTGGGGGACTGCTACTCGGAGGAGTCGGTGGCCTTGGCGCCAAGTTTGGAAACACGATGTTTTTCTTGTTCCAGAGAACGATACCCTTCTCGACTTCTCCCAGTGTCTTCTCCTCGTCACCTCCAGGAATGTCAAGCTCCAGTATAACGGCATAACTTCATCCACCCCGACACGAGCATAGCCAGCTGGAATCCCGCCGAGATGGTAGCTTGCTCCAGATTGATTTGGTAAAGCATAGCCGACCGCCACCTTGAAGGACATGTTCTTCATTGACATATGTAGCTCACAGTCTGTCTTCTCCGTGATATCATCCACGGGGTAGTGAGCCGCCGGCGGTTCGAATTCAGAATTTTCTAGCTGCGTGGAACCCACGCTGCTTTTCCGCTGATCAGATGGGCGGCTTCGACTTCAGGACCTTCTAGCTGCTGCTGAGATGCCCTTTGCTGACTAATTGAGTCTAGTTGCTCTGCTGCTGCACCTTGCGTTCCAATGCCGATAACCGGTCTGACTCCTGCTTCTTCTTTCTCTGACGGCTTCTATAAGTATCAGCGTCCTCCGGAAAACCTTGCTTCCACGAAACACCGGGTCCATAGCCTCGTACTCGTCCAACTTTTTCAGGATTCCCGAGGGCGAGTGTCAGCTCGTCGTTCTCTCTGTCGGGCACGTACTCTCCCTTTCGAACTTTGTCTATTGCGTCCTCAAGTTCTTTGGTTATTTTTTCAACTTTTTCCTTCCATTTTCCCTTTGCAACAATCTGCCCTGTCTGTGGGTCCAACCCTGCCCCATGCGTGAACAACCAACTTGGACCTCTCGGGCCAGTCCGCTGTCTGTGGAATGATCCCTTGATCAAGCAGTTTTGCTTCAAAGGCTTCCACTTAGGCACGGCAGTCTTGTAGCCACCTGTCCCCAAAGTATGGTGATGCGTCTTCTTCCCAGCATTTACCTTATTTATTTCCGATCGGGCCACAGCGGCCTCCGATTTTCTTTGCTTCACAAATGTGGGCCAGTGCTTGTATCTTCACTAGTGGTCCAGTGAATTCTGGATCTTGTTCCTCCGCCGCTACATAAGTTTTCCATAAATTTTTCTTCCAGGTCTGGAATTGTGTGGCCATCTTCTTAAGAGTCCACTGCTTGACTTTCTCCTTCAACGGCGGGAGGAGACCTGGCGGTAGGTTGACATGTGTCAAGAGCGTGTCCCAAAGCAAATCTTTTCTTCTGTCGTCGACATAAGTAGTTGCCTTGTTGTCGTCCTTCGGCTTATGCCACTCTTCAAGGATGATCGGGACCAAGTCCCTAACAAGAACTCCGCATTGATTTATAAATTTACGGCGGCTCTCGAAGGGTTCCAGCGGTTCGCCAGTATCACCAACTTTGTCGATCGATATCCTTACACCATCGGCCAACCTTCTGGTCGGGCCTCGTTTCGACCCTTTAGCAGCGGATGATTTGCTCGATCCGGAGGGCTAAAAGAAAAAATGATTCGTTAATAACTGCAATACAACTCAATTAATGCATCTAGTGATCGATCAACAGAGGCTTAATATACCTCGCCGGAGTTTGTTAAGGGCACTTCCTGCTCTCTGCAAATTTCTTCTTGCTCAACTCCCTCACCGGAGTCGTTCAGAAATTGTGAGCTGTAATCGTCTCCAATTACCCCATCTTCTCACCGGCATCTTTAGGCGGGTTTGCACGTCCATATATAATATGATACATTCGCTCTTCACGCTCCTCGTCTCTGCGGGGGCGTCCGGAAAATTTGGATCCATTTGCTCTTCACGCTCCCGTCTCTGCCGGCGGCGTCCGGACAATTTGGATCCATAGCTCAATGTCCCTGCAATCAATTTTGTAAAAAGAATATGAATCTTAAAATTTGCATCTTAGCAAATGTGAATGCAAATTTATAGCAACTACTTAACAATGTTAGCATTAGCAGAATAATTAAAAGTAGGGAACATTGATCAAATATGCAAAAGTATCACTAATACGTCTCGATCCCATGAATAATTTGGTCCATTTTTATTTAACTCTAATACATCACGAATAATATCACTGATACATGTCCTCTCCCATGCATGAACCTCTCAAACTAATTTCGACCGGGTCCTGAGCCGCGGGCGCTGCGCATCTAAAGATAAGGAACCCTCACAGGGTCATAGCTCACGTGAGGAGGAACCCTCTGAAGAAACGACCATCTATAGTTATACTGCCTATCCAACAAATACATGTAGCGACGGACGTGATCGTCCTCCTCCCTGATACGGCGACATACCACCTCCTCGGGGGTCGGCTCCCTCTGCACCGAGCGTGGCCCACGCGACTGCCACCAAAGAAGATCCGGGTCGACGACATCACCCGGATTCCTCACCAAGCTACGCGTCCCGGAAGGTAGTACCTCCCAGTGCCAGCCCGGCGGAGTCCAGTCCCGGACATCGCCCCTCTGGTCCAACAGTGACATCGTCGCCGAGAACAATAAACTAAAAACACAATTTTATAAGACGATAATTCCAAATTGACTTAACATTTCCTAAAATACAAAACAGTAAAATTTCTAACACACTAACACTAAAATTTCTAAATTTCCTAATACTAAAATTCTTAAATTTCTAAAATTTCCTAACACACTAAACTTTCCTAATACTAAATTTCCTAACACACTAAAATTTCTAAAATTTCCTAATAATAAATTTCCTAATACTAAAAAACACCTAAACTACACACTAAAATTTGCTAACACTAACAAATAACATCTAGTACTATGCCGCAACATCTAACACTAATCGTAGTACTAACTGATACGTGCATTTTATATCATCATTTATACCACTTATACCACCATATTAGGATGTTATTTGCATAATTATATCATTGTTTTTACATGTTTTAGATGATTTATGAGACTTTCATACAAAGTCCCTATTTTTGGTATTTAATTTCCAGGAGGCAGAAAACCTCCTTTTTCTTGTTTTTAATGTTTCAGGAGCTACAGGGACCAAAAATGGAAAAAGGAAAATTGCACAGCTGGTTTTTCATCGGGAGAACAGCAGTGGGAAGAAGATCGAAGGGAGGAGAGCCACGAGGCCCAAAAGAGGGGGGCCCACGCGGCCAGATTCTTTGACCGCGTGGGGCCCACCATCTGGAGCCTCGGGCACTTCCTCGCCTGGGGATTTTTAACGAGGTCTCCGTCTCGCCCGAAAAGTAACGCCCTAATTTTTACGAGACTATCCGAGATCGCGGCGGTAGCGAAACTCCTGATTCCCTCCGAGGGGGATCAGATCCTGCTGCTCCGGAGCTCCGGAGAAGGGGGAAATCATCGTCATCGTCATCACCTCTCCTCCTTGGCGTGGGAGGAGGCCTCTACATCATCACCATCACCAAGACCAGCACCATCTCCATCATCATCTCCGTGATCCACTCCGCCCCCCTCGTAGTTTGAGAGTTGCTATACCCTAGATACTTGTCTTGTGCTACTATTCATGTTTGTGATTGAGTACTTGTCATTATTTGGTGGTGAAGTTATATTTTCATATTGTGTTGTACCACTTATGCCACTGAATATCATCAGGTTTGCACGTTGTGAGTAGTTCCCGTATGTTCCTGAGGGCATAGGATGAATTGGCAATGATTTATATATGACATGTGTTGGTATTTTGTCTAGTGTTTATCTTTTTGTGTGATTCTATGATGGTGTTGTGCGAACGTCGACTGCACAACACTTCACCTATATGGGCTCATAGGAGAACACCGTAGTGTAATGGCGTGAGGGAGACTTGGGAGGACACGAAAGTCTGAGATCGAATCATTAAGTTACTTTACGGGGTATTAGTATCGGGGATCTAGAGCGTAATGCTATGGTGGGAATTTATATCTTAATAATTCTTGTGCTGTCATTTAATTGGCCACATGATCCATCATAAGGGGTTTAGTCTATTTATTTAGCTGTACCTAATAATAGCTCCGTCCGAAGAAGATTAAAACTAGACAAGATATTCAACGTGTTGTTTAATAAATCTATATGCCTAGCAATATCCATGCCGCCCTCGGGAACGTTTTCCACATATAAGTTACACATCACTTGAGCTTGTCCTCTTACACATAGAGGATTGGGCTTTCTCTCTCTTTGAGGGCTTTTACTTGTTACCGTTTATTTGCTGCATTGTCACTGTCTTGCAATTATACAATCGAAAATACCAAAAACATTTGCATCTTTTATTGTCTATTTATCATTTCTAATAACCAATACCTTCAGCTCCTCGTGGGTTCGACAACCTTTTCTATTCGAAAGGTACTACAATTGATCTCCTGCACTTGGGAGTCATCAAGATACTTTTCTGGCGCCGTTGCCGGGGAGCGTAGCGCTATTGGTAAGAAGTTTGGTAAGGAAACTTGAAAGGTGAATTTTATTTTCTGTTTTATCTCATTGCTACTATGGCATTTATGAATCGTGCCTCGCTGCATCTTGCTCTATATGAAAGTGCTTATGCTCCTAAAACTGTTGAAACTACTGTGCCTGAGATACCTAAACTGGGATATAAAATTCCCGTTGGTCATGTTAAAAGAGTTATGAAAAATCCATTTACAGGGGATGGAACTAAATCTGCACGTGAACACATGGAAACAATTGAGGCTATATGTGGTTTATTTAGACTTCCTGGTATTTCTGAAGATCGGGTAAAAAGGAAGCTGTTATATCTGTCTTTATCTGGTAATGCTCGTATTTGGTTCAGGTCTTTAGATGAAGAAGTCACTATGGACTGGAGTATTTTGAGGAAGGTTTTCTTTCTTAAGTATTTTACTCCTAGAGAAGCTTATGAGAACCGCTGCTATATTTTTAATTTCTGGCCACATCTGGGAGAAAGTATTACTCAAGCTTGGGGGAGGTTAAAGGAACTCCTCCGCAAGAATCCTTGTCATGATCTTACAAGGAAAATTATTCTGATAAAATTTTATGTGAGGCTACTAAGGCAACAAAAGGAATTTCTGGATAATTCATCTAGTGGAAGCTTTACAAATTCATCTAGTGGATGGCCGTGTCGGATTCCGGCGTGAGAGGGGGGGGGGGGGCGGAGCCGCGTCGGGGCCGGAGAGGGGGCCGCGGGGCCGGGCGCGACGGCGCCGTGGGCAGAAGCCGCGCAGGCCGGTGAGAGGGGGGCGCGGGGCCGGGGCGACGGCGCCGTGGGCAGGAGTCGCGCCGGGGAGAGAGGCCGCCGGAGCCGCACCGGTGAGAGGGGGCGCGATGGCGTGGGCGTGGGCAGGGATTCCGGCCGGCAGACTGGCGGCGCGCGTGTCTCCTCTCTTCTCCTTATCTCGCGGCGTCGGTCTGCAACTGAACGAGAAGAGGGGAGGGAGACGGATAATATAGAAACGACTTTTAGTATCGGTTGGTGGCTAGAACCGGTACTAAAGGTCTATATTTTGGGCCGCTAAAATTCGCGCGCGCAAAGTGGCTAGAACCGGTACTAAAGGGTTTTTTTTTGCGCGGAAGGCCCAAAAAATCTAAGCCAATTGTTTGAAAGTGAATTTGAAAAGTGTTTAAATATGAATTTGAATAGCTTCTGCATATTTTTGAATCTGACAAAAATTTCAACATGAAAAGTGTTTTAATTTGAATAACTAATCCAAAACCATTTTCTATTTTCTAAAATAATTATTCTAACTATTCAAACTATTAACCATTTTTCCATTTTCAATTAAAAATGCATTAACTAATATTGTTTGAATTTGAAAATCATATCTTTTTTGATTTCTTCAAATATCTAATTATCTAAAAATTTGTAATAATCATCTCTTTATTTTAAAAACATCCTTAACAACATCCCAGTTACATAAAAGGTTTAATACATTATTACACATCACTAACCGTTACATTACTACATAAACGGACTTGTTGCTCGGAGGTCGTAGCATTAGGGGGAATGGCGGGAGGAGCCAGCGCCGTTCGTGGCCGCCTGGTTCTCGCGCGCACGTTTGCGGCGGAGGGCACGAGCCATGGAGGATGAGTCTTTCAACGCCCAAGCCAGCTCGGAAGCCTCCTTCGCCTTGAGCTGGCAGGCAGTCCTGGCTCGCTGAACATGGTCGTTGCGGACGGACTGCAAGGAGGCTTCAATGGCCTCCTGCATCTGCGGCCCGCCGCCCTCTTCCCCATGGTCGCTCCAGTCGAAGTCGTCGTCGTCCTCCTCCTCCTCGTCGGGAGGGGCGGCGGCGGCTGGTGTAGGTGCGACGTCACCTGGTGGAGATGCGGCGACCAAGTAGCCGTATGCGACCGCGGATCCCCACGCCACCCCTGCGGCGTACGCATCCTCGTCGAGGTCGGGGCCGTCGGACCACGCGCGCTCGTACGCCCTCCGCACCTCCTCCGGCACCGGAGCAGGAGGCCGGTAGCTGGGCATTCCTCTCCACGCCGGGCTCGTGGGCATACGGCGGGATAGGCTCCCGCGGTAGCGCCCAAGCGCGCTCTGCCGAGCACGCTCGACCTCGTCCAGAAGGCGCTCCGGCGGGCGTGGCGGATCCATCTCGTGGATACGATGTTTTCGTGGCTTAGGGTTTACCCCGTCGGCGACAATACTACATATAGATCTCCAGAGCAGCGCTGGGGGAGGACACGTGACCAGGGCAGCACTGGGGTAGGACACGTACGTGACCAGGGCAGCGCTGGGGTTGGACACGTGGCCAGGGCAGCGCTGGGGGAGGACACGTGATTGACACGAGTCGTGTCCGCAAAGCCCGTCTTTAGTCCCGGTTGGTAACACCAACCGGGACTAAAGAAGCACACGGATCGTGTGTTTCTTTCAAGCGCTTGTGAGCCGTTGGATCCGGGGGGTGTGTTTCTTTTGAGGGCTTGTGAGCTGTTGGATCGGCACTATCACGACCACTTTGTGAGCCACATGACCATATATATAGCCCCCCTCTCGGACATGTTCGGCACTCAGTGTGTACTCATTTTGGTATACAAAGCATTCAGATTCCCTGCATACATCCAACGGTGCATTTGATATGCGGGCACTCACGAGCCACCGTTGGGCTACTATCTAGAAAATCCTTCAGTTCATCGACCGAATATAAACCATTCGGATTGCCTGCATACATCCGACGGTGCATTTGATATGCGGGCACTCAGGAGCCACCGTCGGGCTGTATGCAGGGGAAACCGTGCGTTTTGTTCTATCTACAAAATCCTTCAGTTCATTGACCGAATACAAATCATTCGGATTCCCTGCATACATCCGACGGTGCATTTGATATGCGGGCACTCAGGAGCTACCGTCGGGCTGTATGCAGGGAAACCGTGTGTTTTGTTCCAACTTTTTCGAGCGCTTGTGAGCGCCGCTGGAGTTTTTAGAACCAAAAATTAGTGTTTAGAGTTTTCTTCTGAATTTTCACAACACAGTTACATAAAAGGTTTAATATATTATTACACATCACCACCAACATCCCTATCTAGTGTTGTGGTATAAACTTCTTCTTCGTGTGTGTCCCTTTCTTCTGATTGCGCCGTAACCATGGACAATCTTCATCATTTAACACGATGTTTGAGTCAGTTTTCACTGCGAAGGGTCGAATTTCATCAAACTTATTGTAATCTTCTGACATGTTTGTCTTGTCCTCCACTTCCACGATGTTTCTTTTCCCTGAAAGAACTATGTGGCGCTTTGCCTCATCGTATGATGTATTCGCTTGCTTATCTTTTCTTTTTTTTCGGTATGGTAGACATGTCCTTCACATAGAAAACCTGAGCCACGTCATTGGCTAAGACGAATGGTTCGGTGTCGTACCCAAGATTCTTGAGATCCACTGTAGTCATTCCGTACTGCGGGTCTACATGTACCCCGCCTTTCAGGTTGAACCATTTGCAACAGAACAAAGGGACCTTAAAAGAAGGTCCATAGTCAAGTTCCTATATCTGCTCTATGTAACCATAATATATGTCCTTTTGCCCATTGTTGTTTGTTGCATCAAAGCGGACACCACTGTTTTGGTTCGTGCTCTTTTTCTCTTGGTCGGCCGTGTAAAATGTATTCCCATTTATCTTGTACCCTTGAAAAGTCAATATAGTCGAAGATGGTGCTTTGGCCAACAAGTATAGCTGTTCTCCAACAGTGGTGTCATTAATGAGACGTGTTTGCAACCAACCGCCGAAAGTCTTCACGTGTTCTCCTTCAATCCATTCTTCAGGCTGCTCCGGGTATTTAGAGCGTAAACTATTCATGTGCTCCTTGATATACGGAGCCACCAAGCTGGAATTATGTAGAACTGTATAGTGTGCTTGAGTGAAAGAATGCCAGTCCTTACTTATTATTGCTTTCTTTCCTAGCGTGCCTTTTCCACGCAGTCTCCCCTCATGGCGCGATTGAGGAACACCGATCGGCTTAAGGTCAGAAATAAAGTCAACACAAAACTCAATGACCTCCTCTGTTCCATAGCCCTTGGAGATGCTTCCTTCTGGCCTAGCACGGTTATGAACGTATTTCTTTAAGACTTCCATGAACCTCTCAAAGGGGAACATATTGTGTAGAAATACAGGACCGAGAACCCGAATCTCTACGACTAGGTGAACTATGAGGTGCGTCATAATATTGAAGAAGGATGGTGGGAACACCAACTCGAAGCTGACAAGACATTGGACAAAATCCTTCTGTAAACTTGGTAGAGTTTCTGGATTGATCACTTTCTGAGAAATTGCATTGAGAAATGCACATAGCTTCACAATGGGTACTCGAACATTGTCCGGCAGAAGCCCCCTCAATACAACCGGAAGTAATTGTGTCATAATCACGTGGCAGTCATGAGACTTTAGGTTTTGGAACTTTTGCTCTGTCATGTTTATTATTCCCTTTATATTCGACGAGAAGCCAGACGGGACCACTAGTACAAAACGACACATCGGATACCCCTCTATGGAAACGGCAGGTGTTAGGCGACGGAGAATCGCGCTTTCCGCGCGGCCGGTGCGTACAAACCTGACCAGGCCCGCCTACATTAGCAACGGACCCTTTCCAATCTCCGTCACCTATTATATTGGCAACGGTTAATAAAATTGTCCGTTTCCAATATTTGCCTCTATGGTAACGGATAGAATTTTCCAACCGTTGAAAATGTTGATACGTGGAGGCTAGTGAATGGGCAGATGGGGAGGTGGGCGGAGCAGACAAGCGAGTATAAATGGCGAGAGGTACGAGCAGCGGTCTCTTTGAAGCCCCAGTCCATCGCCTATAGTTATTCAAACTTCGCCAGATCCCCTCCATCCAAATCCATGGCGAGAGGTCCCAGCAGCGGTCGCGGCCGTGGACGAGGGCGAGGCCGTGGTAGGGGGCGTAGCGGCAATACCATGCCGTCGGTGTCGCCCTCACCGTCCTCTGAAGACATGTCCCCGGCGAGAGGTACCATCAGCGGTCGCGGCCGTGGACGTGGGCGCGGCCGTGGACGAGGGCGCGGCCGTGGTAGGGGGCGCAGCCGCAATGCCACGCCGTCGGTGTCGCCCTCACCGTCCTCTGAAGACATGTCCCCGGAGCTGCGCGGCTTCGAGTTCTTGGTTATCCTGTACAAGGGCATCGAGAGCCGCCTGAGGCTCCCAAGGGCGTTCGCAGAGAAGCTCCAAGGCATGGTGGCAGCTACCATGCATCTGAAGATGGAGGACAGCGAGAACGGCAGCTGGGCGGTGAAGACGGCCGTGAGTGCCGGGGGGAATTTGTATCTCGGCCAGGGATGGAAGTCATTCGCCCAAGCGTACAAGCTTGAGCAGGGGCACTTTTTGTGCTTCGAGTTCGACGGCGACAACGGGTTCTTCATCAAGATCTTTGACAGTACCTTATGCCGGAGGGACGCACTCGTGTACAGCGACGACGAGCCCGAGTCTTCATCAGCAGCTGCTAGTAGTAGCATTAGCTAGTAGTAGCATATATGTAATCGTTTACTTCATTATCAAGTCCATATGTAGTAGCACTAGCTGCTAAGTGGTCTCTGCGTTCATATGTAATTTAGAGTACCTGTTAGTAAGTTTACTCTCTCGCTGGTGTAAAATCAATGGAAACGGTTATATAAAATGTCCGTTGCCAATGTGGCGCTTATATATACTGCCGGCTCGGTCTCATTATCACTCTCTCACTTGTCTCTCTTCCAACCCTAGCCGCCGCACACTGTGGCTTTCAACTCTCCTCACTCTCTCTAATGGCTTCCTCTGTCGGCGCTTCTAGATCCGGTCATCGCGGCCGCGGCTCTAGCCGCCGCGGCAGCACCGTTCTAGCGGAAGCCCTTCGTGAGGGGAAGGTCAATCTGGAGGCGGCCATGCGTCCGCTAATGATGCGGCAGCGCCACCATCTGACGCCCTCCTCCTCCGGTGATGCCCGGCTTCTTCTGAGCCAGGCCGATGTGGAGGAGGTCATTCATGAGGTGGTGGTGCAGCACCTCCGGCGGATCTACCAGCAGAAACCCATCTGGAGGAGGAAGTGGCCGATCTGGAGGAGGAAGTGGCCGATCTGGAGGTGGTGGAGGATCTGTAGGTGGTGTCTGATCTGGAGAAGAAGGAGGAGGTGGATGTCGACGAAGGAGAAGGAGGAGGTGATTGCGTCGCAGCGCGCTGGTAGCATCTCAGCGCATCTGTCAGAGGCCTGCACCTCCTCTCCCGCCGGGTGAAAGGTATAAATCTTTCTGTGACCGGCTGTGATGCCGATGAACTAGGTTCTACGTATGAGCATTTCATCACATAAACAAATTCCTAGTGCAAATTCACACATACATGTTCTGATAATTACAAACACTTATTGTTAAAGCACCAACTGTACAAACTAGTTAAACACCCACATCCAAAGCCTATTGCAATTCTTGGACTTGCACCAGTGGAACACGAGGACATGCTGGCGCATGGCGAGTTGCAGGATAGACATGTGCCGACGATTACGGGTGTACTCGATGTCAAGGCCGATGAACCGATGCTTCTCCTCTGCTAGCCATTCCTCGTACTTGTCGAGGATCCGCTCCACGGTATGCTCCTCGTTCGTGTACACCACCTCCAGAACGGTGCCGTGGGTATGGACGGTAGTTGTCTCTGTTATTCTGTTGCGGTCGTCCATGGCGGGTGGGGGATTGGGGTGGAACGAGGAAGAAGAGAAGGAAGGAATGCGAACTGTCTGCCACCAAACAGAGCAGTTCCTGGATATTTATCGTCGATCTTAGCAGTTTCTCGAAAATGGCAACCGAACAAAGCAGTTGCTGGAAAATAGCCACTGATTTTTTTAATATCCAGATGTATTTTGTACATTTCGCTAATAGTTTTTTTCTTTCACGCAGGAGTTTATTTCGGCAACACTGCATAAAAGTACCAATGTATCATTCCGAGAACCAGAAACCTTAAGGCAAGGAAATTTCGTGGATACTGGTCTTGGAGTGGGTACATCGACGACCGAGAGCTCATACAAGGTGAGCTCCAAGTCAAAGATGGAACGCTGGCTTAATTAAGCCAGCCTTCCATCTTGTTAGGTTAGTTGCTTATAGGTTTAGAGTTCATGATTGTAGTCAAAGTGTAATAGGTGATATTACATTATGCCAATGTGTGATAGATATGATTGTAGTCAAATTGTAAAAAACGGTGATATTATTGTATACCAATGTAATGATGGCATTTGTTCTATATTATGAATTGAATAACGTTTTAGTTCATTGTGCAATCAGCCTTTCATGTATTATGGCATATAACCGAAATATGAGAAATGCTCAGTGCAAACGGGTGGATGGCAAACTCCGTATCTGATGAAGGAAAACTAAGAAAACGGAGGTCTGCGCACAACCGTTGCCAAATGGAGACCTCATCGGAAACGGTTTTTGGCCTCCGTTACCGATGAAGGCCTTCACATCAGTGACAGAGGCGGGGACACGGACCCTTTCTCCGTTGCCGAAGGGGTTTTTGGCCCGTTTCCGATGTGTCGTTCTGTACTAGTGGACCTTGATACTGCTCAGGACTTCAAAAAAGATCTTCTCTTCTTTGGTAAGAGCATAGCTGGCAGGACCTTGATACTTCTCTGGATTCAGGTGGTTGTCTCATTCGTGCATACGTTGCTGGTCCTGCCGTGATTCCGGTGTATTTTTCGTTTTCCCATACACGCCCAAGAAGCTTAGCAGGTTCACACAAATATTTTTCGTCACGTGCATCACGTCGATTGCAGAGCGAACCTCTAGGATTTTCCAATAGGGTAGCTCCCAAAATATAGATTTCTTCTTCCACATGGGTACGTGATTGTCAGCGTCATTCAGAACAGATAGTCCGCCAGGACCCTTTCCAAAGATTACTTTTAAATCCTTGACCATGTCATATATATCATCACCAGTAGGGCAGGTAGGCTTCGTCCGGTGATCTGCCTCACCTTTGAAATGCTTGCCTTTCTTTCTTACGGGATGCTGTTTTGGAAGAAATCCACGATGCCCCGGGTACACATTCTTGTTACCTAAATGTATATTTTCAGTCTCCCCTAAACAGTGCGTGCATGCATTGTATCCCTTGTTTGACTGTCCTGAAATGTTACTAAGAGTAGGCCAATCATTGATGGTTACAAACAACAACGCTCGTAGATCAAATGGCTCATATTTGTGCTCATCCCACACATGTACCCCTTCATCACGCCACAACTGTAAAAGTTCTTCAACTAATGGCCTCAGGTACACATCAATGTCGTTGCCGGGTTGCTTCGGGCCTTGGATGAGCACTGGCATCATAATGAATTTTCGCTTCATGCACAACCAAGGAGGAAGGTTATAGATACATAGAGTCACAGGCCAGGTGCTATGACTGGAGCTCTGCTCCCCAAAAGGATTAAAGCCATCTGTACTTAGACCAAATCTTAAGTTCCTTGCGTCATATGAAAATGTTGGGAACTCTCTGTCGATTTTTCTCCACTGCAACCCATCAGCGGGGTGTCTCAGCATCACGTCTTTCTTACGGTCTTCTTTGTGCCATCGCAACAACTTGGCATGCTCTTTGTTTTGGAACAAACGTTTCAACCGTGGTATTATAGGAGCATACCACATCACCTTGGCAGGAACCCTCTTCCTGGGGCGCGGCTCGCCCTCAACATCACCTGGGTCATCTCGCCTGATCTTATACCGCAATGCACCGCGTATCGGGCATGCATTCAAATTCTCGTACTCGTCACCGCGGTAGAGGTGCGGTCATTGATGCATGCATGTATCTTCTGCACCTCTAATCCTAGAGGGCAGACAACCTTCTTTGCTTCGTACGTACTGGGGGGGGGGGCAATACGTTATCCATTGGAAGCATCTTCTTTATTATTTTCAGCAAATTTTCAAATCCCTTGTCAGATGTACCATTCTCTGCCTTCCATTGCAACAATTCCAGTGTGGTACCCAGCTTTTTCTGGCCATCTTCGCAATTTGGGTACAACAATTTTTTGTGATCCTCTAACATGCTCTCCAACTTCAACCTCTCGTTTTCACTTCCGCAGTTTATCTGTGCATCACGAATGGCCCGACGAAGATCATCATCGGGCTCATCAACAATGGGCTCTTCTTCAGCTTCGTCGTCCCCCATTGTAGTACCACCGTCTTCAGTGAACATAGGATAGTTGTCATTATCCTCTTCTTCTTCATTGTCTTCCATTATAACCCCTCTTTCTCCGTGCTTGGTCCAACAATTATAACCGGACATGAAACCGGACTGCAACAGGTGGACGTGAATGGTTTTTGAGCCAGAGTAATCCTGCGTATTCTTACAGACACTACATGGATAAGAAATAAAACCATTCGACCGCTTGTTTGTCTCAGCCACACGGAGAAAATCATCCATGCCATTAATAAAGTCGGGACAACGTCGGTCACCGTACATCCATTGCCGGCTCATCTGCATTATATAAATATATCAAAAACCATTACACTACATCATGAATATATGATAGTGACCAAATTAATTAATACAAGTTCATCACATTAAAACCAAAGTAGAGTAGTGACCAAATGCAATACATAGTTCACATAAAACATACATTGAAACTAACATACAACTATCTAAAGAATTTAAACCAACAACAAATGCGATCAAAATCGCAACTAAGATAATTATTGAACCAACAGCATAATGATACCAAGCCTCTTTATGAATGGCATATTTTCTAATCTTTCTAATTTTCAAGCGCATTGCATCCATCTTGATCTTGTGTTTATCGACGACGTCGGCAAGATCGAACTCCAATTTCATCTTCTCTTCTAGGCATTGTAGACGAAGATCTTCACTTCTTTTCAATTTTGCTTTCAAATCATTGTTTTCTTTTTCAAAAAACTCGACAATAGGGTCGGTTGGAATTTCCGGTTCAACTACCTCCTAGATAAAAAATCTATGTCAAGTTGGTAGGCATAATTGTTATAAACACGAAATGAAACAAATAGTTATAAAAATACCACATCCGAATCATAGACCGGACGAGTGCCGACGGGGACGGATATCAAAACCATGACACTATACATATAAAAAAACATAAGAAAATTATACAAGTAATAACTATGCATTTAAATCATACAAGTAATTTGAGCTCAAAATGCATATAAAAAACAAGAGGCTCACCGAGGTGGTGCCGGTGACGGGACGACGCGGGCTATCGACGGCGGTGAGGACGGGGACGGGACGACACTAAAACCCACAAATCATAAATTAATTTGAGCTCAAAATGCATATAAAAAAATGAACTCCCTAACTTAGTCATTTCATCAAACACCTAGCCAGCACTACAAAAATGAAATGAGCTAAAGTAGCAATGGAATGAGCTAAAGTAGCAACGCCGGAAGAAAGGATGAAGTTGCTAACCCTTGAATAGATGGGGTGCCGTCAATCTTGACAAATGGTGGAAAAAACTATGGACGAACTCGACCTTGGGAGAGGAAATGGAGGAGAAAATGGAGATGAACTCGAGCTGGAAAAATGGAGCTGGCTGGCTCGGGGTGGAAGATGATATAGGGATACCTTTAGTGCCGGTTCGTATCACCAACCGGTACTAAAGGTCCATCTTTAGTACCGGTTCGTGATACGAACCGGTATTAAAGGTTGCTCACGCTGGCCCCACCTCTGCGGCCGTTGCACCAACCCTTTAGTACCGGTTCGTACTGGTGCTCTCCGGCGCCCTGGCCATTCGAACCGGAACTAATGGGGCCATTAGTTCCGGTTCTAATTGTGGCCGGGACAAATGGCCAAACGGAAGCCCTGTTTTCTACTAGTGAACATATGTACTTTTTTTTGGTAGGCTCTGGACCTTGGCAATCGTGAGGAGCTGGCTACAGAGGGCTCCAGAAATTGGGGGGGGGGGGGGGGGAGGAGGCCGCCAATGTTATTTCCATGGAGCTGGGACCTATAACCTTGTGTAAGGTGCTTATAGAACTATCCCTGATGCCTTCAAGTCCTACTTGGGCCCGGAAACATCACCATCAGGACAAGGGTTCACGATTTTTTTTCCGAGGGGGCTCGGGATTCCCGGTTACCACGGTAATCGAGAAATTCTAGGTGGTTACCGGATAAATTTAAAAATAAATTATGATTTTAAATTTTCAATAGAAGTGTTATTAAGGTTTTAACTCGTATTCGTCACAAACTTGATGGTAGTTTAGCAGTATGCCTAGCTTCTTCCGTTCGTACAAGCAGTTACTAGGTCACCGGTTGGAAACTTTCTATCCATTTTTTCCATAATGGAGAGATCTATTCTCATATAAGAATACTAAAAAAAATGACGTGTGCGGAGAACTCGAACCGCGGGAAATACTAGGTCGCTACCACCGAGCTAGGTCGTCACATTGTACAGTTAGTGAGAATACATTCTATTTAACTGGCATACAGTGACAATGAACTCGAGCTAGGTGGTCACATTGTACAGTCAGTAAGAACAATTACCGTGGGTCCTCGGGAAACTCGGTTACCGGTCGATAACCGGATTTACTGACCGGTAAACAAAACCTTGATCAAGACAACCACGTGCTGCAACTGGGATATCAGACTGAAGTATGTCAGTTACAAAGCTATCCTGAATTAGGGCTGGCCAGCATCCGCCATTGCTCACGACCTCAAGATTGGCTACTTCCCCGCCTTCAAAAAAGAAGGTCCAACTCATTTCAGAGTAATCATCTTCGACTACACTTGATGTGAGGTGGTGCAGAAGTGGTCTGAGCACACAAAAGCCACCAGGAGTATCCTCGAGGTGGAGATACTGAGTGATTGTCATCGTGTCGTGATCTTACTGTTAGTTGGTTGTGATACTGATGCTCATTGTGAACTAAGTTTGTGTTGGTTATGGTACTGATACCGTGTTTATTAATAACTATGTCTCTGTGGTACATAAAAACAAATTAGCAGGGATATTTTCTTTTAGACAAATTGACAGGGAGATTGACAGGACCTAGAAATGCTTTAAAACTTAAAAGGCTAGATATAATTATGAAAGAAGAATTGGTTGAGAAAAACGTGAAACAAGAAGAAAATTGCATGAAGGTGCTTGTGAGTTGTGACGACATGTCTGCTCGATAGCTTCAAACCACTGTTACGACCGCAAAGACACGCGGGACTTGTGTAAGTACAAAACACTGCAAGCGTACACAAAACCAATCCGACAAGCCCTTTCTGAACGATTTTGCTAGCTGAGAATTAGCTTAGTGCTCAGTCAACTCACCAATCGTGATCAGGCCTTTTTTTTTTGCTCCTAGTTTTCATAGTGGGCTGCTAGTCTCTTTCGCCTCCTATTTTGTGTTTTTTCAGATGGAAAGTGAGGAGGTTGCAGTTTCAAGACCGATGAAGAGAGAGAGAAGACCGATGAAGAGAGAGAGAGAGAGAGAGTGGGCTGCTAGTCTCTTTCGCCTCCTATTTTGTGTTTTTTTAGATGGAAAGTGAGGAGGTTGCAGTTTCAAGACCGATAGAGAGAGAGAGAGAGAGAGAGAGAGAGAGAGAGAGAGAGAGAGAGAGAGAGAGAGAGAGAGAGAGAGAGAGGGGCAACTGGATTGGCGGAGAGCGGCTGCTGTAGCTGGAGCGCCGGGTTCTTCCCGGCAATGATATATTTTTCCGGTTTTGCTGATTCTTGGTCGAACGGGAGGTTGTAAGTGTGGTCGCAACTGAAATTTTCTGATCCCTATGAGTCCCAATTGGGGTTGCAACTGAGATTTTTTTTTTTCGTTTGATGTGGGGTTTCAGTTAAGATTTTCCAGTTGTGAGTGAGATTGCAACTAAAACTGGGTTTTTTTTTTCAAATTGCAAGTAGGGTTGCACCTGAGATTTTTAAATTCCAGATGGGGTTGCAACTGAGACTTTTCAGTTCTCAATTGCGGATGGGGCTAGCTCCTGACCTAATTCCGGAAGCTCCATGCAGGATGAAGCTGGAAGAGGCGGCCAGTCCCCTATGATGGATATGGTGCACAGCGCCGCGAAGTAGCCGTCTACCACGCAGTTCGCCTCGACGTCGGCCTTCTATGCAACTAGAAGATAACCTCCTCCTGTCCGATCTTTAGACGGCGGCTCGTCTCGTCCTGCGGCCGTGGTCGCCGACCGGTGACCCGGTTTTGTCCAGTAGAACTATGCTGACGGTGACCTTGTCTCTTCCCGGTGCTCGATCCGGGCTAATGGTCATGAGGAGAGACAGCTTGATCCTGGTTTCGTCGAAGCTCTGGGCACAGAACGCGTCGCAGTAGCATCCGCCGACGACGGTGCTCGCCTCTTCGTACCGGCCGTTTGGGAGATCCGAGTATCTTACCCGGAGCACGAAGGTTGCAGCGTCTGTCGTCGAGACGATGTCGCACACCTTGTGTTCGGCCATGATCTGTGTGTGGTGTGGTTAGATGTTCTTGATCAACGATCGAGCAGCGAGAGGAGCTAGCAGACCTGGTTTCCGTACTCGCTCGTCGAAAGGACGATTAGACGATAGTGATTAGAGGACAGGACTATGAGCTTTATGCATCGGATCGGACTACGTCCGTCCGTAAGACCTTGTGCGTAGGCTATTAGTCCGTTGTCCGTAGGTCTAGGATTCCCGATCGGACTAGGTAAAGGCTTTGCGGTTGACGTACGGTCCAGGGTCGTCTCAGTCACGGTCTCATGTAACTTATCGGTAGGTTGACCAGACTCTTGTTCTCCTTGACCTAAATCTTGTAAAACTATCTCCGGAATAGAGTTCGCAATCGGGACCCTGATTTTTTGTTTGTTTGATAAAGGACATTTTATATTACTCAAAAGTTAATCATTACACCTGATGTCTGTATACAATGGCAAATCTCTCCTACCTCCTGGGAGAAATGCCGGGCAGAGAACAAAACCTGATCCATTAAAATGATTGGTGCCATCTCGAATATAAGGGGTGTAGGTAAGAAAGGTACCCCTGTGAGGGTGATATGATTAATGTGTACTCCCTCCGTTCCAAATTACTTGAGTTGGGTTTGTCCAAATATGTATGTATCTAGACACTAAATAAGTATAGATACATCCGTATAAGGACAAACCCAAGTCAAGTAATTCGGAACGGAGGGAGTAGGTGTGAAGGTTTTGGGTACCGGATAGCAAAAAATTACCGAGAGCACTCAGCATTTCTGGTAACATCAAAAGTTTACCGGGGTGCTCGGGATTTCCGATAAATGTGGTTACCGGAAAATAACGGAGATTTACCGCTCGAATTTTTCATACAACATTCGAATTTAAATTTTCTCAGGAAGTGATAATTAGACTTAAATCTCTATTACTTCAACCACTTTGCTTGTAGCGTAGCGGTACTGTGCTATCGCCTTGCTGGATGTTTCAATCTTTTTGTCTTTTAATACGTAGACTAGATCTCGTATTGAGTATTAATCCTCAAAAATAAAAAATAACATAGCATGGGACTCAAACCGATACCCTCAAGAGCTGAATACGATGACGTTACCACTGTTCAGTATGTTCTTATGTTACGAAATAGATACGATGTATTCATCTAGATTAGAGTGTTTAAATTAAAATTTTCAAAAAGCTAATTTTTTTTGCTCGGTAAGACATTTTTCCGAGGGTGCTCGGGATAGCTGTAACAAGATTTCTCGCTCGGTTACCCAAACCATGGTAGGTGTTGGTAAGAGATGTTCTTTTTGAAACACGGTAAAAGATTTGTCGTGTCACTGATATAGTAGAATTTTTTTGGCCAGTTTATATAGGAAAAATATGTTGGGCGCCGCATGGTGGTCTATGGCAATTGATGTCATGTACAAAAGTCTCGACTTTCAGCTGTGCTTGGAGGAGATGAGTAGTTATAGTGCCTGGTAGATGATCTGTTGGTTGGTGTTTTTGTGTAACTTGTTCCCTTTTTTTCGATTATGATAGTGACCTTAGGTTTTCGTCCCACGGTGGATTTTCGAGATCGAAAGCTCTATAATGGATTTCCTACCGATGCTCCAACTCGCTTCTTACCCTCGTCATCATCCCCCACCCCCAGCCATTTTGGTTATTTTCAGACTATGAATGTTGTGTATTTCCGTTCTGAATGAAATGGAAAGGGGTTTGAAGCCCGGTTGGAAAAAAAGGTCCATAGACAATGACCAGTAGGAAAGGTCGTTGGTCGTTGGGCTGTGGCGCACCGGGCGGAGTATTTTTGCAAAATTTGATCCACTGGCGGTATTCAACTGGTTCCTATGCGAAACTATTTCCAAATCTGATCCCCGAAGTCGGCTTCTAAGAGTATGGAGCCAAATTAGTGCAGGTCGGCACCAAGACATTTTGTTACCAGACACTCCGTGGGTTCGCAACATGAACTGCTCACTTGTCCAAATACAACATTTACTCCATTGTCCAAAGAATGATGACTAACTAACAAAATAAATGTAACAATTATGCTAACTATTCTTAAGTTATTGCTAGAATCGCCTGATTTAACAATTCTGCTAACTACTGTTACAAATTAATCATACCATTCCTATACTTGATGGTACTTCGTCATGATTCACCCTTGAGTCGGAGAAGCAACAACAACCACATGTTTGGGACGTCGGTCTGCTAGTAGAA
The DNA here is from genome assembly GCA_947311845.1 of Poa pratensis. NCBI lineage: Eukaryota > Viridiplantae > Streptophyta > Magnoliopsida > Poales > Poaceae > Poa > Poa pratensis. The sequence goes on from CAMZMU010000084.1 coordinate 27,759,180, forward strand.
AATTTTGACTCATCAAATCAATCATACCCTTCTTATACTTGACGCTGAACTTCGAAACATAACCAAGTAATTTCTGAATCCAAGGAGACTGCTGCAAAGATACTTGGGTCACTTAGCTACAAAAAGAGTGACCTTAATCCAGTTGGAGCACAAGTAGGCCAATATCTCCCAAGCCTCAGTGAGTTTGATTGCAAAGTAGGGAATATGTGGGCAATCAGTTGTAAGATATGTTGCCCAAAAGCAAACAATTGTTACGTGTTTTCAGATACTAGGGCAACATGCAGGATTTTGGGCCACAAAATATTTGATGAGAGTGGTTGGTCTGCTTGAAATAGTGTACAATGACCCCATCAAGCAGGTGTCAAACTATAGTTGAGATAATGATGTTAATAATTGGTAGCAGTTGCCCAAAGCTGCAAGTTGGGAGGGATAAATAATATGAATCAAGCACAAATTATACCTCGTCTGTGATCACCCCTCGACTACCATTGTCGCGTAGCACATCAAGGACAAACTTGAAGGCTTTGGTGGATCCAAGCTTGGCAAGATGTCACTTTGGGAACCGACGCTAAGTGCAAGTTAGAGGCTTTAATCTTTGAGCCATGGTCGAGGTGTCATAGCTATCAGGAATCTCCCGAATCTTCTGATTTTTCTCACCCATCACAAGAAGGGTGAGGGGGGATCAACTCATCTTTCATTGCTCGGTGGCTCTCATCTTGGAGTTGCTTCATATATCCAGCAACAAGAAGAGAGTTGCGTCCAAGTGCGAAATACCTTCTTGCCTTCTCTGCATAGAACTTGACCGTCAGTTTTTCCAAACTCAAACGAAAAAGAACGATTAGGATCTTGGATAAGAGGTTGTAGGACTTTTCACTCGGGATAATTGCACTATCTTAAGTTAGGAAACCATGACGCAAATAGTAGAACATGAGATACGATGTCCACACAATACGAGTGAGAAACCCGATAGAGGGGCCGAGCTTTTGGCCATCATCTTTCCAAACGGCGAAAAATTGCACTTGAGCTCACTTTGCTAGCGCTAGCTCAGTCACGATTATACCTAGCCATGGGCGGGCTGGGCCTGACAAAGCTCACGACCAAAATCCCAGGCCCAGGCCCATTCGATGTTCGGGCCTATATTTCAGGCCCAGGCCCGCCCATGGTTGCAAAATCTCATCTGGCTTTCAGGTATCAAGCCGGGCCTCTTCCTTAAAATGTGAATATGCAAAGCCCAAACCTATGCGACATTTGGGCTAAAATCTTAGCCCCAGGCCCGACCCATGGACAAGCCTGGACCTTGGAATTTCAGGCCGGGCCGGGCTTCCCATGGCCAAATATAGTCACGATTGAATCTAAATAAAAATTAAAAACTCTGTCATGATTGGAATAAAGGTGTACTTTTCCGTGCCGGACTACACTTGAATCCCGGAATGCCCACAGTTGTTTTGGATTGATAATTAGCTGCATACTCAAGGTGTCCAAAGACCATGCCTAGAACCTGAAAATACTAAGAGAAACAACAAATTCAAATTTCTGCAGTAAACAGTAGCGTCACCATTTTTTCTTTTCATGCTACTATTCATAGCGAAGTTATCTTTTTGGTATCTTCGTGTTGGATCTGAATTTATTTAACACGAACACGCAAAAGATACATCGTGTGTCTATATGCCGTGCATTTCATATAGTTTTCATAGCATTATGATATTTTATGAAGCATAACCTTTTAGAAATTTAGAGAAAAATATAACAATTTAATACTTCCTATGTTCCACAATATAATATGTTTTAGACTTTTTCCACATTCGCATGTATACACATGTATGTAGGCAGTTTTTAGTTTATATGTGCACTAATTCTAGTCCGAATCTAAACAACATGTGAAACACCTAAAACATCTTATATTATCGAACAGAGCGAATAGTTACTAGCATTTTTGTATAGAAATGGTAGTTACTTCCTCCGTTTCGAAATATAGTATGTTTTATCTTTTCTCTATATTAGCACCGCACTGGAACTTCTCGACTATGGGCCAGGGTCAACCTACCCATCATATTTCAGCCCAATCGAACAAAGTACAAAATCCAAGCGCAACCAGGGTCGAGGCCCATGGTCATGGAGGAGCGGCGGCGCGGGATGGCGACCGGTGAGGCAGCGGCGGCAGCGGCGCGCGCCCGTATGAGAGCAGCGGCGGGGCCGCTCGCGAGCATACGTTGCGCGAGTTGTGAGTTGTGACGGCGGTCATACGCGCACGGTGGCGGCTGGAGCGGGACGAGCTCTGCTCCGGCGCGAGCCGCGGCGCCGACGCTCGCTCATCGCGCTTCGCTTCGCCGATGACCAGGTGCGCTAGGTCAACCCCTGGCTGAACCACGGACTTGAAAAGCAAATACGCACTTTCGCCTCGGAAGTAGTACTGTAGTACTCCCTCCGTTCTAAATTACTTGACTTGGGTTTATCCAAATATGAATGTATCTAGACACTAAACAAGTATAGATACATCCGTATTTAGACAAACCCAAGTCAAGTAATTTGGAACGGAGGGAGTAGTAATTAGGTACGCAACGCAATCTCGCCTTCGTATCAAGTGCAGGGGAATTTCTCGATAAATTGCTGCGAGAAAAGTTACGCTATTTAGGTTGGTTCACAATTAGCCAATTTTCTGCTGATTCACTGAGACAAAGGGGTTAGTCAGGCTCAAAATGGAGCTTGTAGAAATCAAAATCCAAAAGCACACGCATAACTTTCCGAGGCCACTGATGTGATTTTAAGGCATCTGGAAAAGTGGAAACGTATTATTTTAACGAACCAGGGTGTACAAATAATTCTGTAAATTAACAAGCCAGAAAATGTTTGTGATTCCCAAATGGTGGAATATCTTGCATCCCGCCACTGCATACGTAGCCACTATTTAGCTGTGTTGGTTTGTATGGCATTTTATGCACTCGGCTGCATTGCACAATCAGGATATTAGTTTCTTAGGAGGGTAGGGTCCTTCATCAAGTAGTTTACATCTTTCCAGTTTCCATGCTAGCCAAATGGCCAGATAAGCATCTAGGGTCACTTGAAGCCGGCTCTAATTCCAAAGTGTAACATTGTTGCAAGCTATGGATGGTTTGACAAGGTCCGCAGGCCACCCTGTAGAAGAAAAATGCTTGGCCGGCTGGCTGTGTTGCAGAATTAATTGTGGATTTCGTTGGTTTCATTCCGTTCAAGTCTCCTATCAAATGATGTAGCTGTCCTCCTCCCCAGACACCATCAATCACAGCGGCCATGAGCTCTGGCCACTCCATATTCATGCTGTTTTGCCTCTGTTTCTTGCTGTCCATCCATGTCCCTCTTGCTACCTCACTCTCCTTTAGCTTCAACTTCTCTGATCCTGGCTCCTACTGCGCCCCAAATGCAGACATCGCCTGTGCTGGCGATGCCTACTTTCATGCCCCTGTCATGGAGCTGACCAAGAACGACATCAGCGAGGGCAACGATCGCAGCACCGGTCGAGTGTGGTACACGCATCCGGTGCCGCTCTGGGACAGTGCCACCCGCGAGGTGGCTAGTTTCAGTACCTCCTTTTCCTTCCAAATCAAGCCAGTCCTTGATGATTTCAGCGCCGACGGGATGGCCTTCTTCCTCGGGCACTACCCTTCGGGCATCCCTCCTGGCAGCTATGGTGAGAACCTGGGACTCTTCAACGGCAGCAACAGCAGGAATGCAACAGGCACTGACCGTTTTGTGGCAGTCGAGTTCGACACCTACAAGAACAAATGGGAGACAGACGGCAACCATGTCGGCATCGATGTCAACTCTATTTTTTCGATTGCATCGACCTCGCCTGACAAGAATCTTACACTAGGTATCACAATGACCGCTGAAATCAGGTATGAGAATGACACAGAGAATTTATCAGTTACTCTCTGGATCAACGAAACCTCGTACCGAATTAACACAATCGTTGACATGAGAAGATCCTTGCCTGAGGAGGTGGCAGTTGGCTTCTCTGCAGCTACTGGTAGCTCCATCGAGGTTCATCGGGTTCTATCATGGTCATTCAATTCCACACTAGCAGTGAAGGGTTCTTTGATGATTCTTCCAGGAGCAGCGCCTGAGCCTTCTGAAACAGTGAGCTCTAAACCACAAGCGAAAGTACAGGTTATAATTGCATTCTCGGTTGCAGTACTGTCTGTTTTGGTGTGTTCTTTCATAGGCTTTCTTCTACGGTGGCGACGAGCCTGGAAGAGAGCAAATGGAACCTATGATGACGAATTTGAAGATGAGAAGGATAAGGCTGAATTTGAGAAAGGAGGGGCTATTTTTGGCCCTAGGAGGTATTACTACAGTGAACTTGCTGCTGCAACAGGCAACTTTGCGGAGGAGAAGAAGCTAGGGAGAGGTGGTTTCAGGCATGTTTACCAGGGCTGCCTGCGGATTGATGACCAGGATCGCCATGTTGCCATAAAGAAGCTGTCAGCTGAATCATCTGTTCAAGGGAGGAAGGAATTTGAGGCTGAGGTCAAGATAATAAGCCGGCTAAGGCATCGGAACCTTGTCCAGTTAATTGGGTGGTGTGACAGTTCCAAAGGGCTCTTGATTGTTTATGAGCTCGTATCAGAAGGAAGTCTTGACAAGCATATATATAGCAAATCCAAGTTGCTAACATGGCCTGACAGGTACGAGGAACTAACTGATTCTTTCCAACTTTGGAAATATTCGTAACTAAAATTCTACTTAAGATCAAGCGACCAGTTCCTAGAAAGCCTGCTTGAAGTCCAAGGATCAGGATGACCTTGCTTAGAAATGATAACGGAGTCGAACGGACAAAATCCACCGAAAAGTCCTACTTACTAGAGTTTATAGATCAAAGTTTTGATTCATGTTAATTCTACTTTTAAGTATGAATTTTTGAACATCAAGTAGTATTTTACCATGTAAATTAGTGGCCTATAATTGTGCTGCTAGACTTCGCCACCAAATTATTTCATATGACCATACATGACAGCATTGGATAGCATAGCATTTGCAATCTTGAATAGGGGACTAGTCAATTAGCTGAAGACCAGCAAAAATTTACCTCTTTGATAGCCAAGAGGATAATAATAAACTGAAAATAGAAGCAATTTCACGGGTATGGATTGAATAGGGTAAAGATAATAATTAGCCTCAAATAGGAACCATATATATATCATAATACGAGGATCAATCAACTAGACAAGATTGACAGAATTCAACTACATTAGCAGTTCAATAAGCAAATTTAATCCATAAATATACTGCTTTCACTTCTTGTGCAATCACTAAATGTAAAAGTCATTGGAATGCATGTATAAGATGTATGTAGTTACTTACGCTCGAGGATAATGCAAAATCTACTAGAGGCAACTTTTTTGGGACAAATATGTGGATTTACAGCATGACCAAGGACATGATAACATGAGCAGATAGGGTGGGTCTTTTAAAGTGCAGACATGAGGGATGAGATTAGATCTGTAGATTTCTTATGTTAAATTATACGGATAGTTACGTTGCGAAACCTCGTGAAACCTCTGATAGCCAAAACCGTTAGATATCACTCATCCCGTATCCAATCCACTATCCTATTTGTCAGAGCAGGAATCGCCACGGATAGTTTCGGATATTCATTTCTGTAAATCGTCCGTTCCACCTTCGGCCAAATAGATGGTTGGAAAGTATCCACTCCATTTTCACACATGTTGAGATATCGGCCCATCAGTAGCAATTCATTTTGTATGTTACACAGGACTAACATGTAGTATAAAAAAAATCTAGTCAAGGGCTCTATTGATTGATTTTCAGGTATCGGTTTCATGGAGATGCTCCGTTGTGTTATTTATCAGCATAAACAAAGAATAGTAGAAAATTTTGCATGTCAAATACAAAGTATATCTCCGCTTCACACTAAAAGTTTATTCAGGTGGATACCCCCTCCATTTTGCTAACACCAGGCTTTCATGAACACAGGTACAATATCATTGTTGGCCTCGGCTCCGCTCTGCGCTGTCTCCATGCAGAGTGGGAGCAGAGCATTGTGCACGGCGACATCAAGCCAAGCAACATCATGCTCGACTCATCGTACAACACCAAGTTGGGGGACTTTGGCTTGGCAAGGCTTGTGGACCATGGTGCCAAGTCACAGACAACCAAAGTCGTGATGGGAACCGCTGGCTACATCGACCCCGAGCTCGTCAACACACGCAGGCCGAGCACCGAGTCAGACGTCTACAGCTTCGGCATTGTCCTCCTGGAGATGGTCTCTGGCCGGCACCCTGTCGCGGAATCAGACGAGGACTTCTTCGTACTGCTGAGATGGGTCTGGGACCTGCACGTCAAGAATGCTACGGTTGAAGCAGCGGACAAGAAGCTTAGGGGTGGTGATGAGATGGACGAGCGGCAGATGGTGCGGGTGCTGGTCGTCGGGCTCTGGTGCGCGCACCCTGACCGGAGCGAGAGGCCGTCCATGGCGCAGGCGATGCATGTCCTGCAGTCCGAGGATGCCAAGCTGCCGGTGCTTCGACCACAGATGTACATGGCTGAACCTGCTCTTACCATGGGAGAACACGGTCACAGTGATCTGTCGGGGTGTGGACGTGCTCCAGTGAGTAACTGACTCTGCTGCCAGATTTGGTCCGCAGCGAGAAACTGTTTTTCCTGGCAGGATCGTAACAAAAGCAAAATGGAACATTAAAACAGTGAGGTGCTGTTGAAGAATATCTCTACTATATAATATGTCTTGAGGTGATGGTGCGTTTTTTTATTTTCCAATTTTACCCCTGATCGTTAGGCTATTCTACGAAATAATTACGCTTTTTGCCACTGTTAAGTGAAACTTACCGGTTCGGTATTCCCGTGAAAAAGAAGACAAAAACTGATCGTGCATCCCTGAGCAGAGTCCAAACCCGAGGGGGGCAGAGCCACGCGCGACGAGATCTCCGCGCTTCGCCCTGAGCCGTTGCCGAGGAGAACGAGGCCGCCGATCAAATCCCTCCTCGGCCGCCGATCAGATCCACCCCCAGAGGGGTTTATGTGATGCGGAAGCTGGAGATGCTCTAATCAGGAAGGAGAACCGGCGGGGAAGCTGCTTTGACGCCAGTGCGGGGATCGCTCGTTTGTGGCTTAGCGCCCATGCCTTCATGGCACTGGTTCCAGCTTCCATCCTCCGCTGTCACGGCAGCCCACAGTCCTCCCCGTCCCGGTCCCGTCAGATATTCTCATTCGCTCTTCCGATTCTGTCCACGACGGAGGGAGGCATGACCCCAGTTCCAAGGTGTAGAGTTTCGATCTTTGTTTCCCCTGCCACCTGCCTGTCTGTGTCGTCCTGTGTGGAGCAGCTCGAGGACCGGATCGGCTGCTGGAGCATTTTCACAGCTGTGTGCGTCGTCGCCTCTGGTTCTATAATCGGTCCCGCGACAAGTTCGTGCGAGGAGTGGCTGATGGCTGATACTTGCATCTAGGAGGAGCAGCAATAACTGCGGGTGCATGAAGTCGTCGCCTGGCCTGGCTAATGGAAAGCCCTGAGATGCACCTCTGCGCCATCAAAGATTGAGAAATAAACTCGTGATGAGTAGGAGAAGGAAAATATGTTTTAAATTTACAAGAACTGAACTGAGATGCAAGGATTTGGAGCTCTAAAGTAGCAGCCATGGAGTGAGATAACCAGAAAGGGGGAAGATGTACAGGACGGGAAGAGGAGGTGTAAGATGAAAAACTGATTTTGATTAAATAGCGGTCCAGTCTGTTTATAGCTACCACAAATTCGAAAAGTGATCTTTTAATCTTGACTCTTGAGTTTCAGTGATCACTCTATTTTAAAAAACTCAAAAGTTATAACTAAAAATTTCAAGAAAATATGAAACAAATTCATGCATTTGTGAATGATCTATACTACAAACGTGCAAAATATCAACGCATAAATATTTATATTATAGTCTACACAAAAAGACAAAATAGAGATTTGAAACTATGCATTGTTAACTATAATCAGATCTGTAATTTGTCATTTTTGTGTACATTGTAATTTTGCACGTCTATAGGATACATTATCAAGAACATGCATGATTTTTTTCAATTATTTCTAGAACTTATAAATAAATTATTTGAATATATAAAAGTAGTAGGAGCACCAAAACTCGGGCTGTAAGAAATCGATACTGCCTCAAATTCTGTTTTACAAGAAAATAAAACTGAAAAGATCACTCTTTGAACTACCTGAGTTCGCTATCTAGGAAAATAGAAGTTCATTCCGTCTTGCGGGGAGTTCATCCTATTTGATTTCAAAATTATACTTTTTCTTGAGAAAAAATTATGACTTGTACGGCAATAAAAAACTAACTTAAAAGACCGTGGCAACGCACGGGCATTCAGCTAGTTGTTATTATTCTTTCATTGTGATAAAAGGCACATCCCGATGTGGGGGCTGGCGTTTTGGCACTCGGATCCAAATGCTCCTGGTATCTGTACCATTAAACGATCTATAGAGATCTGTGCAAGTCAGAGTTCAGGACAGATACGGACGCACAGAAATTGCCGTAAACAGTGGCGCGTATTCAACCGCACGTACGGGTTGGCCCATCCTGTCGAACGGCTCCGTTTGCTCCCGACAGATTTAAGGGCCAGGGCCACTTTCATGTACTGGTGGTACAGGAAACCTGCAATGGTAAACTGCAAACTGGACCATGTTACAGGTTTTGACCACGAGATCCCGGCGAAAACATGAGAGAGCTGTTTTTATTTATTTACGGGGTCATGAGAGAGCTGATAGTTAGAATTAAGCACGGGGTGATCCCAGCGAGCAGGTTTGCCTACTATTTCCTGCTCACAATCTTCCACTGTTGTTATTTTGTGGGACGGAATTTCCCAGCCAAAACTGATGGGGGAAGAATCGCAGGGAAGTGCCGTTGGTCATGCAGTGCCGGAGCAATCAACCATTGCAGTCATCGTTGAGGAAGAGGGGATCAACGTCGGGAAGTAGTGCATTGATTTGGTACGTCCCACATTCCCACCTAGAGCAGCAGCAGCAGCAGCTTCTAGAACGCGCCCACGCGCCGGCGTCGGCGTCGGTACTGCGGCAAAGTGCGGAGATGGCGAACTCCGTGGCCATGTCGGACACGCGGAACATCATCTTGACCAGCACCGGCACGACCGGCGCGTGCGCGCGGACTGGAGGCCTGCGTCGGCACACAGCTCAGCACGCCGTCGAGCACCGCCAGGGCCTTCTCGCTCGTGCCCTTGTCGGCGCCCACGAGGAGCTCCGTGACAACGGGCACGGCGCCTAGCTCGGCGAAGCGGGCGGCCGCAGGGTTCGAGGCGGAGACGAGGTAGTAGGCCGTGACGACTGACGACCGCAGCGTTGGTGTGGGGAGACAGGGTTCCTGACGAACGAGTCCGATGACCTCGTCGCACACGCCGGGCGTTCTGGGGAATTGAGATGGTCTCCACGGTGTGGTGTGCCGGTCGGCGGAGGATTCGAGCTCGCGAGGACGGTGGCGGTGCTGGTCCACGCGGCAATGTCGCCAATGGAGCCGACGATGGGGCGCAGCGGCGCAAGTGCTCGTCGACCAGGAAGAAGACGGCCAGCGCTGCCAGAATCTTCCCGAGCGCAGCGGACACAGCGGCAATCGGCTTCAGGAAACAGCAGGTGCCCACTCGCAAAAAACAAAAGAATGCGGAGCCGTAGGAAATTAATTTCCCGGTCCGTGAACCCAGCGTGAGTCCGTGAACTACATCATCGCGCTCAAGCTCAAACGGCATGCATCACATTTACTGCTCTGACAGAGGTGGGTCTTGCACTGTAGCAAAAGACATCTGAAATGGAAATACACGCAAGAATACAGTTGACAGTGCGAATCTCCTGGAGAGTCACCGGTACAGATATCAGGTGTATCTACACACGGGAGCCAAATCGAATTTCCGAAGGGACCTTGTCCAACTTAGGTAACATTTGGTTAAATACCACATCTCTGAGGCCGATGGAACATTGAGATTTTGATGTGGCGTGACAAGAGATTCTTGCAGTGTTGATCGCATGTCTCACTAACATATTTTTCTGGGGAGATATTTTTATCGTTCAGTATTAATGGAAGTTCCTAGTGCATCTCATGAAAATTTCTACTGACTCCGTATGCTTATTGAGAAATGTCACATATCCAAAGACAAAAAGCATAGGTCTTGCATACCCGTGTGGCTCTGTTATCGCCAATATACACACGCAAGAAGCTTCAGGTGTAGAGATCCGCTGTACCGAGATATGGACAAAGTGATCGCAGGCAAGGGGCTTAGGAAATTCAGTTGTAGCGAGCTGTCGCGGGAATTCAGTTGTAACGAGTTGTCGCTGGGGAAGGGTTACGAAAATTCCGTTTGTCCCACCTTTTTCCTATTTTGTACTATAGTACAAAATTTTGGATTCAAAATTTTATACTAAACTAGTAGTATAAAATTCAGGAAAAGTGGGATAAACGGTCCCGTTTTCGCATCCTTTACACAAGGATTCTTGGATGCTCGGCAAGATTGGGTTCGGACAGTGCACCGAGGGGACTCCATGCAGTGGCGGACCTACAGGGTATGCCGGGTGGGCCACGGCATACCCTACAGCCCAGCCCACATAGGTACTAGTATTACGCAGCTATATGATCGATTCGGAAAAAAAAAACTAGCACGCAGCAGTCTGCACGGGATCGTGCCGCGGAGTTAGCGTCCGCCGCCAGGTCGAGCGGAACTCACCTGCGCCGTGGCTGCATTGGTCGATCGATCTACTCATCCACAGACCACAGGTATGTCTCCCTTTGTGGCGGCGGAACTCACCTGCGCCGTGGCTGCATTGGTCGATCGATCTACTCATCCACAGACCACAGGTATGTCTCCCTTTGATCAATCGATCATATACACTAAGTAGCTAGCTGAATCATGAATCACATTTATTTCTCATCTCTGCTAATTTGTGTGATGCCCAGCAAGTACTGTTTTCGGGAATCGATCGGTGACTTGACGGCTGACGCCGGCGGACGATCAGACTTCACGCCACACGCCGTTCTTCCTTCGTCGTCTAGCCGACAGCCACAAACCAAGTATGTATTTCACCGATCATCAGGAATTTACGAGAGCGAAGACAGGGCGATAGGTTGTACGGCAATCTGCAAGTTTTGATGCATCACATATGATTATTGTATAATTATGTAATATGATGAGCCAATTGTCGTACTCATATATTTATTTTCCTGATTTTTCAGTTATGAAGAGAAGTGGGGATATTGCATCTCTTTTTCAGAAACACGCAGCAAAAAAGGCTGCCGCCGCTTCAAATCCTTCGCCGGATGAAAATTTAGCGGAAGAGCACAATCAAGAACAAGAGAGAGTAATTGAAAAAAATGTGAGCCATATGCCGCCACCGCCACCGCCGCCGCCGCCGCCACCACCACCACCGGTTTATGACATCAATCATCTTCAACATGATCCAGGTGAAAGACATCCCATTCAAAGTTATGCTGTTAATGATCAAGATGCAGTTCGAAGAGCATATATTCTTAAAGGTCCATGCAAACCTTATACACAAGTTTTCCCAAAAAAGAAGATTGGAAAAAGAGATCGTCAGTTCAATTTGGTATGGCTTTATAATCATGAGTGGCTGGAATATAGTGTCAAGAAGGATTCTGCATTTTGCTTTGTTTGCTACTTGTTCAAGAAGGGTACTGGGTCAGATACATTTATTGTTGATGGATGGAGCAACTGGATTATAGGAGAGAAAGCACTTCTGAAACATTTGGGTTCTAAGGCACATACTGCAGCTCAAGAGAGATGTATTGGCTTCACGAATCCCAAGGTATCAATTGATTATCACATTGAAAAGTGGACGATGAGGATCTTCGTCTTTACAAGATAAGGTTGACTTATTCTTTTAGATGTATCAAGTTTCTTTTGCATCAAGGATTGGCATTCCGTGGACATGATGAAAGCGAAGATTCTACCAATAGAGGGAACTTTCTTGAACTTTTGAAGTTTCTCGCAGGAAATAGTGAAGAGGTGAGTAAGTATGTTTTGAGCAATGGTCCAGGTAATTGCATCTTAATTAGCCCAAAGATACAGAAGCAGATTATTCAATGTTGTGCCATAGAAACTAGAAAGAAAATAATTGAAGAACTTGGTGATGAGCCCTATGCAATTTTAGCGGATGAGTCTAGCGATATATCACATAAAGAACAACTAGCACTTTGTTTGCGTTATGTTGATCAATCAGGAAGGCCATGTGAGCACTTTATTGGAGTTGTTCATGTAGATGATACTACCTCTTTATCACTTAAGAATGCAATTGAAGCTTTACTGACTAGCCAGGGCTTGATTGTGAGTCAAATTCTTGGCCAAGGTTATGATGGGGCTAGCAACATGAAAGGAGATACTAAAGGACTGAAAACATTGATCATGAAAGAGTCACCTTCTGCTTATTATATTCATTGTTTTGCACATCAGCTCCAGTTAGTGCTTATTGCTGTTGCTAAGGGAAATACGGATTGTGTGAGTTTTTTCGATCAAGTGTCTCTCTTGCTGAATATTGTTGGGATTTCTTGCAAGCGTCATGACAGGATTCGAAATGCTAGGCTTGAGAGTATCAGGAAAGCACTTGATTGTGGTGAGCTTGAAACTGGGAGTGGATTAAATCACGAGATGTGTTTGCCTAGAGCTGGTGACACTCGGTGGGGCTCTCATTATAAAACTGTATACAATATTGTAGTTATGTTTTCCACAATTCATGACGTACTCACCGAACTTGGAGATGATACTTCATATAAGGATGATTGGACAAGAATACATTATGTGCTTGGAGCATTCGAGAGCTTTGAGTTTGTTTTCTTTGCACACTTAATGGTTCTTATTCTTGGGTATACAAATGAATTATCTCAGTGTTTGCAGAGAAGGGAGCAAGATATTCTTAATGCAATCAGACTTGTTAATATGGCAAAGGGGAGAATGCAAAAATTGAGATCTGATGGTTGGGTTCAGTTTCTTGAGAAGGTCACTTTGTTTTGTGACAAAAATAGTGTTGAAGTTCCTTCTATGGATGGGAATTATGTGCCTTATGGAAAATCAACAAGGTCTACCCGTGCCCGAAACCAAACAAATGATGACCACTTCAGAAGAGAAGTATTTTATTGGGGTAATTGACAAAATTAGTCAAGAGCTTGATAATCGGTTTGACGAGGTCAATATGGAGTTATTGTCTTGTATGTCAGCCTTCAATCCTTCAAACTCATTTGCTTCTTTTGAGGCACGGAGACTAGCTGAATTCTACCCTAATGATATCCCAAGCAATGATTTGCTAAAGCTTGAATTGCAACTTGATAATTATATTGATGATATGAGACGAGATGAATACTTTCAAGGTGTAGAGAATTTTGTTGACCCCTCAGTTAAACTTGTTGAAACAAAGAGGCATAAAGTGTATGATATGGTTTACTTACTTCTCAAATTGGTACTGGTTCTACCGGTGGCGACAGCAAGTGTTGAAAGGGTGTTTTCTACAATGACTTTAGTGAAAACAAAGTTAAGAAATAAGATGGGTGATAGTCTCTTGGATGATTGTCTAGTCACATACATTGAGCGGGATATTTTCTTCGACGTGGATGAAGATGATATAATCGAGACTTTCATGTCCTTAACGAGGCCAGACAAGCCAAACAAGTAGAGCTGTAAGTTTCTTTTATGCATATTTCAGACTATTAGTATGGTTTTGAACTATTTGTATGGTAATTTATGACACTTTTACGCTTAATCTTTCAGTTACATATTACGTACTGTTTTTATATCGTATTACAATGCAAATTTACAATTATTTATTAAATTGGTACATATACTTTATTGAAATGGCCAACAAAATTTTTGTACGGCATACCCAGTGTCAAAATCTTAGGTTCGCCACTGGCTCCATGTGGCCATCAATTGCGTGTTCGGTTATGAATTTTAGTCAGGTGGGTCACCCCGGGTGTTCGGTCTGTTCGGTTTGCTCGGTCCGGTCTTTTCGGTCATCAAAAATTTCGGTCATCTAGAAACGCTACCTGAATTACCTTCGGTCTTTTCGGTATTTTTGTATTCGGTCCTCGGTCATTTCGGTCCGGTCTTCGGTCATGACCATATAGACCAAATAGAGAAAAATGGCAGCAAGTAACAAAATGGCAGCACAACTCAGGGATCATTTGAGGCATTTCACTTTTCCAAAAAATTAACTTGCCATCAATTTATATTGGCAGCACAAGCATATAAGAAATGGCCGTACGTGTACACATTGGTTACCTCAATCTGAATCTTCAGATTCAGATGCCATCAACAATAAAAATGCAGCACGATCCATTATCAACAACAAATACGTCTTAGATCTGGCCAACTAAAAAAACACAATCTCTCGCGAGGTGGAGCTAGCAGCCAAGTAGCAAGGACCAAGGATGCATCCGATCGATCAGTGCATCCCACGAGGACGTCACCGAATGGGAAAAATCGCTCTCACCTCTCATCCCCTGTCTTCAAGATCCCATCGATCGCCGCACCTTGTCCTGCTAATCTCCGCCGCCTCCGAGAGCGTCCCATCTCCATGCCGGCAAGGGATGCCGGCGACCGTGCTAGCTCCGCAGCGGCCGCACTCCTTGACAAGCTCATGCATGCGCTCCTTGATGAGCTCCGGTGCAGGCCGTCGGCGGCGCGTCGTTGGAGATGTGGCGGCAGCCCGGGGTCGGAGATGCGGGGTCGACCGTGAGTGTGGCGGCGGTGCTTGCAGCTGCCGGTGGCCGGGGTTGGAGATGTGGCGGCGGTGTGGCGCTCGTGCCCTGCTTGCTGCTGTCGGCTAGATCAAGGAGGAAGGAGAGGGGAATAGAGGACGTGGGGAAGGAAGTGGGCTTTATTGGATGGGCTGCGCGCAGCGCACTGGATTATTTCGAGTCAAGGAGAAAATCTCGGTCCCTTCGGTCGCTTCGGTCTATCGCTCGCGATGACCGAACAGATCAACAATATTTCGGTCATCTAATTGTCAGGACCAAAGTGCTAACCGAAGACCGAAGTTCCGGTTTTTTCGGGTTCGGTCTCGGTTAGTTCGGTTTCGGTCTTCGGTTTCGGTTTTTTATGCCCGGGGTGACAGGTGGGTTAGGGGCAGTGCACCGAGGGGGTCTCCATGTGACCATCAAGTGCGTGTTTGGTTAGGGATTGTAGCTGGATGCTCGACAAGGGTGGGTTTGGGGAAATGCACCGACGGGGCTCCATGTAGCCATAAGTGTGTGTTTGGTTATGGATTTTAGCCTTCTTACATATGTGGTCGAGCAAAGGCTGGTTGAGATCTCTGGATGACGTTTTCACAAATCTGGGCAGGATCCTCCGTGCAAGAATTACAGATCAACTTATACTTTCCATTTTATGTGTGTTCCTTACTGTAAAATGTATTGTCACCCCCTCATAAATAGACTAGGTTCTTAGATTTGCGCGTTAAAAAAGAAGACGTCCATCCAGGGGAGCAAGGATAGATCAATATATAAAGGCTGGAAAGGTTCACAGCCCAAACTGAGTTCCACGTCGCCGGATAACAGCTGCCGTTCGATTCGCCTGATCGAACGCTCTTGATTCAGCCATGTCGCCTCTGATCGCCGGTTGCCGACCGGCCGGAGCAACGACATGGAGGAAAGGTGCGGCGGACGGCGTCTTCCGTCGGGGGAGGAGGAAGGGCGGAACGGCGCCGGCGGTTAGAGCAGCGGCGGCGGCAGGACAAGGGGCGAGGTGGACGAGAACGGCGCGTGCGGGCAACCGGCAGCCGGAGCAGCGCCATGGAGGGAAGGGGCGGCAACTTGCGCCGGCGGTTGGAGCAGCGGCGGTGGCAGGAGAAGGACGCGTGCGGCCAACCGCCAGCCGGAGCAGCGCCATGGAGGGAAGGAGCGGCAACTGCGCCTTCCGTCGGGGGAGGAGGAAGGGCGAGACGGCGGCGGCGGCCGGAGAATGGGCGGGGTGGAAGAGAAGGACGCATGCGGGCAACCGGTGGCCGGAGCATGCGCGATGCGTCTGTGCGTGCAGCGTCCGTGTGTGTGCCAGGGAAGAGAGAGGAAGGGGTGGGAGGACCCGAATGGAAAAAGGAAACAATCCAGGGGGGCGGCCGCAAGATGCCAGGGGTGGAAAAGAAAAAGGCAAGTGGGGCTAGGGTTTCGGTTGGCTAGCCTAGCTGGGCCGAAATGGCCTGGCTGGGCTGCGACGCTGCTTACTCTCTCACTAAAAACAATATTTTCTTTACTTTTTTTTACAAACTCTTTGACAAAATAAAAAAGTGTTGTACAAAATAGTATATAGGAATTTTACAAAATATGCAAGGTGAAAAGGAAATAGTTTTCCACGCTTGCACGACGACGGTAATTGTTCGGCGGTAAGTCGTGCCGGTACTTCCTAGCTTTACTCAAAGAAACGACGGCCTTCGCGAATTCTCATGAGGTAATTTATGTCGGTATTTTCCATTTTCCAACGATAACCAAGCAGTGATCTCCTCTAGATGAATTAACAGTCTGAAAGGTATTGGCAACGGTATTCGAGTTCCGTAAATTCTACTTCAAAAATTCATAACTAACTCATTTTGAATCGCAAAAAATTATTTGGCAAATCAAATTGTCCAGGAAACTAAATCCTACCTATTTATTCAAATTCATACATGGCTGATCAACTTTCAACCATGTTTATTTCAAGTAATAAAATAACCAGAAACTTAATGTCCTCCATATTCCCATAAAATTTAGTATTTGCACCGAACTCCCCAAATTCATAAAAAATTAATTGGCCTTAAAATAACCATGTTTTTTTAGAACAACAAGATAAAGAACAAAGATTTTAAATAAAATTAGATGAATTTTTTACGTTGACGGTGATAATTTATAAATAATTTAACAACCATATTTTCAAGAACAAGAAGATAAAAAACAGAAATTTTAATTAATTTAGAATAATTTTGTACGTCGATAGTCGTACTTTACAAATAATTTCCGCGTTCGCACTACGACGGTAATTGTCCAGCTGTAAATTTTGGCGATATTTCCCCCCTATACTCAAACAGTAAACTTCACGAGCTGAATTAGCTCGAAGGGCGGTATTTTCGAACGGTATTCAAACAACGGCCTTCGACAAATTCTCACGCGATAAGTTTTGTCGCTGTTTTCCATTTTCTAACGGCACCCAAGCACTGATATCCACCAGATGAATTAACTGTCAGGATGGTATTTTGTAAGTATTTTCCAACTATATCCAAACAACGATATTCAGTGGATGAGTCAAACTGAAAGGCGCAGCGCGTCGCCACGTAATTTGTATCTGTATTTTCAAACAAAACAAGGCTATATTTTCCAACGGTATTCAAAAAATGATTTATAGTTAACTACAGAAGATTAGTTAACCCAACGGGCGCTATTTCTCAGCGGTAATTAAACAATACTCTTCATCGGACGAGTTAATTGGAAGAGTGATATTCTCGAACGGTACTCAATCAGTAATTTCCACTAAATTTGTTAACCCGAAAAGCAATAACTTTTAAATGGTATTCAAATAATGATTTTCAGCAATAAATTAATCTAAGGGTGCGGCGTGTCGCCGCACCAGGTTGCCTAGTATGAATTTATGTCTGAATTGTTTGTCCCCCAACACCAAGGGAAGGTACCCTATGGGCATGCCTGTCAATCAGCAACTGCCCATAGTCGGTGAAATAAAAAAAAACACTGCCTTACACCTCTCTCTGTGATGTCCCAAAATCGGTACCATGCGAATTTCAGCGATCCGCCAAAACCCGCATAATATCGATCTTAGGACGCCCACCAGACATAACGTGCACGCCGAAACATGCGCGTTATGTGGGTGGAATTGTGATAACATTACAACTGTTCATGAAAGAATCCGCCACAACAGCAGAAAGAGAAATATATACAAGAACAACTCCAACGAGTCAAGAAACAACTGATACATTACAAAGATACAAAGCACAACGAAAGCAAACTAGTGTCCGACTACAGCGAAAGCAAGAGTCCTGAAGATAAACGATGACGTCCAATCCCTGCCCAGGCCTCGCCGGAGGGATTCCCAAGCTAACGTCATCAGAGTTCAAACCTGTTGACTGTTCAGAGAAAAACAGCCCAAAAGATGGGTCAGGTAAACAGAATTTACCTGGCAAGCAAAGAACACTTGGAACCAATACAAAGGCTTCCAAAATATAAAGGATTGGTGGACTGAAGCAGCAGCACTAAGCCATCTACATAAGACACGCTACAACTTTCGTCTATAAGATAGGGATAAGAACGCGAGCAAGGAACCAACTAGATACTAACACCAAACAATACCCAGCCAATTATCACTCACTCGATTAACCCAGCAATTCAAAGGCACTCACACAGCGAAGCAAGTTTAATAGCTATCATTACTAGGTGTAAGTTGTCCATGATCTTGTTAGCCAGCATCTTCACCAAGTCGTCCATAACCGCGGACACAGCTTTTCGAAAAGATTTAACCCTGCATGGGTGCACTATGGTTAACCCACACGCATCGAGTTGTCGCTAAACGTTTCGACACAATCCTTCACTTCTCTGCAGACAAGTCCAAGGAACCACATGATTGTGTGCACGGCTAATTAGGTCAAGTACCCGCGAGATCAACCTTCATAGCACTCTAAGAACGTGCCGCACCTATATGAGATCGACTACACCATCACCATGAGATCGTAAAGTAAAAGCGTATGCATGCATCAAATGGAAAGCCCGAACTAGGTGTGGCGCCCTGGACAAGGCTGCGGATCAGGTCGCAGGTTGCGGGGAGTCCCATTAAGGTCCCACATGTGGGTAGCGCGCTCAGTCTTGGATCCGAGGACAAGAACTCAGGTCCTAAGGTGACACTAGCAGAACAAAACACCAAAACTGGCCTTTGTTGTCGGGAGAGCAAATAGTGGCAGTCTGCTGAAGCGCTTCTAACTCCCCGGCAACGGCGCCAGAAAAAGAGCTTGGTGGCGTGAATCACACGCTCGTTGGGAGACCCCAAGAGGAAGGTATGATGCAGTTCAGCAGCAAGTTTTCCCTCAGAAAGAAACCAAGGTTATCGAACCAGTAGGAGCAGCAACTCTTCCGAAGGTTGTTGGTGGCTCGCACGGCGCAATACGATCACCAACGTGGAATCTGCACACAACACAATCAAACTACTTTGCCCCAACGAAACAGTGAGGTTGTCAATCTCACCGGCTTGCTGAAAACAAAGGATTAAACGTATGGTGTGGAAAATGATGTTTAATTGCAGAGAATGAAAAAGGAACAGTTTGCAGTTTGTGGTTGTTTAATCAGTGTAAAAGAATGGACCGGGGTCCACAGTTCACTAGTGGTGTCTCTCCATAAAAGATAACTAACATGTTGGGTGAACAAATTACAGCTGGGCAATTGATAAATAGTGAGCGCATGACAATGCATATATATGACATGATGACTACTATGATATTTAATTGGTCATTACGACAAGATACATAGACCGTTATCCAACAACATCTATGACTAATAATCCACCGCCGGGTTGTCATCCGAGTCCCCCGTTGGTATTAAGTTGCAAGCAATGGATAATCGCATTAAGTAAAGCGCGTAATGTAAACAAACACATATGCCCGTGGACATAGCATCGTTAGGTTATCCCTAGTGGCAACAGCACATCCACAACCTTAGAACTTGCTGTCACTGTCCCAGATAAAATGGAGGCATGAACCCACTATCTAGCATAAATACTCTCTCTTGGAGTTACAAGCATCTACTTAGCCAAAGCATCTACGAGTAACGGAAAGCATGCAAGATCTTAAATAACATATAAGATAAATTGATAATCAACTTGACATAGTATTCAATATATTCATCGGATCCCAGCAAACACAACATGCAGCATTACAATAATATGATCTTGATCATGTAGGGCAGCTCACAAGATCTAAACATGATGGCACAAAGTGGAGAGACAACCATGTAGCTACTGCTATGGACCCGTAGTCCAAGGATGAACTACTCACGCATTACTCTGGAGGCAGGCATGGCGATGTAGAAGCCTCCGGTGACGATTCCCCTCTCCTGCAGGGTGCTGGGAAGAGGTTCTGAACCCTCCCGAGCTAGGGTTGACGGCGGCGGCGTCTCTGGAACTTTTCGTGGATATTTGCTTAGGCCCTTAGGGTTTTCGCGTCGGGGGGAATAAGTAGGCGAAAGGGCGGCGGCTGGAGACCCCGAGGGCCACACCACCCTAGGGCGCGGCAGAGGGGGCCCGCGCCCTAGGTGCGTGTGGGGCCCTGGTGGCCCTCCTCTGTTGCTCCTTCGCTCCGTCAGGTGTGTTCTGGAAAATAGGGACCCCGTGTAGTTTCGTCCAATTCCGAGAATATTTCCAGACTAGCTTTTCTGGAATACAAAAACAGCAGAAAACAGGAACTGGCACTTCGGCATCTTGTTAATAGGTTAGTCCCAAAAAATGTATAAAAGTGATATAAAGTAGATGCAAAACATGTAGCAATTGGTA
Organism: Poa pratensis; assembly: GCA_947311845.1. Lineage (NCBI taxonomy): Eukaryota > Viridiplantae > Streptophyta > Magnoliopsida > Poales > Poaceae > Poa > Poa pratensis. The sequence continues at coordinate 27,779,694 of CAMZMU010000084.1, forward strand.
TAAAACAAACATGGAACATCAAAAATTATAGATACGTTTGAGACGTATCAGCATCCCCAAGCTTAGTTCCTACTCGTACTCGAGTAGGTAAACGATAAAAACAAAATAATTTTTGAGGTGACATGCTACCATCATAATCTTGATCATATAATATTGCAAGGCACATGTAAATGAATGAAGTGATCCAAGTCAATGGTCTATAATTTGCTACCAAATAGATAATGAGTAAACAATGAATCACACAAGCTAAACGTTTTCATGAATAGTACTTTCGAGACAAGCATCAAACAGTTTTGCATAAGTGTTAACTCATAAAGGAATAGTTTCTAATAAAAGGTATTCAATCAACACAAAGGAAGAATTAAGTTTCAGCATTTGCTTCAACTTTCAACATATTTATCTCATGGATATTGTCAACACAAAGTAGTATAACAAGTCCAATACGTTGCATATAACACATGTTGTAACAAAGTTGACACTAGTGTTTGCTTGTGGAAGACAGAAAGAATAGGAAAACTGACTCAACATAAAAGTAAAAGAAAAGCCCTTCGCAGAGGGAAGCAAGGATTAAGTCATGTGCTAGAGCTTTTAGGTTTTTGAAAGCATATAGAGATTGCATAAAATATTTGATACTCCTCCCAACCTTGCTAACACAAGCCATGGCTAACCGAATCCTCGGGTGCCTTCCATCAATCACATACCATGGAGGAGTATCTATTTTTGAGAGGTGTTTGTTAATTGTCAACGAATGGTAGCGGGTGAGAACAGTATTCTACCTGTCAAACGGACTTTTAAGAGCGGCTCCCATGAAGGACGTTATTTCTACCAGCAAGGCAGATCATCCCTCTTTCTCTTTGGTTTACACACATTCAGGTATTTCACTATTTGTCATTGCTTACTGATGAATCAGGGCAAAAGTGTGAAGAGAATTAATTGGTTAAAGTTGTAATTAATTGGGACTGGGCACCCCGTTGCCAGCTCTTTTTGCAAAATTATTGGATAAGCGGATGTATATGCCACTAGTCCAGGTGCAAAAGTCCATTCAACAAATAGAATAAAGAATAACCACACTAATTCCTCATGAGCTAGTAAACATTGACACAAAAAGGGAGTAATAACATTTTGAATAATTTAAAGTAGCACATGAAAAATTTACTTGGAGTGGCAAGAAAATACCACATATTGCAAACGTTATAAGACTTCATACAGTCTTCCTTGTTAACCAAACCCTGTTATTAGAAAATATCTAGACCTTAGAGATACCACCGATGCAAACCAAATTTTCAACAAGCTTTACGGTAGTTCTTCACTAATAGGCTTAACTCATGTATGCACAATTTAATCATGATCTACTTGTTAACTCAAAACAATTGACAAGCATCAAGTTATCCAAATTAGTGATCTACAAGATTAAGCAAGTTTTTCCTTATACCAATTACCACATGCAACATTTTCTGAACCAACCAAACACCAATCAATTTATTTAATCAACTCTCCAAACAAATATAAGTGAAGCAAGAGAGTACTTTCTACAAAAGAAAGCTAATAGCTCTGACAAGAGATACATGAAAACAAGAGCTAAAAGCTGAACAGCGCTAGATATGAATACTCAACAAATATAAGTGAAGAATAGGAGTATTCTCATGAAAAAGCGGAGCGTGTCTCTCTCCCAATCAAGAATGCTAGGGTCCAGTCAAGCTTTATTGAAAATAAAAGTGCAATACTGAAAATAAAAGCACACAGACGCTCCAAGAAAAGCACATATGATGTGAAAGAATTAAAATATAGTTTCACTAGAGATGACCTGATAATTTTGACGATGAAGAAGGGGATGCCTTGGGCATCCCCAAGCTTAGACGCTTGAGTCTTCTTGAAATATGCTGGGGAGATCCATGGGAGCCTCCCCAAGCTTAAGCTCTTCACTCTTCTTGATCCTATTATATCATCCTTCTCTCTTGACCCTTGAAAACTTCCGTCACACCAAACTCAAAGTAGATCTCATTAGAGGGTTAGTGCATAATCAAAAACTCACATGTTCTATAAAGACGCAATATGATTTGTTACTTTAAACATTAGCTACAGCCACTGATGTTATGTGAAGCTCTTCCACCCAAAAAAGAATTTCACTCAACACTAGTAAAAGAGAGAATGCAAAATAAAAAGGCATAATCTGTCTAAAACAGAACAGTCCGCAAAGACGAATTTTTTGAAGGCACTTACGACGCTCAGATCGAAAAACTCTAGACTAATGAAAGATTCAGACATTCATAAAGATTACGCACAAAAAATTTCAGATTTAATTAACAATCTGGTGATTTTAGGAATTTCGTACAGTGAACAGCAAAAATCTGTTTCTGCGCAGCAATCAAAATTAAGCATCGTCTTAACATTAGAGGCTACTCTTGGCACAACAATGCGAGAAAATAAAGATACAAAGGAGTTGCTACAGAAGTAAACATCCTCCTTGACTCAATAAAAGAAAAATTGCAGAAAAAAATAATGGGTTGCCTCCCATAAGCGCTTTTCTTAACGCCTTTTAGCTAGGCACAAAGCATGCATCAAGTATTACCAATGAAGAAGCATCAACATTGTAATTTGTTCGAACAATAGAATCATAAGGTGGCTTAATCTTCTTCTAGGAAAGTGTTCCATACCTTTCTTGAGAGGAAATTGATATTTTATATTCCCTTCTTTCATATCAATAATAGCACCTACAGTTCTAAGAAAAGGTCTTCCCAGCACAATAGGGCATGATGGATTGCATTCAATATCCAAGACAATAAAATCAACGGGGACATAATTGTTGTTAACCATGATAAGAACATCATCAATTCTTCCCAAAGGTTTTTTAATGGTAGAATCAACAAGGTGAACATCCAAGTAACAATTTTCCAAAGGTGCTAAATCAAGCATATCATATAATCTTTTAGGCATAACAGAAATACTAGCACCAAGGTCACACAAAGCATTGCAATCAAAGTCATTCAATTTCATTTTAATGATGGGCTCCCAACCATCTTCTAACTTCCTAGGGATAGAAGCTTCATGTTTTAATTTCTCTTCCCTAACTTGCATGAGAGCATTAGTAATATGTTTAGTAAAAGCCATGTTTATAGCACTAGCATTAGGACTTCTAGCTAGCTTTTGCAAGAACTTAATTACTTCAGAAATATTGCAACCATCAAAATCAAAGTCATTATTATCAAAAGTAATGGAGTTATTATCTTCCTTATTGCTAGAAATTTCAGCATCTTTATCAAGGACAGTTTCAGAGTTATCAGGCAATTTAGGACATTTTGCAATAGAAGTGGAAACATTACCAACACCAATTATCTTGCCATTAATGGTAGGAGGTTTGCTAACACTTGAGTTTGAAGCATTTTCAGAAGTAGTAATAGTATAAACTCTAATATTATTTTTTCTAGCAATTTCATCCTCTCTTTCCCATCTAGCATGCAATTCAGCTAACATCCTCACATTGTTATCAATTTTAACTTGTATAGCATTGAGAGTTTTGCTCTCTTTAACATCATGAGGCATGTTCTTTAGTTTCAACAAGTCAACATCAAGAGCAAGACTATCAACTTTAGAGGAAAGCACATCAATTTTCCCAAATTTCTCCTCAACAGTTTTATTGAAAGCAGTTTGTCCTTAAGCATAACTTCAAGATCGGAGGGTACACTCTTATTATTGTTATAGGAGTTACTATAGGAATTTCCATAACCATTGCCACTATTGGAAGGATAGGGCCTATAATTGCTATTACCAAAATTATTCCTATAAGCATTGTTGTTGAAGTTATTATTTTTAATGAAGTTCACATCAACATGCTCTTCTTGAGCAACCAAAGAAGCTAAAGGAACATTATTTGGATCAACATGTGTTTGACCATTTGCAAGCATAGACATAATAGTATCAATTTTGGCACTCAAGGAAGAGGTTTCCTCAACAGAATTTACCTTCTTACCTGTTGGAGCTCTCTCGGTGTGCCACTCAGAATAATTAATCATCATATCATCAAAAGCTTTGTTGCAGCACCCAAAGTGATGGACATAAAGGTACCTCCAGCGGCCGAATCCAATAAATTCCTTGAAGAAAAATTTAATCCTGCATAGAAGGTTTGGATGATCATCCAAGTAGTCAGTCCATGAGTGGGACAATTTTTAACCAATGATTTCATTCTCTCCCATGCTTGAGCAACATGTTCATTATCAAATTGCTTAAAATTCATTATGCTACTTCTCAAAGAAATAATCTTAGCAGGAGGATAATATTTTCCAATAAAAGCATCTTTGCATTTAGTCCATGAATCAATACTATTTCTAGGCAAAGATAGCAACCATTCTTTAGCACGTCCTCTCAAGGAGAAAGGAAAAAGTTTCAGTTTAATAATATCACCATCTACTTCCTTGAGCTTTTGCATTTCACAAAGTTCAACAAAGTTATTAAGGTGAACAGCAGCATCATCAGTACTAACACCAGAAAATTGCTCTTTCATAACAAGATTTAAAAGTGCAGGTTTAATTTCATAAAATTCTGCTGAAGCAGCAGGTGGAGCAATAGGTGTGCATATGAAATCATTGTTGTTCGTGCTAGTGAAATCACACAACTTAGTGTTCTCAGGAGTACTCATTTTAGCAGAATTAAAAACAGGACAAAAATAACTTGAAAGTAAACTAGATGCAAGTAACTAATTTTTTTGTGTTTTTGATAATTGAAAGCAAACAAGATAAAATAAAATAAACTAAGCAAGACAAAAACAAAGTAAAGAGATTGGAAGCGTGAAACTCCCCTTGCAGAAGACTGCTGTCTCCCCGGCAACGGCGCCAGAAAAAGAGCTGTTGACGGGAGAGCAAATAGTGGCAGTCTGCTGAAGCGCTTCTAACTCCCCGCAACGGCGCCAGAAAAAGAGCTTGATGGCGTGAATCACACGCTCGTTGGGAGACCCAAGAGGAAGGTATGATGCAGTCAGCAGCAAGTTTTCCCTCAGAAAGAAACCAAGGTTATCGAACCAGTAGGAGCAGCAACTCTTCAGAAGGTTGTTGGTGGCACGGCGCAATACGATCACCAACGTGGAATCTGCACACAACACAATCAAACTACTTTGCCCCAACGAAACAGTGAGGTTGTCAATCTCACGGCTTGCTGAAAACAAAGGATTAAACGTATGGTGTGGAAAATGAGTATTAAATTGCAGAGAATGAAAAAGGAACAGTTTGCAGTTTGTGGTTGTTTAATCAGTGTAAAAGAATGGACCGGGGTCCACAGTTCACTAGTGGTGTCTCTCCATAAAAGATAACTAACATGTTGGGTGAACAAATTACAGCTGGGCAATTGACAAATAGTGAGCGCATGACAATGCATATATGACATGTTGACTACTATGATATTTAATTGGGCATTACGACAGATACATAGACCGTTATCCAACAGCATCTATGACTAATAATCCACCGCCGGGTTGTCATCCGAGTCCCCCGTTGGTATTAAGTTGCAAGCAACGGATAATTGCATTAAGTAAAGTGCGTAATGTAAACAAACACATATGCCCGTGGACATAGCATCGTTAGGTTATCCCTAGTGGCAACAGCACATCCACAACCTTAGAACTTTCTGTCACTGTCCCAGTTAAACGGAGCATGAACCCACTATCTAGCATAAATACTCTCTCTTGGAGTTACAAGCATCTACTTGGCCAAAGCATCTACGAGTAACGGAAAGCATAAGATCTTAAATAACATATAAGATAATTGATAATCAACTTGACATAGTATACAATATTCATCGGATCCCAGCAAACACAACATGTAGCATTACAATAATATGATCTTGATCATGTAGGGCAGCTCACAAGATCTAAACATGATGGCACAAAGTGGAGAGACAACCATCTAGCTACTGCTATGGACCCGTAGTCCAAGGATGAACTACTCACGCATCACTCCGGAGGCAGGCATGGCGATGTAGAAGCCTCCGGTGACGATTCCCCTCTCCGCAGGGTGCCGGGAAGAGGTTCTGAACCCTCCCGAGCTAGGGTTGACGGCGGCGGCGTCTCTGTAACTTTTCGTGGATATTTGCTTAGGCCCTTAGGGTTTTCGCGTCGGGGGGAATAAGTAGGCGAAAGGGCGGCGGCTGGAGACCCCCGAGGGGCCCACACCACCCTAGGGCGCGGCAGAGGGGGCCCCGCGCCCTAGGTGCGTGTGGGGCCCTGGTGGCCCTCCTCTGTTGCTCCTTCGCTCCGTAGGTGTGTTCTGGAAAAATAGGGACCCCCGTGTAGTTTCGTCCAATTCCAAGAATATTTCCAGACTAGCTTTTCTGGAATACAAAAACAGCAGAAAACAGGAACTGGTACTTCGGCATCTTGTTAATAGATTAGTCCCAAAAAATGTATAAAAGTGATATAAAGTAGATGCAAAACATGTAGCAATTGGTATAAAACAAACATGGAACATCAAAAATTATAGATACGTTTGAGACGTATCAGCCTTCTGCCAGTGCCTTATCATTAAGACAGCAAACGTCCCACAACAGATAAACAGATTGCCACTTACCAGGGCTTTAAGGATACAAGTAATAACAAGAAGATAAAGGTAACAACCTAAGCATGCGCTACGACTCGCAAGGCCAACAAGGTAAACAAACAACAGGGTGATAGGATGTGGAGGTGGGGCTATATCATGGCAGCAGGATAAACATGGATAGGATCGCACAAGCATCGTAACATAAGGATAACAGAGATCAACGGGCAAGGATGAAAGACAATGCATTGGGACCAAGAGAACATTGCTTGCCTGGAAACCAGCAGAGGAAGCAGAACTTGTCGTTGGTCACATCATCTCAACGTCCTATTCGCGAAGACCATCAAACACTGGAAAGAACAGCGGATGCAACACTTACTATTACGACAAAAGATCCAGCATGTTGAAGAGATGATGCATGACATGGCAAGATGCAACTTAGGCCAAATTAAGCGGAACCGGGATTCCGATAATTAATTAAGGGTTCAAGTTATTTATCTAACCATCAAGTTAAATGTTGATTAACAGGATAAACAAGGCATGGGTGATCTACACAAATTAAATGAAGTCGGAACATTTATCAAACATTCTCGCACACTCCATATTTAATTATCAGATGAATTCCTAATTACCCAGAACCCAAGATGCAATGCAACACATGCGTGAAAGATATGATATGCACAAGATAACTGACATTTTATAAAATAGGTATATAGGTATAGGCTCGGGTTTGGGTTCGCACGTCGGATCGGAGGATCTCCGGGGGTCAAAGCTGGGATCTTTGGGTCGTCGAGGAAGTAGTCGAAGTAGTGAAAGTAGTCGTCGCTGAACCGGGACATCGTCGTTTGTCAGTGTTGTGGAAGTAGTGGAAGTAGTTGTACTTGGGTCGTCGTCGTACGGGGCATCGACCTCAGGGACGGCGGCAACTTGTCGAATCCTCTTCTCGGGGACCAAACGTAAACGACGCGCACGAAGGCGGCGCACGCAAAATGAGCAAAAGCGACGTCACGTGCGGAGATCTTGTCGGCGGTCACGGACACGTAGAACTTGTCACGGTCGTCGTCGTTCACGGTTCGTCATCGTGGCGGATCTTGTTGTCGGTCACGGACACGGTCAAGGTTCACGGCGTTCTTGATGACGGACAGCGGCACGACGAGCACGGCAACCCGGACAACGAAAGGTGTGCATGGCGCACATGATGCAGCACCTCGACGGGTCGACAACTCAAACGAAAAGGCGGCGCCAACTTCTTGCGGGCATTTCTCCGAACAAGTGGCGGGCAGGCGCGGAACGCGGCCGGAGCGGCGACCATGGCGCTAGGAGGGAACGTCTCGGGGAAGCACCGGAGCAGAGGAGGACGCCCACATCGTCGGGGAGGCGAAGGGCGACGAGCTCGGGGCGAAAACGAGGTTGTGAAGGAGAGCGAAGGGCGGCGCTGATCGATGAAACTCGTGAGCGAGCTGGGAAGTGCGGCCAAGGGCGCCCGGAGATGGTGACCGCTGGAGCGAGAGGCAGGGGGCGAGCAGCTCGAGGCCATGGAGGAGAGGGCGGAGGCGGGGCGCCGGAGCCGGGCGAGGTCGAGGCCTCGGTGCATGTTGTGTGTGTCATGTGTGTGTGTGTTCTGTGTGTGCGTGCCGGGAGGAGAGGAGGAGAGCGGCGGCGTGCGAGGGGCGACGCCGGCGAGGAGCGGCCGGGGTGGCGCCGTCGACGGGCGGTCGGGGGTCGGAGCAGGAGGTGGGTGAAAGATCGATATGTCGACTAGAGGGAGGGGCGATTAGGCAACTACCAAATTTTAATTCTTTTTCGATTAATTAGGGCTTGAGCAAAGTATAACAAGGTTGACTAGATGTGCACTAGATGATTGCAACCTATGTGATACAAGCAAGGTAAATAACGTAGCGGAAGCAACAAGTAAAGGATAGAAATAACCGCAAAGTGAAGACACGGAGATGTTTCCCGTAGTGTCGAGCCACCTAGGCGCTCCAATAGCACGGATGTGCTCACTCTATTCTCCGTGAGCTTTTCCCACGAGGGATTGGCTCGTCCACTATGAGGTCACCTTGATGGCGTTGACTAAGCCGGTACACAAAGGTCGAGGAACTCCACAATGAGTTGGAGCCTCCCGACAATGTCCCGGACCGCCTCGCAACAAGTTGAGGCTTCCGAAACTCACAAAGGTCTCCTAGGGTTACAAGCGACCTCAAGAGAACAAGAACCACAAAGGATGATGGGGGAAATGAAATTCCATCGGTGGAGATGTAGATCTAGACCTCCTATGGCACTCCTCAAAGGATCAAGTCGATTGCGTGGTTGGAGTGGGAGATCTAGTAGTTTGAAGCTTTGGCAACAATGGGAATTCAATTCTAGTAGCTCAAAATGTCCCAAGGTAGGTGGAGGGGTTTAAATACCCCCTCCCTTCAATCTGGCCGTTGGAAGGCAGAAAACCCGCGCCAGCGGTACTACCGCTGGAACAGGCGGTGGTACCGCTGGGGTCTTCAGTTCAGCCACTCGAGCAGTCAACGGACAACTTCTGTCTTCACGCTTACCACGCCCCCGGTACCAGTTGGTACCGCCCTTGGTACCGCTGGAGGTACCGCACATCAATCCAGAACTCCAAATCGGCGGTACCCGCAGCGGTACCAAATCCAGAGCCAACCAGCTCCGCGTGGGCGGTACCGGCCAATGCCGCTGGCGGTACCGCTGGAGGTACCGCGGACGCGGCCAGAACTAGGAAATGGCGGTACCGTTGGCGGTACCCGCAGCGGTGCTGCCACTGCAGCGCAATTTCCTGGGAGCTGGCGGTACTACCGCCTATCCCAGCGGTAGTACCGCTCCCTGGCAATTTCCAGCAATCTGAAGAGATTTAAAGCGCGAATGCAATGACAACATTCGTAAGACCTGTTCAAACTTGAACAAAACTGTTAGATGCAAACTTTGTATTATCATCAACATCAAAACATGATTAAGAGCGACAATGCTCTTTCAATCTCCCCCTTTTTGATGATTGATGACAATACAATGATTTGCTACAAATGATTCGAAAAATTTAGACGGAGCTCCCCCTAGATATGTGCACTACTCAAGAGTAGTCTTTGAATATCCAAAATGCACATCAACTAGGATCAACACTCCCCCTAGATTTTTCAAGCCATGCAAGATAAATAATATATCATAAAAGCACAAATCTTGCAACTAGCATAGGAAGTTCAAAACCAATAAACGAAGTTTAAACATGTCTTACACCATGCATAACAAGGTACTTGAAGCGATAATAAACAAAGTTCACAAGCTTATAAGAATCAAAGGAGAACACAAAAGCTTGTGACTTGACCCATGCAAATCCCCGATAGACCTAATAGATATCTCTCCCCCTTTGGCATCAAGAGACCAAAAAGGGAGAAATCGATGCTAGCGTCCCACTTGCTTAGTCGGAGAGGTTCTCATTGCTTGCGGGATGAGGACGGCGACGAGGGAGACTTCTTCTTCATCTTCATAATCTGACCAAGTGATGACGTTGCCCTTTTCATCCTTTGCTTGCCACTTGCTCAAGGTAGTGATGTTCTTCTCCGAACCCGAAAGCACATCTTCGCCTTGATCACGGCGACGTTGAATGTCGCGTTGACGTGCCAACTTGTCTTCCGAATGATTTTGCCAAGTGCGAGTCTCCCCAGCCTTTGACAAACAGAAAATCTTCTTCATTTGCTTGGCCGTCCACGTAAAACCACCCTCCATCCTCGGAGCCCGTGAGGGGCCAGCAACAGTTTCAGCAGCAGTTTCAGCAGTCTTGTCCTTTGCTTTGTCTTCTTTATGCTTCTCGGTATGATCCTTGATGAGGAGGCGCTTGGGCTTGTGTTCAATCCAAGAATTGGGGTTGCTAACATCTTGATTCGGGAAGCGGAGATTCCAAGCCCACAAGATGATCTTCATAATGATTGGACCATGACACGCATTCTTCTTGTTGAGGACAACATTGTAGAGCTCATTCCAAATAAAATCCGCAATGTCAATCTTCTTCCCTTGAGTCTTGAATTGATGAGTCATAACCATCAAGGTGCGGAGATATCAATGAATTTCATCCAAGTTGCCAACCTTGGGGTTGAGGACCATGCGGTAGATGCGATGCATGATATCATAGGGAGGATAGAGCCCCTCCGATTTCCCAACGGTGAACTTCTTCCAAAAATAGAGAGGACGAAGCGACTCATTCTCCACGGGTATTGTGGCGTCATGAACACGGAACCAAGTGCTTGACAAGTGAGAGGGAAGAATTGTTTGAGTTCCATGATTTTCAAAACCAAGCGTAGCAGTAATGGCAGCCCAATTCTCAGAAATTTGTTGGTCCTTTGTAATCCAAGTGAGATATGGTTCCTCCACTTCGGTCCCAAAGTGAACGGTGGCAAGAATTGACAAACAAGCGCTTCATCATAATCTTGCTTAAGTTGCATAAGAGGAATGAGCCCAAACTCTTGACACATGGCCATGGCTTCTCCAAAATATTCCGGGTGCCTCGTCATGTGATCAATGTCAATCCAACGTTGAGGCACCACGTTCTTTTCTGCCTTCCGATGAAGGATCTCTGAGAAGCATTGGGCTTGAAAGACATTGTGAAAATAGGGATCATTGCCACGATACTTGGGAAGCAGGTTTGCCCGGTCAGTGGAGTAGGCATCCCTCTTCCTTGTGTCAAGAAATTGAGGTTCAGGCATTTTGCTTGCGGAGAGTTCCTTGGAGGCCGGTTTCTTTGCAAATTTCTTCTTCGGTTTGCTTGGCCCCGATGGATGGAGTTCTTCTTCAATCTCATCAACAACCTTTTCTTCTCTAGCTTTCTTGTAAGCCCGACGACGAGGACCTCTCGAACCATCACCTGTGAGTAGCAAAGGGTAGGAAAGCATGGGGATAAGTAATGCATATCAATTTCATGATTTGGGAACCAAGAGCACAAGTGTACAAAAATTGGAGAAAACAAAGTCTAGAGGTGAGTACAACAACTAGGAGGGGTGGAATCACTAAGTATGATGAGATAATTCGGGGAAGAACAATAACATCATCCCGAGGTGATTCCAACAAATCTAGATGGAGAACTACAAAACTAGCCAAAGATTCATCACAGAACTTCTACACAAGCTGAGAATCATCTTCTTGGGCGGAGTCTAGATCAAGCTCTCCTCTCCACGATCAAAGCATGCAACCAAAGGGACACAAGGAGCTACCCAGGTTCAGGCCGCCCGGAGGCTAAAAGCCCTACTCCTGCATGTCTGGATTGATGAGTTCTTCATAGTGTGGCTTACAATGGAACCTCCCGGACAGGGTACCCGGAAGGGTTTTGGCTGGAGGTAGAAGAAGGACAGATCCTGACCCGGAGGAGATCACCTTCCTCTCTACCTTCGCAGCCCTAGACTAGTCTTGCTCTGGTTCTAGCTTGTCTTTGTCCTTGGTTCGACCTCCCCTTCCTCCGTGCCTTGGTCCTCCTTTTATAGGCTAAGGGGTTGCCACAGGGTCACGTGAGGGGCGTGAGGGTCCTTCGGGGTGAAGGACCCTCCTCATCTAGTTTAGGGGGAGACGTGGCCTCTCCTCAGCCTAGCGTCTCCCTTGGGTTAGGTGGGAGCGTCCGCCTTGGGGTGGACAGGAGCTGACACCACCACGGGGCGTGCTTCCCACCCGCGCTGCCTTCGCCTTGCTTCCCAAGTCTTCCGTGGTGAGGTGGAGTGCTTATCCACAGGACGTAGGAGTACCCGGGAGGGAGCCTGGCCTCCTGCCGGGAACTCGGGCTCTCGGGTCCTTCCTGGCCTTCTTGCTTGATTCGGGGACCCGGAAGGTCCCCAGGACCGGAGCCCTTAGTCGATGCAGGCCTTGCGTGTCTTGACGGTGAACCCGCCAGCTTGACTTGAGTCTTGGTCTTGTCCATCTTCAACTTGGGCCCACATGGGGTGGACCCACTTTGGCAGTACTAGGGGAACCCCATGTTCCACTGTTGCGACAGTAGCCCCCGGGCATGGTCCGGCGGCTCTTGCTCCAGCTGCCGGGGCCATGGCCTAAAGATAGGTCAAAGTGGGTCCCGGGTACCTGGTCTTCTCAGCTCCGTTGGGGACCCGCCGAGGCGAGGTAGAGACGAGCCCCCGGGTCCTGTTGACTGAATCACGGCGAACGTTGCGATTCATCCGGACCCCTTGCTTATCCTGGAATCCAACGGGCGAAACGCGCAGAAATCGGCACGCCCCCTCGATCCCCACGTCCGTCGGAGTAATGGGGCCGCGACGTGACGTGTGGGATGCCTTATAAGCCACGACTGGCTTCCACTGTAGCCGTTACCTCTCCAGATTCGCCGAAATCCCCAAATCGCCGCCTCCACCTTCGTCTTCCAGACTCTGCTCCGCCGCCTCCCCTTGTCGCCATTGCACCAATTTCCCTTCTGCTCCAATGGCCGAGTGAAAGTTCTCGGCCGGAGGAAGAGGAGCGCGGAGGCCTCGCCCACCGAGAAGCCGCTGTCCCCAAAAACCAAGAGATCGCGGCGGAGATCGGCGCGCAACGCCGAGCGGGCCGAGATCAAGAAACAGAAGGCCTTGTTTCCCAGCTGCTTCGCCGGTGACGCGGAGATGATGCGGAAAGCGGGGCACTTCGGGGTGATGGAGTCCGCTGGCGCCGATGGTGTCCCAGCAAGGAAAGCGTCGGAGGTCTTTCCGCCGTCGGCGACCAGGACACCCAAGCAGATCCCCATCTTCGACAGCTTCATGATGATGGGGCTCGTCCCCCCTTTCTCGGATTTCTTCATGGAGATCTTGCGCGCGTATCAGCTGAAGCTCTTGCATCTGACGCCCGGCGCCATCCTCGACTTGGCGGTCTTTGCCTACACCTGCGAGGCGTTCGTCGGGGTGATGCCATCCGTGGCGCTGTTCCGCCACTTCTTCTACCCTCGCATTGGGGGCCAAGGCTGGATGGGAGGCAGCGTCACGTTCTGCTTCCGTCCGAACATCAAGTGGGCCTTCCCCCTCATGGAAACCAAATCCAGATGGGAAGAGTGGAGGGATCACTGGTTCTTGGTCGGGGTGCCAGAAGCTGATGCTCAGCTGGAGGAGCCGACGGAGCGTCCCGTGGATCTGGACACTTGGAGAAGTGTCAGTTTGCAGGATGAACAGTTCTCGGCGGTCGTGGCGCGCTTCAAACTTCTTCGCGAGAAAGAAGTTTCCGGAGCCGCCATTGTCGCTCATTTCCTCCGCAATCGCCTCGCGCCGCTGCAGAAACGCCCGCACCCGGCCTGGAACTTCCAGGGCCCCGGGGATCCTTCTCGCCTGAGGTGTCCCGACATGGAGGAAAACCTTGTCCGGGATAATGTGAGAGGGACCTTCACTCCAGGGGTCAAGTACCAGCTGCCCAAGGGGTTTCTGCCCCTGTGCGACGACCCGGAGAAGGACAAGATCCTGGCGCAGATGCCGGTCTGCAACGCTTTGGTATCGTAGGCCGGGCTGATCACGGGCCCAGACCTCCTGTGGTGAAGACCCGCAAGGTCAGGGCACCTTCCAGCCCTGAAGAAGGAGAATGCTGGGAGTCCAACGAGGAGAGCGAGGAGGAATCCGAAGAGGAATTCTCCGGCTCTGACGATGACGATGACGACGGAGGCGACGGGCGCGAGACCGACGCCTCCGACAGAGACGAGGAAGCTGGCGACGACCCTGTTGGCAGCGATGACGATGATGAAGATGACGACGAGGAGGGGGCTGCTCCGCCCCCGCAGTCTGCCCTCGGGGTCGATGCTGCCCCAGACCCGAGTGCCCGTAGCCGTTCCCCGCCAGTCGTGGTGATGGGGAACGATGAAGACCATGTGGACGAAGAAGCGAACGCCGCTGGCTTCGTCCGAGCCCCCCGCCGGAGAGCTTCCTGCCGGCCGCCTGTCACCCGTGGTGGAGCCACCTGCTGCCTTGGGAGAGACGCCAGCGAGCCCCCAGGCATCTTCTGCTGCGTCGGCAGATGTTCCCCCGTCAATGGGTACCAAGCGCACCCAAGAGTAAGCCTCTTCTTCACTCTTTTCTTGCACTTTGCACTCCTTGCCTTCCCCAAGGAAAATGACCGAGTGTTGGTGCAGGGGTTCTCCTTCCTTGGGTACTGGCAAGAGACGGCGTGATACGGCGGAGGACGACACCGCCACTAGCCTTGGAGCCGGTGGAGGAGGGATGCTTCCCCTCCCATAGCAGAACTTGAAGGCCGTCGAGGGAGCGGAGTGGGGAGCGTGACGGCGACCTCCCTAGCTCACCCGGGGAAAGCGCTCGACGCCCTGACGCCCGAGCAAGCAGGTAACCCAGAGCTCGCGGGTAACTTCGTTTTCTTGACGCACCAATGCTTTTCCTGACATCCTTTTGTTCCCAGATGCTCAGTGGCCAACGTCTTTTCTCCCGGGGCCTTCATGGGGGGACCAGCCAGGAGAAACCACCTTCCCTCTCGCCTTCAGAGGGTCAAGAGGTGTCCAAGGGCGCCCCGAGTTCGCGGGCAATGGGAACGCAGACCGCGAACCCTGCTCCGGGTCCAGGCCTCGATTGATAGAGAGCTCCTTGATGACTGGGACGGTGTTAACGACTTTCGCCTCTTTTTCCACTGATTCTGGCGCCAGCAAGGAGATGGCGGCGCTGATGAAGATCAAGGAGAGCCTGGCCGCCAACCGCAAGAAAAGTGTGCCTGCCCCGGGAGGTCCCCCGGCAGCTACTCCAGGGTTCACCATCAGCGGTGACGACGCGATGGATGCCATCATCCGCGGGATAGCTCAGCTGGGCAAAGACTTGTGCGACCGTGAGGCCGCCGTTGTGGGGACCATCGAGAGTGTCGAGGAACTGATCCAGACGGGGATGGACAAGCTGAACCGCTTGGCAACCCAGATCACCACCTTGCTCCCGGCTCTTGAGAAGAAAGACGCAGACCGGAAGGCCGAAAGTGAGCGCCAAGGCAAAGTCCTCTTGGCGAAAGAGCGACAGCTAGCCTCCCGGGAGGCAGAACTGGCTGAGAAGGAGAAAGCCTTGGAGCTCCAGAAACTCCAGCAGGAGCAGCAGACTGAGAAACGCCTAAGGGAGGCAGAGGACCGCCACCGTGAAGAGCTCGAGGCCAAGGACAAGGACATCCAACTCTGGAAGTCCAAAGAGCAGGAGGCCGCCCAGACCATTGAAGATGTCAAGAATGCACTCCATCAGGAGCAGGAGTCCGTCCGAGCTTTGCAGCAGCAGGCCAAGAATGACGGCCAGAAGATGTCCGAGCTGAAAGAATCCTTGGAGGCGCAAGGTAATGAGCTTGCAGCACTGAAGGAAGGCCATCAGAAGCTGATCCAGGCCAACTCCCAGGCATCTTCTGAGCTGTCCGAGCTTCGCCGCCTTAACCAGGAAGGTTTCGCCGAGGTTGAAGCCGCCTGCGACTTGGCGACGACGCGAGTGAAGCGGCTGAGTCTGCCCACTGCAGCCCCGGTGTTGGAGCCAAAGCGCCAGAGTCTGCCCCTCGTCGCGAGATTCATCAGAGAAGTA
Organism: Poa pratensis; assembly: GCA_947311845.1. Lineage (NCBI taxonomy): Eukaryota > Viridiplantae > Streptophyta > Magnoliopsida > Poales > Poaceae > Poa > Poa pratensis. The sequence goes on from CAMZMU010000084.1 coordinate 27,795,706, forward strand.
GTCGCTGATCTCCGGTCTTTCAAGAACAAGATGGTCACCCGGCTTGTGAGCGACAAGCATGAGACGAGCAAGGCGACGGCGGCCTTGGTGATGGCGTCCTTCAGAGAGGCCAATCCGGGCGTGGCCTTGCCGGACTTCTTGGCCTCGTCTCCTTCTGAGGCATCTCTCCAGGCGGTGTCAGCTCCCGCGACCGCACTCGCCATGAGAAGTTCCCGCCACTTTAGTTGTCCTGCACCATGTTTGGGCATTTCGTGCCCCCGAATAAACTTTGCGTCAGATCTCATGTACCAGCATATTAAAACTTGCTTGTAATAGGCTAGAACTTGCTATGCTACTCTAGTTCTCGGGTTGCTTTTATTTGTCTTTAGCATGTTTTTACTTTTCTCCACGTCCTTGAGGAACTTCCTGGGATGTAAGCTTACCCGCGAGGCCCTGACAGGTCAGGCATGCGCTCGCGAGCCCTACCGATACCCAAAAAGCCGCTCACTCTGTTGGCACGCACGTCCCCGGGGTGTATCAGGTCTGCGCACCGCTTTTTACCCCCGGGAGAGTCGATACCCCATGAGTGCTCGCACGACGGTCGAGCCTTGCCTTTCTAGTTCCGCACATGTTCTGTTACCCGAGAAGTAGATAGCACGGACTGCAGAAACAGGTTTGAGGGTAACTTATCTTTTATTCATCATGGACGTCTCTGAACGACAACTGGACACTTCAGGGTACATCTTGTGGCAACATGGCTCTTCCGGGTACACAACACGGATTGCTTCAACGATTCTTGCACGGAGGAAGGTTAGCAGCTTCTTCCATCCTGGCGCATCGGTTGGCCATGTCCCACAAGCTCTCCAGGGTATCCACAACATGGATACTCATCTTTTCACGCATCTTGAGGTTGCGGACGTTGACGTGGAACGCGGCGATGACGGAAGCCTCACAGAGGTACTTCGGGATAATGCGGTCGACGACGCCCCGGAACCTCCAGATGTAGTGTCGCAATGTTTCCTCAGCTTCTTGCTCCAGGTGATAGAGGTCGGAGACGGTTGCAGGGTACGGCGTGCAGCAGGTCTTGAGGTGCTGGCTGGCCTGGCCTTCCATGTCCTCCCGCGAACGACGCCTGGGGTTGGAGCTCTGACCAGCACCTTCTTCAGGAAGTTCCATGGGCCGCTTGCCATGGGGGTCCTCAGGCTGTTCCTCCGCCGGAGGTAGTGGCTCGGGGACGGCAGCGCCGTGGTCGATGGTCGGGGCAGGACTCGTGGAGCGTGGCATTGGAGAGCGTAGTCCAGCAGGTTTTCCAAGCTGTTGATCCATGCCTTCGCACGGGGATCACTCTTGCACTGATCTGGGGGAAAGGAGAGAAGCGCCCGGGCCACGCCCAGAGCTTCCTCTAGCCCCCAGCCTTTCCGCGATGCCTGGCACGCTTGCTCTCCAAAGACCTCCCGAGCCCCGACATGACTTTTGCTTGTGACTGAGGCAGCTGCTTGCCTTGTCCCGAGGAGACGGCTGTTCCTGGAGCGGATCCGACCGCGGACGAGGTGCTCGAGGCAGATCTTGGCGATCTTGCCGTAGACCGCGAACCAGAAGAAGAAGAACTTGACGACGAGCTTGTTTCCGAAGAAGAGGAGCCTGATGTAGACTCCGACGTTGTCGACGAAGAGCTTGCCGTCGCGGCTGATGTAGGCGAATCCAGCACTTGCGCCCCCTACCTGGCGCGCCAGATGTCGTGTCTCGTTGCACGGACACCGGGAGTATAGGATACCCCCTTTTAGGTTCGGCACGGGGCGCGAAGGAGGCTGAGAATCGTCTTCTTGGGCGGAGTCTAGATCAAGCTCTCCTCTCCACGATCAAAGCATGCAACCAAAGGGACACAAGGAGCTACCCAGGTTCAGGCCGCCCGGAGGCTAAAAGCCCTACTCCTGCATGTCTGGATTGATGAGTTCTTCATAGTGTGGCTTACAATGGAACCTCCCGGACAGGGTACCCGGAAGGGTTTTGGCTGGAGGTAGAAGGACAGATCCTGACCCGGAGGAGATCACCTTCCTCTCTACCTTCGCAGCCTAGTCTAGTCTTGCTCTGGTTCTAGCTTGTCTTTGTCCTTGGTTCGACCTCCCTCCTCCGTGCCTTGGTCCTCCTTTTATAGGCTAAGGGGTTGCCACAGGGTCACGTGAGGGGCGTGAGGGTCCTTCGGGGTGAAGGACCCTCCTCATCTAGTTTAGGGGGAGACGTGGCCTCTCCTCAGCCTAGCGTCTCCCTTGGGTTAGGTGGGAGCGTCCGCCTTGGGGTGGACAGGAGCTGACACCACCACGGGGCGTGCTTCCCACCCGCGCTGCCTTCGCCTTGCTTCCCAAGTCTTCCGTGGTGAGGTGGAGTGCTTATCCACAGGACGTAGGAGTACCCGGGAGGGAGCCTGGCCTCCTGCCGGGAACTCGGGCTCTCGGGTCCTTCCTGGCCTTCTTGCTTGATTCGGGGACCCGGAAGGTCCCCAGGACCGGAGCCCTTAGTCGATGCAGGCCTTGCGTGTCTTGACGGTGAACCCGCCAGCTTGACTTGAGTCTTGGTCTTGTCCATCTTCAACTTGGGCCCACATGGGGTGGACCCACTTTGGCAGTACTAGGGGAACCCCATGTTCCACTGTTGCGACATCTAGGTTCCCTAAATTGCATCTCTACCAAACCAATTCGTCAAGAACACAAGATTTCACCATCCAATCATCTTCCTCCATCAACTAGAGGAGAGAGAAAGGAAGAAAGCATACCGGTGTTCATGGCGAGGGTCAAGGGTGAGGGAGAGGTGTCGGAGCGTCCCCGGAGCAAGGGAGGGAGGTCCTGAGGCCGGAGGGCTCCGTCCCGGCGGCGGAGAAGGTCGGCGGCAGCGAATCTGAGGAGAGGCAGTGGGAGGGTGTGGGGAAAAAGAAGCAGTTGACTTCTTCCCCGTGCCCTCCCGAGCCTTGAAAGACATTGTGAAAATAGCTTAACCCAGTGGTAGTACCGCCAGCCGGTTTCTGCGCAGCCCACAGCTCGGTTATTCGCCGATCAAAATGCTTTCGCATCATGGTAAGGTGAATAACTATGAAGTGGGATGCCAGTACCGGCGCCTGGGGGCACCGCGCTGTGTAAGTCCAAGAGGGCGAACACAATGCCATGTCGCCGGGTCCGACTTTCGGAGCGCCAAGAGCATGAAACCAAAAGCATTTTTAGAAAGAAAAGTCTTTTGAGATAAGATTTTTGGCTTAGGATAGATCACAAACCGATAGGGGTGGGAGACATTCAACTTTGCAAGATACAAAAAGGAAAAGCCAAAGGTTGAATGTTTTCCACAAGAGAAAGCAAAGGTCTAGAAAACCCAAATAAGATCAAATGAAGGTCAACTCCTCATAAGGAGGAGGGCGGTGGCCTAGGCCGCCATGTATGAGCAATTATCAACCCAAAACCGTGAAGATATATCTTGGGTTCACGGCCAATACTCATCGTTTAAGCACAAATTATCACCGGAGTGACCAAATGAAGCACGAATTGTCTATGTGCGCATAATAGAAGTAGTGTTGACTCATGAGTTGAGCTACACTCCCCTATGTCCATGCATGCATCTAAACTAGTTACGATGTCTACTATGGGTACTTGCGCAAGGCGGTCAAGCAAAGTTGCTCGCATCAATGACATTTAGTTCATTCCTCAACTCTCAAAATCTTGGTTCATCAAGGGCCTTCGTGAAGATATCCGCAAGTTGATCCTTGGTTCCTATAAAAGAAAGGTCAATGTTGCCCCTCTCCACATGCTCCCGGATGAAATGATGACGAACTTCAATGTGCTTCGCCTTGGCCTGTTGCACGGGGTTGTGGGCGATCTTGATAGCACTCTCATTGTCGCAAAAGAGGGGCACCTTGGAGAAGCTAATACCATAATCCTTCATAGTTTGCACCATCCATAAGAGTTGAGCACAACAACTTGCGGCTGAGATGTACTCGGCTTCGGTGGTGGAGAGAGCAACACAATTTTGCTTCTTGGAAGACCAACACACAAGGAGCGGCCAAGAAATTGACAACTCCCGGATGTAGACTTCCTATCCTTCTTCTCTCCGGCATAATCAGCATCCGAGTACCCCAAAAGATGAAAGCTTGAACCCTTGGGATACCAAAGACCAAAGTTTGGGGTATGAAGCAAATATCGAAAGATGCGCTTAACCGCCACTAAGTGGCTCTCTTTGGGAGCCGCTTGATACCTTGCACACTTACCCACACTAAACATAATATCCGGTCTAGATGTACAAAGATAAAGCAAAGAACCAATCATCGAGCGATAGAGTTTTTTATCGATATCGTTACCCTCGGTGTCGGAGTGGAGGTCAACGGTGGTAGACATGGGTGTCTTGTAAGGTTTGAGCTCCATCATCTTGAACCTCTTGAGCATGTCTTGGGTATATTTGGCTTGATTGATGAAGGTACCTTCCCTATATTGCTTCACTTCAAATCCTAGGAAGTACTTCAATTCCCCCATCATGGACATCTCAAATTTGCTTGTCATTAGCTTTGCAAACTCATCATTGAAAGCATTGTTAGTAGAACCAAAAATGATGTCATCTACATAGAGTTGGCATATGAAAAGATTGCCACCCACCTTCTTGGTAAAGAGGGTGGGGTCAATAACACCAACTTGGAATCCACGGTCTACAAGGAACTCTCGAAGGTGCTCATACCACGCACGTGGGGCTTGTTTAAGGCCATAGAGCGCCTTGTCGAGCTTGTAAACATGGTCCGGATGGTTGGGATCCTCAAACCCGGGAGGTTGCTTAACATATACCAACTCATTAATAGGACCATTAAGAAAAGCACTTTTAACATCCATTTGTTGCAATTTAAAGTTATGATGAGATGCATATGCAAGCAAGATGCGAATAGATTCAAGACGAGCAACGGGGGCATAGGTTTCACCAAAGTCAACACCTTCGACTTGAGAGTAGCCTTGTGCCACCAATCTTGCCTTGTTTCGAATGACAATGTCGTTCGAATCTTGCTTGTTCTTGAAGACCCACTTGGTGCCGATGACGTTCTTGCACCCATTTGGCCTTGGCACCAACTTCCACACCTTGTTGCGCTTGAAGTTATTGAGTTCTTCATGCATGGCATCAATCCAATCATGATCTTCAAGTGCCTCATACACCTTCTTGGGCTCGATGAAGGACACAAAAGCATGGTTGGTGCTAAAGCTTGCCAATTGACTTCTTGTCACGACCTTGCTTTGGACACCTCCAAGAACTTTGTCCAATGTATGCTCTAAGTGTGTTAAGTTTTGCTCTCTTCGCAAATCTCTTCTCTTCTCTGATCTCCTCCGAAGTTTCTTGAGAGATGACTTGATCATTTCCTTCATCATCGGAGTCATGTGCATTGTTTTGATCTTCAGCTTGATCTTGATGTGGACCATCTTGATCTTGTTCTTGATCATTGTCGTGTGCACCGTCTAGAGCTTGGTCTTGAACATCAAGTTGTGGAGAGGAACCACTAGGTTGATCTTGTTCTTGACCTTGCTCACTTGTTTGAGGGCTCGGAGTTTGTTCTTGGTTACGGGGAGGATCTTGAGTTGGTGATGGTATGACTTGAGGAGGAGCTCGAGGAGGATCTTGAACTTGAGGAGGATCCTCTTCAATGGGACGAATGTCCCCAATTGCCATCCTTTTAGAGCGAGCTCCATAGGTACATCACCTACAACATTAGGATCAACTTGCCCCACTTGGGAGCCATTATCCTCATCAAACTTCACGTCACTAGATTCTTCAACTTGACCGGTGGTCTTGTTGTAGACTCTATAGCCGTGAGAGTTTGTGGAGTAACCAACAAAGATGCCCTCTATAGATCTAGTCTCGAACTTAGATAGCCGGTTACCTTTCTTGCGAATGAAGCACTTGCATCCAAAGACACGAAAATAAGAAAGATCCGGTTTCTTCCCAAGAAGAATCTCATATGGGGTCTTGTTCAAGAGCTTGCGGAGATATAACCGATTTGTTGCATGACAAGCGGTGGAGATGGCTTCGGCCCAAAAGTTGAACGGAGAAGCATACTCCGCAATCATGGTCCTAGCCGCATCCATAAGAGTCCGGTTCTTCCTCTCCGCAACACCATTTTGTTGAGGGGTGTATGGAGTGGAATATTGATGAGCAATGCCCTCTTCACTAAGAAACCCCTCCACGGTGTAGTTCTTGAATTCGGACCCATTGTCACTTCGAATTGTCATGATCTTCTCTTGATATTGGCGTTGGACATGTTGATGAAGTCAATGACTCTTTGTTGAGTCTCACTCTTTTTCTTGAAGAAATAGACCCATGTGTATCTTGAATAGTCATCAACAATCACCAAGCAATACTTCGTCCCACCAAGACTATCATAAGACAATGGACCAAATAGGTCCAAATGAATGAGCTCAAGAATCTTGTCGGTGGTAATCTTCGTCTTTGATGGATGGGCTTCTCCATGTTGCTTTCCTAGAACGCATGATCTACACACACGATCTTTGGAAAACTTAATATCGGTTAGTCCAAGAATGTGATCACCACTTTGAAGATCATGGAGTGTTCTCATATTGGTGTGGGCTAGTCGGCGATGCCAAAGCCAACCCACATCAACTTTAGCCATTAGACAAGTCGCGGCCGACATGCTCTCTGTCAAGAAATCAAGCACATACATGTCGTACTCGACATGTCCAACAAAGACTACTTTAAGAGATCCCTTCACGGTGATGATCACACTCTCGTCATCAAAGTAACACCCATAACCACTTTTAGTAAGCTGATAGACGAAGAGTAAGTTGTAGCCAAGGGACTCAACGACAAGTACATTCTTGATAGAGACCTCTCTAGCAACAACGACCTTGCCTCGTCCCAATACCTTAAGCTCGCGGTTGTCACCAATTTTGACTCGTGAATATTGAGGTAGAGGAGGTTCAATATCATCCACCAAGTCAATGCGTCCGGTCATGTGTTGGGATGCGCCACTATCCACCGTCCATCGACCCGCACCGGACGCCACACCCGAGGTGGCTTTTGCCATGAGACATGTGTAGGGAATGGACTCATTCTCATTGGGGGATTCAAATACGGATGACGGTGTAGAGGAAGGTGTAGCTATGGCAATGCGAGCGGTAGCTCCAACTTCATCTTCATCACCGGACATGTATTCTTCCAAAACTTTTCTATCTTGAACACAGAAGGCATTGGGAACCCTCTTCTTCACGTAGTTCTTGTTGCCGTTGCACTTGGACTTGTCTTTTCTCACAAACTTGCCATTGTGGTCCTCTCGATTCTCCCAAGGACAATCGGCAATGTAGTGATTGAGATTACTACAATTATAGCAAGTCTTTGGACGGTCTCCTCTTGGTCTTGCAACTAAGTTCTTCTTAGCAAAAGGTCTTGATGAAGATCTCTTGGAACGATTGCCCCAAAAGGCTCTTGAAGCAAGGGCCATGTGCTCATAATAGTCTTGCTTGGTGTCCTCTGAATCCTCCTCTTCAACTCCATGTTCATACTCTTCTTCACTAGTGATGGTCGTGGACTTCAAAGCAACATTTGGAGAGTGTCCCGCAAGTCCTCTTTGCCGAGCATGAGCATGAATGGAGCTCTTGACTACCATTCCAATGGATACAAACTCGTTGAGCACGGTGTTGGAATCAAGTGTTGAGAAGTCCGGTCTTGATCGAATGGTTTGAGCCAAGCCTTGATTTGAGGGAGTGATTGCCTTGAGAAACTTGCGCTTGATCCAATTATCTTCAAACTTCTCGAAGCCAAAATCATTCAAGGTGATGGAAAGAGCGGTGAGCCTTCGATAGAGATCTTCGGGTGTCTCATCCTCATTCATCACGAACTCATCGGCTTCGTCTTGAACCGCTTCATACTTGGAAAGTTGAATGCTTTCATTCCCAAGAACAAGTTATGGAGTTTATCCCAACATTGCTTCGCCGTCTTGCACATCCGGATATGAGTGGTATAAGTTGGACCGGTGGCCGTTTGAATCATGTGCATGGCGGTGGCGTTGAGTTGATGATTGGCCTTCTCCGTTGAAGTCATGTTGAGTGGGTCTTGAGTATAGAAGCCTTGCTCTAAAATGTCAATCAAGAAAACACAACAACTAGACATGTGTGATCGCATAGCATATTGCCAATTAGGAAAGTCTTTTGGATCAAGCTTAGGAGGTGCGCCCATATTGGCGATGTGTGGCGGAGAGACGTGTTGGTGGATTGTGTTATACACTTGTCCCGGTGGGACACTTGCATATACCCCCGGCTTCCTTGGGATTGAGCTACCCTCCGCGGCATTCGTTGTTTCGGGATTGGCTTTTGCCTTTCCGTCCACATTGACTTGGACCGAAGAAGGAAGAACATCTACCTTCTCCGACTCCTTTTCCGCGGGGGGTAAATCAATCTTAGGTTCCGGTTTCCCTAGAAACTCCTTGAACATCTCCCGCATTGATTCCTTCATGCTTAGCTTGAGGTTGGTAGTAATCTCGGTATTGAGATTAGACATCTCACTCTTGAGATCACTAACAACCTCACCAAGGCGTTCATTGGTTACCGACGCGGTTGGGTCCAAGTTGTCCGACATATTCTCTTAGGCGGTGAAGCCTTAGATAAGAGCCGAGGCTCTGATACCAATTGAAAGATCGATATGTCGACTAGAGGGGGGGTGATTCGGCGACTACCAAATTTTAATTCTTTTTCGATTAATTAGGGCTTGAGCAAAGTATAACAAGGTTGACTAGATGTGCACTAGATGATTGCAACCTATGTGATACAAGCAAGGTAAATAACGTAGCGGAAGCAACAAGTAAAGGATAGAAATAACCGCAAAGTGAAGACACGGAGATGTTTCCCGTAGTTCCTTCCCAAGGGAAGTACGTCTACGTTGGAGGAGTGTGGAGCCACCTAGGCGCTCCAATAGCACGGATGTGCTCACTCTATTCTCCATGAGCTTTTCCCGCGAGGGATTGGCTCGTCCACTATGAGGTCACCTTGATGGCGTTGACCAAGCCGGTACACAAAGGTCGAGGAACTCCACAATGAGTTGGAGCCTCCCGACAATGTCCCGGACCGCCTCGCAACAAGTTGAGGCTTCCGAAACTCACAAAGGTCTCCTAGGGTTACAAGCAACCCCAAGAGAACAAGAACCACAAAGGATGATGGGGGAAATGAAATTCCTTCGGTGGAGATGTAGATCTAGACCTCCTATGGCACTCCTCAAAGGATCAAGTCGTTTGCGTGGTTGGAGTGGGAGATCTAGTAGTTTGAAGCTTTGGCAACAATGGGATTCAATTCTAGTAGCTCAAAATGTCCCAAGGTAGGTGGAGGGGTTTAAATACCCCCTCCCTTCAATCTGGCCGTTGGAAGGCAGAAAAACCGCGCCAGCGGTGTCGTGGGTTTGTCACGTCAGATGTCATGGATGACTTCGTAGGTGTGGGATTTGCGCGAGTCAATCGTCTCCGAGCTTGGGATCGCAGGAACAAGGACGAACACAGATTTACCCAGGTTCGGCCCCTCAATGTGAGGTAAAGACCTACTTCCTGCCTACCCTAGCTTGGTATTGATATGATATATGTGGTGTTACAATGGTGGCGATCCGATCTGGGAACTCGCCGTAAGAGCTAGGGTTTAGGGCTTGATAGCTTGACCCTGTCTAAGTCCTGCGAGTCCTCTTTATATACACAGAGGCTCGCTAGGTTACAAAGGAAACTTCCTCCACAAGGAATATACGACCGGAACCTACTTGGAGACTAACTCCTCCTCACGTCCAGGATATGTCTTCTAGATCCTTCTCCTTGTGGTGGTACGATGTTGGGCTTGCTTTCATGCAGGCCTTTATTGTGCGAGTAAGATGAGTCGCACTTTACCAAATATGGGCCGCGGGTTAATCTACAAAGTATTCCCCCGACATTAGCCCCCAAGTTCAGCTTGGACTTCGGACGAAGGCTTCTTTGTCTTATTGAACCATTGAACCGCTCACATGAATGTCCCAGCTGAACTCCAATTTTTGTATCGCCATTTGCGACTTATAACCTTCTTAGCGGCTCAAGGGCGACTCATCTGGTCGTGCCTGTTGGTTTTCAGATCTGAGCGTCTTCTGCGCCTGGGCTTTTTATGTTGGCCCATCGGCCTCCCTGGCGTTCTACTTCAATTACGCCGCCGCTACTCTTCTCCGCCGCCTTTGGTTCCGCTTCTTGCGCTTGCAATCTTCTGGCGGAAATCCCCTTGGTTGAAAGAGATGTCTCGCCGTAGCTGCAACTGGGAAGGCTCGTGGATTGATGAGGTATTTTTGGAGTCTTAGCTGCTCGCGGCCTTCTTCCTCCGAGGGATCAATGCGAATGGCGCGCCGCTGGCGAGGAGATAATTCCCGATCCACAGCCAGGAGAAGTGGTGATTTTTGCGGAACACGTCGAGCGCGGATTCAAGCCTCCTGGTTCTCTTTTCTTTCGCTCCCTGATGCAGCGGCTGGGTCTTCGCCTTCATGACATCGGTCCCAACTCAATATTGCAAGTGAGTAACTTCCACGTCCTTTGCGAAGATTACTTAGGCATCCTCCTTCAATAGACTTCTGGCTCGCTCTCTTTAGCTGCAATAGTCAAAAAGAAGCAATAGATGCATCTTTCCTCCAATGCGGCGCCATATCTTTCCAACGCCGTAAGGGTAGTATTTTCCCAAAGCTAGCCCTTGCCAAAAAAGTTAAGGACTGGCAAAGAACTTTCTTTTACTGCAAAGATACTTCTCCTGAGGCGAGATTCATCTCCCCCCTTGGTCTCCACTTCCTTTCGAGCTACCTCTGCTTTGTCTTCCAAGCCCGATCCTTCTCGTTGCCTCCATCGAGATTCTTTTAGACAAGGTGAGGGCGCTGACGCTCCATGGTCTTACCGGATTGGATCTTATATCTTGCTGGACCAAATGGCGAATTCAGCCTGTGAGTCGCCGTCTGCGACTTATGATGGACTTCACCTGCCATGCCGATGACGTTGATCGTACTTGCCCTGAAGATTGGGACAAAGGGGAGTGGATAAACTTCATTCGCCGAGTGACGAACGAGGACATTGACTCGTATGATAACGTCGGTCTTCCCTTCTGGGCTGAACACAAGCCTTTTGTGGTAATTTTCTTGTAACTTTTTCCCTCTAGGATTCCTTCTTCAAAGTTGACTATTTCTGATGTTGATTCTCTTTCAGATCGATCCTTACTTTTGGACTCTCCCATCCGAAGAGGAGACCGGCTCAGGCCAAGAAACCACTGTGAAGTTGCCAGAAGAAGTCGCTGATCCTGGCGAGGAAATGATCGCACATGGCACTGTTTCGAGCCTGGTGGTAGCACATCTGAAGAGGAGCAACAAATGGCCAATGCTCTCTTGTCCACGGCTCCAGGCACATCTTTCCTGGCGCTTCCTGAAGTACCTCGCAGGTCCTCTAAGCGTCTTCTCTCTGAGAGCTCAGAAGATCCCTCGCAACCTGAGAAACGTCGCAAGGCCTTGGCGTTGCTTGTGGATATCAAAGCTGCCAAATCTTTAAAACTTGCTAAGCCTGGCAGCGCTGTACTTCCTCCGAGCCTGCGGTGAAGAATTGTCCCTCGACAAGCTCGGGTATTTCCTTGTGACATTCTTTTCTTTGTATTCATGTGTCTTCATGAAGGGTTGTTTATTCACTGTTGTTTTTTCTATCCCGTAGGCTCAGACCTGCAAGATTTGTCTTCTCCTTCTTCTGGTTGCCTGATGAAGAGCGTCCGTATTGCTTCTGGGTAAGACTTGCTTTCCTTCTATAACTGTTGTGCTGCCATTTTGGTCTATAACCATCAATATCTTGCAGGGCCATGGTTGGAGGAGATACAAAGTCTACCTCCTCCACTGATCTTTCTCAGCCAACCACAAGTGAAGGTGATGTTGCTGGTGAGAACATGGGAACTAGCGATGGCGCGACTTATCTGAAGCCTTCTTTAGAAGAGGGTATTGCCGATGCGGCTCCTGCCGTGGTTCCAGTCGCAGCGCCATCTGCGACTCCTAATGTTGATGGGATGCCCCTTCAAGTTGGAGCTCCTATTTCTGAAGCGGCTGACCTCCCAGCGCTAGTAGTTCCAAATCAATTGCAGATGCCATAATCGATGCTGGAGATAAGCACGCTGCTTTATTGCGCGACCTGGTTGGGCAATTATCTTCAAGTCGCCTGGTACGCATACTGTAGCCCCCAAGGATCAAGACCTTGTGTCAGTTCGCAGGGTGTTGATTCTTTCTTTTTTCCAAGCTTTGAGCCCCCAAGTACCTTTCAAAATTGCTTATATTCCGTTTACTCGCAGCTTGAGCTTTCTCGCTTGCTGCTTCTGACGCAATGAAAGCCAAGGGCATTTCCTTAGATAAACCTGAAGTGACGCGATCTGCCTTGGGACATCATAGCGATATCATTAAGAACCAAGCGCAAGAAATACAAATACTCAAAGATCAACTTGACTCCTGTGAAGAGCAATTTAAGAGCTCGAAGCAGACTCCAAGCAGCGACTAATGGAGAAGGATGAATTGATAAAATCCTTGCGAGAGGGGCTGAATCTCAAATCTGAGCTGCTTGATCGGCTGAAAGGAGACCATGTGAGGGAGCTCGCCGCGCGAGATGAAAATATAACTCGCTGCTCAAGGCTTTTGAGGGTTTTGGATCTGCTGTTAAATCAGCCATTCTGCAACTCGCTGGTACATCCCTAATCCTTTGTCTCTTGATCATTTATATCTGAGTGACCATCATGAGCTGCTGATCTGAATAATATCTTGTTTTTTGTTGCAGGGCCTGGCGCTCCTGTGTACGCTCCAATTTGAAGGATCAACTGGAATATCTTCAAGATTTTAGCCTGCGCCTTCTTAAAGTAACCAAAGAGGTTATGACAAAAATCGCCCCTGCGACTGATGCTCCAGATTCATGTGAGTTTTGGCTGAACAGGCTATTTAAGGCTCCTCACTATGTCTCTGATTGGAAGGGGTCTTCTGCTCGCTCCGGAGCTGCTCATGTGTTAACATTACTCCGGGCATATTATCCAGAAATAGAGGTAGGCAAGATTGCTCTTCATGACCGGGCGAAGCGCGCGGATGGTACTGAGCTTCCATGAGTGAATACTTCGACATCTGGAAGGGTATGTGTGGATACGCCACATTACTTGTTAAGAATTTAGACTTGGGCTCTTATCTGGGAAAGTTCAACCCTGATGGTAGCAAAGCTACGAAGGAGAAATCCACTGGGGCTGAATCATCCCGAGCTTCCGATCCATCCTCAGGACCTGGTGGTCTTCCACTTCATCTGGTGGTGCCTTGGCTATAAGGACACCTGCTGCCCAACCTCGAGGCAAGCCGCGAAGGCTTCTGTTCCTGCGACTCGAAAGCAGAAATAAACATCAATAGTAATGTGCGACTCGTCAATAGTGACTTGCCCGTTAGTATGTAAAAAATTTGTGTACTATAAGCAGTACTTTTGTGACCTATAAGCAGGTTCTTTTATGATACTTCCATTAAGTAGACGCTCGCGCGGCTCAGTATTTCCTAGGAACATGTGTGTTCAGGGTCGAGAGCGGCCATGATAGGCAATCAAGCTCGATTGACGCCACACCCCAGTACTTTGGCCGCATAATGCAAGACGCTTCTAGCTTAAGGACTGCCACTCGTTTGGCAAGGGTTGAGGTAGCGAGCTGTGCTCGCTGTGCTTTGTAAAAAAGCCCTCAGGGTTGGTGATGTATGAAATTCAAAAGACTCAGCGACTCAATGATAGTTGAGGCGAAACGACGAACCCTTGAATGTCAAGGGTGCCGGCTTTATTTCATAACCACTCAATTTATTACAGGGTGAGACAAAGACGATGCAGACCCTTTAATGCGAGTTTTCTGTTCCTCGCAGGTCATGCATACTTGATACTCATCGCACTCATTTGCGAAATAATACTCCTGACGGAGTGGGTTGAACACCTAGTTGGTTCATGTTTGAGTTGCTAAAAGCGACTCGGGTCGAGCATGATAGCTCCGATGTTTTCATGCCAAAGTGAGGGTCAAATCTTTTGATAGGTAGTCGCACTGAGTTGCGACTTATGCAATTCACGTCCTTGGGGGATGAGTCGCGGGGGTAAGGCTCACAATAGTTGGGCCTCTCTGACTTGGGTTGTTGATTGATATTGGATCTATGCATATACGCCATCTCTTGTTTTGTTTTTGTATCAAAGCGATTCCTGGAGTGTTATCTTCCTGATTCGCGACTGTATGGTTGAATTCACCATCTGGTGGGCGCGTCCTGCTGTCCGTCCATTCTGAGTCCCCAAGGCGACTCGCTTTGGGCTGCGGAGGTTTACTGATGGCCTGAGACCATGTGAGGAGTTGGCGATGCAAGCTTCTTCTGCAATTACTGAGCCTGCTTCCTCGCATTCTAGCGCTCTCTGTCTGTCTCCATGCACCGTGATCACGCCGTTTGGTCCTGGTATCTTTAACTGCAGGTATACGTAGCAGGGGCGGGCAGTGAATTTGACATAAGCTTCTCTCCCGAAGATCGCATGGTATGGGCTTTTGACTGCTACGACCTCGAAGCTCAGGAACTCTGTGCGGAAGTTTCGCTCGGTCCCGAAGCTGACTTCGAGGGTAATTTTTCCTATAGGTCGGTGATTATTCCTGGAATTATGCCTTGGATATCCTTCCTTGTTGGCTGTAGCTGCCGCTCGGGTATGTTCATTCGACGGAGCGTGTCTTGGTATAGGATGTTTACTCTTCCTCCTCCATCCATGAGGACTTTGTTCAACCTGTATCCCGCGACTTGCGGTGTAACAACGAGAGCCAACTGTCCTGGATCTTTTACTTCTGGGGGATGATCGTCGCGACTCCAAACAACCGATCGCTCTGTCCAACGGCGGTGTCTTTCCAGAGTTGGGATTGAGTCGCGGCTCCATCTGCTATTCATTTGCCTTTGTTGCCCGCTGTTTGTACATCCACGGTATGAAATTGCCCTATGTTTCTTCTTACTGAAGTTTCAGGCTTTTGACAGGAGTTCTCCTTGTCCCTATGCTGCATTGGTCCGCTGTGAGTCGCGATTGATGAATCACCTTCCTTCCATCGCCTGTAGTAGTGACACTGTGCCTTGGTGTGACCCGCGGGTCTTCCATCTCTTCTGCGTGTAAGTCGCAAGGACTATCGAAAATCCCTTTGGCGCTGTTGGGGAGTGACTCCTTTCTTTTCTGCTCCCTTAGTTGATACTTACAGTGTTCTGTTTCCTTTGAGATTGGCAAGGTGCCGCTTGCCATCTTGTCTGTCTCTGCGTGCTTGTTAGTAGTCGCCGAGAGTTGGCCGAAAGTATTGATCTTTGTTCAGTGCGGCTTAAGGTACGCACCGGCGGCTCAAACCTACAGTTCTTTCTCATAACTTGCACTTCAGATTGCGCCGTGGTATCTTTGGCAGAGTCAAGGATCCCTGTGACTTGTTTTATCCAGTCGCTGGTTGATTCGTTCTCCTTCTGGATCCACTGTCTGAGGTTCTTCACGCCCTCTATTTGGAACCTTTTGATGAACTTATCCTTCAATTCTCCCATGAGTTTATTGACTTTGGCGGCAACCTTAGCAGCCAATCCCTGGCTTCTCCCTGTAGTACCAAGTGAAAATATTTTGCGAGCACCTCCTGAGTTACACCGATTCCTGTCATGTTTATTTCATAGTCCTCTATCCATAGGACAGGGTCCAGATCATTATGGTAGGTGGTGACTTGCTGCGACTCGCCGAAGTTCGGTGGGAAACGAGTGAGCCGTATTTCCTCCCCGAAACATGCTGGTCCTTTCAATAACGAATAGGAGCTCACAGGTGCCGTATCTTCATCTGAATCAGTTTCAAACTGGGTTGGTTGAGTCGCATCAAGCATGCGGCTTACCGTCAGCCTTACTCTCTTTCCTGGTGATATTTGCAGACCTGCTAGCTGGTTGTCTAATTCTTCCACATTGCATCCTTCCTCGCCCCACGATACCTCGTGTTGCGGCTCGTTAGGCGTGACTCCATACATGTTTGCTTGCTGTAGGGCGGCAGTCTGTAGCAGATCAATCGCATGGCGAGCTTCCTTATCAGCTCGCGTATCCCGACTGGTGCTATTTTTGATAATATCCCGATCGCGTCGTGCATATTGCTCTCCGGATTGTTGTGGAACTTCTGCTTCATCTCTTGCTCTCCTTCTCGTTCTGGCAAGTTGCCTGTTGCTTTTGCTGCCGACGCCTCAGTCGATCTTCTTCCTGGAGTTTTTTGCGCTCTGCCGCGAGTCTTTGTGCTTCTTCGCAAAGCTCCATCCTGACAGCTTCGATTTCTTCAATTGGGATCTTTCTCCCGGCCAGGCAGAGGTTCCCAGATTGGTTTTGACGGGACGAGGCAGGTGTTTTTGCTCCGGTTGTTGCAGTTCTTCTAACACGCGGACCCTAACTGGCCGCAGTTCCTCTCCTGATTCGTCCCCTTGAGTCGCGTCTGAAGATCTGCGACTGACGGACCCAACGAAGATTTTCACAGACCCGACGGGAATAATATACCCAAATTCAACGTGATCTGCCTCTGGTCCCCACTCTGAGTCGTCGATGAAGGGAACACCATTGATATCTTCCACTTGGCCGATGGCGATGTCCTTGAACCCTGATTCCGATCCTGCGCGGAACGTGACGCTCTTGACCGCAGGCCCCACGGTGGGCGCCAACTGTCGTGGGTTTGTCACGTCAGATGTCATGGATGACTTCGTAGGTGTGGGATTTGCGCGAGTCAATCGTCTCCGAGCTTGGGATCGCAGGAACAAGGACGAACACAGATTTACCCAGGTTCGGCCCCTCAATGTGAGGTAAAGACCTACTTCCTGCCTACCCTAGCTTGGTATTGATATGATATATGTGGTGTTACAATGGTGGCGATCCGATCTGGGAACTCGCCGTAAGAGCTAGGGTTTAGGGCTTGATAGCTTGACCCTGTCTAAGTCCTGCGAGTCCTCTTTATATACACAGAGGCTCGCTAGGTTACAAAGGAAACTTCCTCCACAAGGAATATACAGACCGGACCTTCTTGGAGACTAACTCCTCCTCATGTCGACTAGGATATGTCTTCTAGATGCTTCTCCTTGTGGTGGTACGATGTTGGGCTTGCTTTCATGCAGGCCTTAATTGTGTGAGTAAGATGAGTCGCACATTACCAAATATGGGCCGCGGGTTAATCTACAAAGTACTCCCCCGACAAGCGGTACTACCGCTGGAACAGGCGGTGGT
Organism: Poa pratensis; assembly: GCA_947311845.1. Lineage (NCBI taxonomy): Eukaryota > Viridiplantae > Streptophyta > Magnoliopsida > Poales > Poaceae > Poa > Poa pratensis. Next base: position 27,812,929 of record CAMZMU010000084.1, read on the forward strand.
ACCGCTGGGGTCTTCAGTTCAGCCACTCAAGCAGTCAACGGACAACTTCTGTCTTCACGCCTCCCACGCCCCCGGTACCAGTTGGTACCGCCCTTGGTACCGCTGGAGGTACCGCACATCAACCCAGAACTCCAAATCGGCGGTACCCGCAGCGGTACCAAATCCAGAGCCAACCAGCTCCGCGTGGGCGGTACCGGCCAGTGCCGCTGGCGGTACCACTGGAGGTACCGCGGACGCGGCCAGAACTGGGAAATGGCGGTACCGCTGGCGGTACCCGCAGCGGTGCTGCCAATGCAGCGCAATTTCCTGGGAGCTGGCGGTACTACCGCCTATCTCAGCGGTAGTACCGCTCCCTGGCAATTTCCAGCAATCTGAAGAGATTTAAAGCGCGAATACAATGACAACATTCGTAAGACCTGTTCAAACTTGAACAAAACTGTTAGATGCAAACTTTGTATTATCATCAACATCAAAACATGATTAAGAGCGACAATGCTCTTTCAGCGGGGCGCTGGGGCGAGCGCGCGGGACACGCGGGTGGAGGCGCGAAAGAGGAGGGGAGGAGGCGCTGCGGGGCGCAGCGCGACCGGAGGAGAGGGCGGCAGTGTGGAGGCTCCGGCCAGGGAGGCGGGGAAGAGGAGTGTGGGGAGCTCTCCCGTGCTCTTGCGGGAAGGAGGACGATGCGGGAGAAGGAAGAGATAAAGAGGAGAAGGAAGAAAAAGAAAAGAAATGGAGAGGAGGACCCGAAAGCAAAAAGAAAAAGAAGAAAGAGAAGGTGGGAGGACCCAGATGCAAAAAAGAAGAAAGGGAGGAGGTTGGCTGCAAAGCGCAGGGGGTGGAGGTAGAAGTTTCCAGGGTGAACCCTAGGGTTTCGGTTGGGTGGGCTTTGGGCCAAAAAATGGCCAGGCTGGGCTGCTCTCTCTCACACTAAAACATTTTTATTTGGCAAAACCTTTTGACAAATAATATTTATAAAATAGAGGCGAACCGAGACGGGGGGAAGTATTTGACGGACAAAATAGAGTTTAGCAAAATAATTTTATTGTCAAATTAGTGCAATGCTCGTGATGCGTGATGTCATGATGATGCGAAAAAGAAAACAAACAAATCTAAATGGGGAAAAAACCCGGGCGTTACAGACGACACCACTAACAAGGGATCGCGCCCCCGCGATCCACCCCAAGACAACAGGAAGAGAGGGATAAAATATCGGGTCTTCGTGCTCCATGCTGATCTTCTCGACACCACTAACAAGAGATTGTGAATCCATTCAACTTGTCGACACCACTAACAAGGGGTTGTTGCTCATGTCGATGGCGGCTTCCAAAGTTCGAACCTAATAGGTTGAAGGCAAGAGATCGTCCACCCACGTTGGATCCTAAAACTTTGAAAGATGGGTAAGAGAGGAAACTCCAAAACAAATAAGATAAGAGGAGGAGTAGAACAGAGGTAAGGAGTAAACAAGAATCCTATTGAGATATTTCCAAAATAGTTTTGACACTCTACAAACAACGACCGTTAGCGAGGTTATCCTACAGGCTTTGCGACCCGCTGCTTCGATAACCACTCGTATCGAAACAACTTTGGGTTTCGAAAAACCTGGCTCTGATACCACTTTGTGACGCCCCAAAATCGGTACCATGCGGATTTCAGCGATCCACCAAAACCCGCATAATATCGATCTTAGGACGCCCACCAGACATAACATGCATGCCGAAACATGCGCGTTATGTGGGTGGAATTGTGATAACATTACAACTGTTCACGAAAGAATCCGCAACAATAGCAGAAAGAGAAATATATACAAGAACGACTCCAACAAGTCAAGAAACAACTGATACATTACAAAGATACAAAGCACAACGAAAGCAAACTAGTGTCCGACTACGGACAAGAAACAAATTTGGACTAAGAGTCCTGAAGATAAACGATGGCGTCCAATCCCTGCCCAGGCCTCGCCGGAGGGATTCTCAAGCTAACGGCGTCAGACTTCAAACCTATTGACTGTTCAGAGAAAAACAACCCAAAAGATGGGTCAGGTAAACAGAATTTACCTGGCAAGCAAAGAACACTTGGAACCAATACAAAGGCTCCCAAAATATAAAGGATTGGTGGACTGAAGCAGCAGCACTAAGCCATCTACAGAAGACACGCTACAACTTTCGTCTGTAAGATAGGGATAAGAAAGCGAGCAAGGAACCAACTAGATACTAACACCAAACAATACCCATCCAATTATCACTCACCCGATTAACCCACGAGTAAGCAATCCAAAGGCACTTACACAGCGAAGCAAGTTTAATAGCTATCATTACTAGGTGTAAGTTGTCTATAATCTTGTTAGCCAGCATCTTCACCAAGTCGTCCATAACCGCGGACACGGCTTTTCGAAAAGATTTAACCCTGCAGGGGTGCACTATGGTTAACCCACACGCATCGAGTTGTCGCTAAACGTTTCGACACAACCCTTCACATCTCTGCAGACAAGTCCAAGGAACCACATGATTGCGTGCATGGCTAATCAGGTCAAGTACCCGCGGGATCAACCTTCATAGCACTCTAAGAACGTGCCGCACCTATATGAGATCGACTACACCATCACCATGAGATCGTAAAGTAAAAGTGTATGCATGCATCAAATGGAAAGCCCGAACTAGGTGTGGCGCCCTGGACAAGGCTGCGGATCAGGTCGCAGGTTGTGGGGAGTCCCATTAAGGTCCCACATGTGGGTAGCGCGCTCAGTCTTGGATCCGAGGACAAGAACTCAGGTCCTAAGGCGACACTAGCAGAACAAAACACCAAAACTGCCCTTCTACCAGTGCCTTATCATTAAGACAACAAAGGTCCCACAACAGATAAACAGATTGCCACTTACCAAGGCTTTAAGGATACAGGTAATAACAAGAAGATAAAGGTAACAACCTAAGCATGCGCTACGACTCGCAAGGCCAACAAGGTAAACAAACAACAGGGTGATAGGATGTGGAGGTGGGGCTATATCATGGCAGCAGGATAAACATGGATAGGATCGCACAAGCATCGTAACATAAGGATAGCAGAGATCAACGGGCAAGGATGAAAGACAATGCATTGGGAACAAGAGAACATTACTTGCCTGGAATCCAGCAGAGGAAGCAGAACTTGTCGTTGCTCACATCATCTCAACGTCCTATTCGCGAAGACCAACAAACACTGGAAAGAACAGCGGATGCAACACTTACTATTACGACAAAAGATCCAGCATGTTGAAGAGATGATGCATGACACGGCAAGATGCAACTTAGGCCAAATTAAGCGGAACCGGGATTCCGATAATTAATTAAGGGTTCAAGTTATTTATCTAACCATCAAGTTAAATGTTGATTAACAGGATAAACAAGGCATGGGTGATCTACACAAATTAAATGAAGTCGGGACATTTATCAAACATTCCCGCACACTCCATATTTAATTATTAGATGAATTCCTAATTACCCAGAACCCAAGATGCAATGCAACACATGCGTGAAAGATATGAGATGCACAAGATAAGTGACATTTTATAAAATAGGTATATAGGTATAGGCTCGGGTTTGGGTTCGCACGTCGGATCGAAGGATCTCCGGGGGTCAAAGCCGGGATCTTCGGGTCGTCGAGGAAGTAGTCGAAGTAGTGGAAGTAGTCGTCGCTGAACCGGGACATCGTCGTTTGTCAGTGTCGTGGAAGTAGTTGTACTTGGGTCGTCGTCGTACGGGGCATCGACCTCGGGACGGCGGCAACTTGTCGAATCCTCTTCTCGGGGACAAAAGGTAAACGACGCGCACGAAGGCGGCGAACGCAAAACGAGCAAAAGCGACGTCACGTGCGGAGATCTTGTTGGCGGTCACGGACACGTAGAACTTGTCACGGTCATCGTCGTTCACGGTTTGTCATCGTGGCGGATCTTGTTGTCGGTCACGGACACGGTCGAGGTTCACGACGTTCTTGATGACGGACAGCGGAACGGCAACCCGGACAACGAAAGGTGTGCATGGCGCACACGATGCAGCACCTCGACGGGTGGACAACTCGAACGAAAAGGCGGCGCCAACTTCTTGCGTGCATTTCGCCGAACAAGTGGCGGGCAGGCGCGGAACGCGGCCGGAGCGGCGACCATGGCGCTAGGAGGGAACGTCTCGGGGAAGCACCGGAGCAGAGGAGGACGGCCACATCATCGGGGAGGCGGAGGGCGACGAGCTCGGGGCGAAAACGAGGCCGTGAAGGCGAGCGAAGGGCGGCGCTGATCGATGAAACTCGGGAGCGAGCTGGGGGAGCGCGGCCAAGGGCGCCCGGAGATGGCGACCGCCGGAGCGAGAGGCAGGGGGCGAGCGGCTCGAGGCCGTGGAGGAGGGGACGGAGGCGGGGCGCCGGAGCCGGGCGAGGTCGAGGCCTCGGTGCATGCTGTGTGTGTCGCGCGTGTGTGTGTGTGTGTTCTGTGTGTGCGTGCGGGAAGGAGAGGAGGAGAGCGACGGCGTGCAAGGGGCGGCGCCGGCGAGGAGCGGCCGCGGCGGCGCCGTCGACGGGCGGCCAGGGGTCAGAGCAGGAGGCGGGGCGCTGGGGCGAGCGCGCGGGGACACGCGGGTGGAGGCGCGAAGGAGGGGGGTAGGAGGCGCTACGGGGCGCAGCGCGGCCGGAGGAGGGAGGCCGGGCCGGAGAGAGGGCGGCAGGGAGGAGGCTCCGGCCAGGGAGGCGGGGAAGAGGAGCACGGGAGCTCTCCCGTGCTCTTGCGGGAAGGAGGACGATGCGGGAGAAGGAAGAGATAAAGAGGAGAAGGAAGAAAAAGAAAAGAAAAGAAAAGAAAAGGAGAGGAGGACCCGAAAACAAAAAGAAAAAGAAGAAAGAGAAGGTGGGAGGACCCAGATGCAAAAAAGAAGAAAGGGAGGAGGTTGGCTGCAAAGCGCTGGGGGTGGAGGTAGAAGTTTCCAGGGTGAAACCTAGGGTTTCGGTTGGGTGGGCTTTGGGCCAAAAAATGGCCAGGCTGGGCTGCTCTCTCTCACACTAAAACATTTTTATTTTGCAAAACCTTTTGACAAATAATATTTATAAAATAGAGGCGAACCGAGACGCGGGGGGGGGGGGGGGGGGGGGGGGGGGGGGGGGGGGAAGTATTTGACGGACAAAATAGAGTTTAGCAAAATAATTTTATTGTCAAATTAGTGCAATGCTCATGATGCATGATGTCATGATGATGCGAAAAAGAAAACAAACAAATCTAAATGGGGAAAAACCCCGGGGCGTTACACACACACACACTCTCTCTCTCGATTTCTCTTGGTCCAACCACCAGTCGCCGCCTCCCCTCCCCAACGTGACTTCCTAGGTCTACCACTCCGCCGCCTCCCCTCCCCCGGACGAGGGTCCACCACAAGATGACTGATTTGGTGGAACCTGCTATTTCGACTGACGTCTCTTGCTTCTTCCAGCTGGAACCTCCGGGGTTTACCGCTACCCTGTCGCTCTATGACCACGGGCGAGCGGAGGCAAGGTGTGGACGTCGGTGAGCATGGATGCATGAGCAGGAAGCGAGGAGGAGGGATGCACACTCTCTCATCGGCTTCTGCTTCGTCTGGCTCCGTGAGCGCCTCACTGACCTCTACCTTAGCGACCCCACCGATCGTCGGAGCTCTGCCACTGCAAATCCTTCTCCTACGCTCGTTCCGCCACCACCAACTTCGAACCACAACACCGTACGTGCTGCCACATCAACTAAGAGTCGTCCTCGAAAAAGATCGCATGCACATTTGGGGAGATTGGCAACTAGTGGCCAAATGGTCACGCAAGAACAAGCTCAAGAAGCAAGAACATCCGGGGCGAGTTCCGACACCGCAACTTCGACAACGCGAGCTCCGAGGTCATCGTTGTTGACGCACTCTGACGATGCACTGTCGACGTGGAAGTCACCCTTCCTCGATGAACGTCGGCCGCACCTCGATATCGTTTTATTCCGGATACGGTTTTGAGTGTGGGCATGGGGGATGGGGGTGCACTAGGGTACTTCTCCATGGGGTGCCACTCGGCACTCCTCCCGTTTTGTCTGGACAAAATTTGAGGGACATGTATAATATTTGGGGGGGTGTCCTAACAATATTAAGTAAACCTTACTTCTTAATAAAAAAATCCTTTTATTTCTGCTCCATCACAAATCTAGATCTTTTTTTTTGCGAAACACAGTACAACGCAGACGCTCACATACACGTGCACACACTCACCCTATGAACGCACGCACGCACACCCTACCCCTATGAGCACCTCCGAAAGACTGAGCCGGCGGTTGGGTCTTGAGATTGACGAAGTCACCACAGGCGACTCGCTGTCGACGGGAACGTCGCCTCACACTGAAAATATTCCGACTAAATGAGAAACACCAGTGTCAAACCTGGGGTTTGAACTCTGGTGGGCTGGGGGTACAACCACCCCCCTAACCATCTTGCCGATCCTGCTGCGGTGGCTTGAGATTGTCGCGTTTTCTCGGTCAGTGATACACTCCACGATTCACATCATTTCACAAGAATTTTGTCGCCTTCGTCTAGCTTGATCCACAGTTCTGCAACTGACAGATTGGCGGAGGCAGGATTGCTTAATTTCCCATGTTAGGGGGGGGGGGGGGGGGGCGATTAGAGTAAAATTTTCAAAAATCATCACTGTTCATATGAATTTAGGTTAGGGGGGCCAGGGCCCCTGCTGGTCCCCCTGTCTCCGCCAGTGCTGACAGTTGGCCGGCCGCTTGTTCCATTGCTATGCTCGATCTATAGACGTGCAAGTGCAATCTCTCCTACGCAGCTCTTCTCCAGGTACGCTTCTACAACCTTCCACGCCCGGCCGCATTTCATTCCTCGCAGAATTCACCGCTAAGTCTCCCGCCTCCAACTTATCGGGTATATCTCGAGCTTTTAAGGGGAGGGGCGGGTTGGCGCCCACTAATTTCGTCAGATTTCGTGCAAGATCCGCCTATTTGGGATTAAACTAGCGGGGAGCTTCGATTTTGAGTATTGATTTGATGCAGAAAAGGCCCATCTTTGAAAGACTGGATCTGACCGTCTGAGGGAGGATACGAGATCTGTGGATCCTGACATGGGCGATGATGCCATCTTTGAGTTCTTCTGAAAAGTACTCTGTCATGGCATTAGCAAGGCAACCTTGATTAGACCTAGATCACACGTTTAAATTTTTTAGACCTAGAGCAGTCTAGGCCGCAGCTAGTAGTATTACTCCCTGTCTGAACAATCTAGACCTACAACAGGGAGCTAAGCAACCATGTCTCGCTCTAAATTTACTTTTCAGATGTTGATGATTCAGTCCGTTGTATAATTGCTCCCTGTCAGTTAAATCAGTGGTACCATGTTTGCTGTAATATTTGCTCACTGAAGCCAATTTTGCGGTGCAGAACATTACTTCAGAATACACTGTCCAGTATTTCCTTAGGTGCCCAATGGAAATTATCGTCCTTATCTCACTTGTTGTGCTTCTTGTACTGGGAGTCCTCTTTATTATCCCAAGATCCAATAGCAAAGGTAATAAAGGTGCATGGCTTGTAATCTTTAGCGAAGTCGATTCAAAATTATTGGCGCTGAGTAAATGTTGCGATGCAGGTAAAGGGAAGGAGGAACATCCAGGAGGAAATGGAATGGTGAATTTCATCCTCTATAATAGAATAGTTTGTCTTTCTAATACATTAAGGAGAAACTTTTTCTTGAAAATTGCCATGATGACTCAGATTTAAGGATAAGATTATTTTAGGTTAATCTAAAATGCACCCCAGTTTCATTGCATTAGTAAAACCATATAGTTCACAATAAAAGAATCTGAGGTCTTGGGAGCAGTAAGTAAAACCTTATGGCAGAAATACAGGTACAAGTGATGAACTCGACTACAAAAATATGCTGTAGCATTGCGTTTTAGATTCTGGAGTTGCTTTGTAGTTGCATTAACGTGCAATTTTGGCTTGAACAGATGCTTTGTGCTTTACAGTGTTCTTTATGTTATTTAATCTATGGAGAAGAATGTTCTAGGTTAATCTAAAATACACGGCATTCTCATACCTGCTTACTGCTATTTCAAATTCAGACACCTAGGAGCTATTCAAAGAAAGATGTGTCAACTCACAACACAAGGAAGGATTGTTGGATCATAATCAAGGACAAGGTTGGAGCAAAATAATTCTACCAGTTTACTGACTGCCATCATTTCACATTACTGTCTAGATTGAAGTTGGGAAATTTGTAATCTCATCATTCGTCGAACTTTTGATCAATTCAGGTTTACGATGTAACTCCATATGTGGAGGAACATCCAGGTGGTGATGCCATTCTAAACAATGCTGGTGGCGATTCGACAGAGGGATTTTTTGGGTAAGTAGCATTTGTATATTTCTTACATCATATGCTGTCAACACTGTTCTTAAAATCATGATTCTGCTCATGTTACTTATGTACTATGTATCACCCAACTGTCAGGTGTTAATTTATTGCACCTTTTGAGGTTAAACTTACTGAAGATCTTTTTGTAATTTAGTGATCCTTCTGTCAGGTAGAAAGTCAGCAATTGACAGCGTTAGACTGATGGATCTTGTTACCCATTTAAATTTTGAATATGTATCGCATTTCGAATCACTTAAGCAGTCCAACATAAAAAAGGCAATTAGGTTGTCATCGTTCCTATCCATGATTCGCTATTGCTCTCATATTCCAAAGTTATGATGCAATGATTTTGTTATTTTTGGGTAGTTCTCGTGTATGTTTGTTATCACTGAAACTGTGTGTGTCCGCCCCCTGAAAAGGATGGTCCATATTCATGATATCTGAGGACATGTGGATGTTGTTATGTAGAAAAAATGTATAAGATATTTACATAAATAAACTAATAATTTCGTGAACTAAAATAAGATCTGAATGATGGTTGTTTCAACGCGGGGGTATTAGGTTTGAACTTTAAACAGCACCACTAATGTGGGATTTTCTTATCCTGATGGGGATGTTTCTTAATAGTTATGTCAAGGAAAGCTAAGTTTGATTTTTCTATTAATATTTCGGTTCCACTTTTTTCCCTAACAACACGCAAAGTTTGCAGAGCCAATATGTTACAGAACTTTCCAATCGCCAAAGGCGCACTTTCCCAATCTTGGTACCACTGGGTTTTTTGCCTGACATAAATATACTAACTCGACGCGCTTTCAGGCCGCAACATGGCACGAGAGTCTTCGATATCATTGAGGATTTCTGCATCGGCGAATTGAAAGACTGATGATAGAGAAGAAAGGCTGTAAAAGATCCAAATGTGAACCCATGCGCTTCCTGAACATGACGACTAGGAACGAAAACCGTTTCCAAATTGTGATGAGGACAGCCCCCAGGCCCCAGCTGTGTGGTTCTGATTTCATATTTGACCTCATTCTTGTAGTAGTACTGGTGTTTGGACCACGGGCTATTTTATCTGTCCCGAATGTTTTCCTAGATTTATCTCTAGAAGGAGATATGTTTTCTTAGATTTATGGAACTTTCTCAGATCAGACAACGAATTCATACCGAGTCCTAGCATGACAATGAAAGTTTAAATCTGTACCCGCTTCGAGAAGAAAACTTTGGTCAGTCAAGTTTTCCCCTGGGCTTGTCTCAATTGTCTGAGAATTTCACACTGATGGCCTTATGGGGGCACGTCTGATATACTTCTGTCCATGAAGTAAATCATGAGGGACACAAATAAAAGGTAATATTTCGTAGTTGGTCAGGTTGTTATCTGCGAGATTGTGCAAGACGAGAGCATAAAACTTCTGATTCCCGAGAGATGGTGAATTGTAAACATGGATCATAGGATCTTATTTTTCTTGACAACAAAATCAATAATACAATTCAGTACCCTTGTCGGCAAAATAATAGAAAAAAAGGAAAGAGGACGAAGGAGGCACTAATCTTATCTCCTAAATCTTACAACCTGCACTGAGGAAGAACTTACTGTTCTTCCCTCCTCTGTCACTGGACAAACGCCAGAGATCAGAGGGTGGTCACATGAATCTGCTTCTCTAATCTATATTTTTCTTCTTTTTTTGAGTTCTCTCTTTGAAACCATATCATACGAAGAAGCTAGAAACGTCGAAGTCGACGTCGAATTCGTCCATCGAGAAGTCCATGGCGGGCGGCGGCGTGCTCGTCGCTACCATGAGCGCGGACACCATCGTTTGGAACTCACACTGCACCCTGGTGGAGAGGTAATTCGAGTCCGAGGTCGCCGGAGAGGGTTCGAGGGACGTGGGCACCGACACGACCTGCCCGAAGCAGTTCTCCGGCGTCGACGGCGTCAGGCCGCTTACCGCCGGCGAGGAGAAACTGAAAGGGTTGGTGGCGTTCGGGCCCTGCTGAGCCCTCGGCGTGAGCCCCTCGGTTTTCACCGTCAGGCTTGAGCTCAGGTTCTGCAGAAGGCTACGCGTGTCCTCCGGCTGAGCCTTGGCCGCCGCCGCCGCCGTGGCCCTGTGAACGCAGGTATGTTCGCCTTTGTAGATCACGTCGTAGAGCGACGGATCCTCGTCGGCGCGCTGCACCTGCTTCGTCGCCGTGCATCCCTGGGATTTTCGGTAAGTGCAACGGTAGTATCCCCTGCAATGTTGTATGATCTACGTCAGTCACGGCAAAACAGAAACGACTTTTGAACTCTGAACCGAAAATTTTCCACATCCATGAAATTTTATGATTGTGATGTCAGAAACAATCTAGCGCAGAGTGGAGTAGCATCCAATAGGAACAAAATTCCTCGGAAGATATCCCCATTCAGAGAGGAACAGATGCGTGCTCTCGCTATCTGACAAGTGGATACCACGCATTTGGGAACAGCGGAAAGGCTGCTACTTCCACCCAGGGAAAAGAACAACCAGTGTCCGAATCCAAAAGGAAAAGATTTCGTTGCCACTTCCGAAAACATGTGCGGATTAGGCTCTGAAAAAGGTCTGAAATGTGCCAAAACCAACCTTGGGTGCTGGGCTCCAAGGATGTCCTTCTGCCCGTACTTCCTCCAGCTGTGGCCGTCGTCTTCCTCCGAGTTCACCCGGACCGGATGCTTCAGCTTGTCCATCGTCTTCCTGCAGATCCAACAAGGCAACAACAACTCAATAATTTAGCCCAAAATTAAAATCCAGAACACGAGTGATTCATCATTCATGAATCTTGACAAACTGGAAAAAGCTCAAAAAAAAAAGTATTCACCTCTTCTTGTTGTGCTTAAAAGGCATGTCGGAGACGCCGCTCAGGGGGCTGGGCGTCGCGGAGAGCGGCGGCGAGTCGAAACCCGCGTTGAAGGCGGAGCGCTTAGGGCCATCGAAGTAGCCGGACATGATCATGCTGATGGACTTCTCGGTGACGGTGGAGATTTGCGCGGCCAGGTGCTTGCAGAGGTCGGGAGAGCCTCCCAGGTGCACGTCCAGCTGCTTCACCAGCTCCTTGATGTGGCTCAGCTCGGTCACCACCAGGCGGCTCCCTCCTCCATTGCTACGCACCACGCTCTCCATCTCTATTTGCTCTGATTTATTGCTTCTAAAGAGGAGTAAAGAGTTCCTCTCTGATTTTTCAGTGCAATAAGCTAAGAAAAGATAGGAATGGTGATTGGAGGGCAAGAAATAACAGCGGTGTGTGTGTCGAATGAGATGTGGTCGGTGTTGAGATGAGATGGAGCGAAGGGGGGATCGGAGGGAGGTCATATATAATAGGGGCGGAACCGCGTCCGGAGGAGAACAGGATACTGACCGGTGAGCTTGGAGTAAGTAGTTAGCAGAAATTGATTTGATTGGCCAATACCATGCCGAACCGGGTTGGAAGTAACGGATGCCCAGCTATACGGTTACTAGCACCATGGACAGTGACTTCACTATGGCAGCAATTTTTTTTTATTAATGTGAAATGTGAAAGAAATTTGCTTTTATAGAAGCACCATGGATTTTCATAGAAATTTTGTTGAATTTGATCCATGAGATTTTTCCTAGCGAGGAACTTGAGATCAAACAAAGTGACCACTCAACTTTCTGTGCACTCTCCCAAGAAAATTCTAAAGAGCTTACATGTCAAGAGAAATAAAAAACACGGTGCGAAACAAAGAAATGGGACAGAGAATGCAGTGGAAGTTTTTTAGAAATACTCTATATGCATTTGGATTCTTCTTCGTACTAGCAAAGAAGAGTTTTGTCCAGGCTTTCGAAACAGGACGTCATTCCTTGTGAAAAGCCTCGACTTTATCTTGCAAAGCACAGCCACACGTATGCATGCCACTCCTAAATTAGTAAATCGTGATCGCTAGGTACCCAACTTATAAGGCATGTGACGTCGTGTTGTCTTGTTCATATTGGGATGCGATGAATATGGTTCGAACCATCGCTTTCCCGCGTGTTTTTGGTGATGCGTTTTGGCCATGCACCATGTCCACCTTTAGGTTGTGCATATGATCTTGAGACGGTACGCAGGCCTTTCTGACTCACTTCCACACTGAAAGTAACGGCAATGCATCACATTGTATGAAAATCAGTTCACATCTTCTTCTTTTTGTGTCTCTTTTACACCTACTGTTTTCTCTGATTGAGTATGCAGACGTTCAGAATTCGATCCGGCCAGTAGAAGATAGAAAAATCTTTTTTTCGAAACGTCGGCAGGAGCACTGCCCAATCATATAGAAGGAGAAAAAAGTAACATTTACAGGATGAGGTTCACGGCTGAAGATAGAAAAATCTTACCTGCCTTTGGAAAAAGAATATCAAGGGAGTCTTACTAAAGCTATTGGAGTATATATTTGTGCCCATATATGTGTATTACTGGTCTGTCATATATATGTGTACTATCAGTGCATGGTGTCAGTGTTAATCAGGCAATGATGCTTATGAATTGATAGTAGTAAGCTAAATGAATGATCCAACCACTCTACCGGGTCGAACACAATTGGCGAGTACTACCCATTAACCCACTGGCAGCCCTGCCAACACTGCGAGCATCTTTGGCCAAACAGACAAGAGAAGGAGAGAGCAACGTGAGAAAATTTGAAGCTCAGTTATGTTAGCCCAATATTTAAGCTCCAGTTGCCCATGATGCTGACCAATTCAAGCTTGCCCCTTTGCATGCTTGAACAGGAACCGCATTAGCAGAAGCTGCTCCTACAATCATCTATCGGCCCAATGGATGATATTTTATACAGTTCAAAGCTGTAAACTACTATATCGCGGGAGAACCAATTAATATCGTAATGCCGAACTTGTCGTTTAGCCATGGAGATTTGGAGCCATTGTGTGCTGTTTGTCTGCCTGATTTTTTCCCTCCAGGTTTGTATATTCTTGTATAGCTGTGTTGATAGCGTAATCGTCAACTGTGTAGAGCGCTAGTGGTCGATCATGCATGTGTGTTCATGAAGTTCTTCCGCCGTTATTCCAGTCCCATCCGTGGAGCTGTTTCGAGTCATCCCCTTATATTATAGTCCACGTCACCCGCAAAACGTCGACCGTCGGATCGCGGCAGTGGACGGTCCGGATCACTCCCTGCTACAGTATTACTGTAGCTGGGGAATTTCTTCCAATCAGACGCGGACACGTCGCGCTCCAGCGTGCCTTTTGCAAAAAAAACGCCCGCCAAGGACCGATTTGCAAATTGAAAATACTCCGAGGGTCTCCGTGCAAAAGTTTCGCCACAGCTCCCTCCTCTCTCTTCTCCCCGTGCGAGTCGACCTCGCCGGCGATGCCGCCGCGGCGCGCCGCCCCTCCGCACCTCCGCGCTCAAATCGGCGCACGCAGCGAGGTGCGCCGCCGCGGACTCTACCTTCTCGCCGCGGATCGCCCCCCAGAACGCCGCCGGCGTGCCGGAATGGCCGCCGCCGTGCCGCGCTCCGTCCGCCGCGTCCGCGGCCCACCGTCGACGTTCCGGCGACCCAACGGGGGCGGCGCCGCTGCTCCCGGGCCCCCGACTCCATGCGCGTCCAGCGCGCAGAGTCACGCGTCCTCGCTCGCCGTCCTTCGACGGCGTCGCCGTGGTCGCCGCCGCGGCAGTGATGCGGCAGCCCAGGGCACCGCTGACGTCAGCGCGACGTCAGCGTGGGCCCAAGCTACCTTTTTTTTTCGGAAAAAATCGGAAAATTCAGAAAAAATTCGAAAAATGATTAATTTCTTACATGTGAGCCCTATTAACTTATGCAGATTTCCAAAAAAAAAAAATATTACAAATTCACTAACTTTAAAACTATCCACCGGGAAAAATTGAAAAAATTATAGAAATATCACAAAAAAATCATCACTTATGGCATATGATATAGATTCAAATTCAAATATTTTCAAATTGAAAACGACTTTCAATAGCCACCATTTTACAAAGAAAAAAAAAACAAATCTACATAGCTTCCCAAACTGAACAACTTTCAAAATCTGAAAAAATTTAAACCTTACCTTTTTTTTGAATTTAAATCATTTTCAAACCTAAACGATATTCTAATATATACACTCTCAAATTTGAAAAAAAAAACAAATCTACATAGCTTCCCAAACTGATCAACTTTAAAAATCTGAAAAAATTTAAACCTTACCTTTTTTTTTGAATTTAAATCATTTTCAAACCTAAACGATATTCTAATATATACACTCAAATTAGAATTATAGCAACACATCCGCGACGTACAAATTTGCATATTTTAAAATTTTAAATGCCTTTTAAACAATTCAAATCCAAAATAACGTGCCAACTTGACCAATTCGAAAGATCTAGACAATATTTTAGCCGCAAACTTTCTTTCAACTCCGTTAGCTTCCAAAAATTCAAAAAAATTAAATGTCCAAATTTTCAAATTCAAATTTTGCCCACACACGTGCGGTATTGCCGCGCTAAGTTACCTAGTAAATTAATTAATCTGCGGCATTGTTCTTTCTCCAGTGAGAAGGATATACTAACCTAGCGAGGCTACTGCAGTCAAAATGCTCTTCCCGCGTAGGCTAATTCCCTAGCATGGAAATTAACAGCGTCAGTGTTCTTCGAAGCGTGCGCCTCGTTCGGTTCATGATTCTGTCAAAGTTGCCGTCAGATCTTCAGCTGATCGGCGAAAGTCGGTTTTCTTCTTGACAAGACATGAAATCTTTAAATTCTGTCAGGTGGTGCGAGCGATTAATTTGTGCTTTATAGAAAAAATTAACTTATCTTCTTTGGTGGTAAAGCGCCCGTTTCTAGAGGAATTAAAAATCTGTGGGGGGTTTGATTTTGATACGGAGTATATAGTTTGTGGAGAGGTCAGAGCTAGCATCGTGGGCGAAGAAACGTGGAAGCTGGCCAGATGGAGGAATCTTCAAGCCTTTTTACGCGTAAACGTCGTGGTGACGTCAGCGTTCGGTGGGCCCTCTGACGTCATCCCCGTGGTGTGGACGATTGCTAGCCAGAACCATTTTTGGCTGCCATGTCTAGCTACGTACGTAGTACTGCATTCGTATCTGTGTCTCAATATATTTGATGTCAAGTTCATGCTAGCTTGGACTTTGCTTGCGAACATATGGTTTTGTGAGTGTAGTAGAGCATGAGAGCTAAACATAAATTATGTTGGAACCATGCCATAGGTGATATGAGTATATATAGAATGAAATATGTTACTACACAACGTCGTAGTGGTACCTATTGTCGTATTATAATCTTTGATAACCAGGCCTAGCAGCCTGTTTTGCCCGCTTACTAATGTTAGAAACCGTGTCTAACACACATGCTGATCGAGAGGTACTCTACTAGAGTGGAACGTACGAGGGTGGGGAAACAGGGATAAGCTCAACAGGACATGTGCGAAACATAAGCAAGGATTTGAGCCCAGTTTATTTCAGTACGACACGTGAACTGCCAAAGTTGGTGTGGAGCAACTGCCAAAAACAATAAGTTTGGTACTGGTCCCCATGAGTGAAAGGTGCAGTTGATACATCAACGCGGGGTCTTTGAAGAATTCCCATTTTTCTTCTTCTTTTGTGCAAAACAAAGTGAGTGTACTCCCATCTGCTGAGATTCAAGACTAGTTTTCTTACGTGAACGACGGCAAAGGAAAAAAAGAGTGTAGGACATGAATTCTTCGATCTTCTACTATTTAAACACTTCGAAATTCAGTTTCTCCTCGTCAAGAGAAGTGCGTGCTAGCTCCTATGTAAACACTCTGTCTACGCTAAAACCAGATTATTTACAGCAACTGCAGAAGTACTTCCTTGAAATGACATGCAAGACCATGTGACTTGACCATAAACATCAATTTGCGCGGGCTGGGACCATCGATAGATCAATCAAGCACGAACTGACCTTAAACTACACCAAGGCCACGACGTACTAACGCGTAAACATAGGAGTATTAGTATATGCAGGTGCTCATGTACCACGTGGTGCAAAACACACTTGTTTCATTGGAGTTTTCTTCCTCCCGATTGCTTTTTTCCTTGGAGTTTTCCGTCCACTTAAATAGAGAAGCTAAAATATGTAGAAAAAAAGGAAGAGGACGAGAGGCACTAATTTTGTACTCATATATCCTAAATCTTACATCCTGCACTGAGGAAGAACTTAGTGTTCTTCCCTCCTCTGTCACTGGACAAACGCCAGAGCTCAGAGGGTGGTCACACTCACACATGAATCTGCTTCTCTAATCTATATTTTCGTCTTCTACTTTTGAGTTCTCTCTTTGCAACCATCTCATGCGAAGAAGCTGGAAACGTCGAAGTCGAGATCGAATTCGTCCAGCGAGCATTCCATGGCGGGCGGCGGCGTGCTCGTCGCTGTCATGAGGGCGGACACCATCGCTTGGAACTCACACTGCGCCCTGGTGGAGAGGTAGTTCGAGTCCGAGGTCGCCGGAGACGGTTCGAGGGACGTGGGCGCTGACATGCCCTGCCCGAAGCAGTTCTCCGGCGTCGACGGTGTCAGGCTGCTCACCGTCGGCGAGGAGAAACTGAAGGGTGTGATGGCGTTCCGGCCCGGCTGAGCCCTCGGCGTGAGCCCCTCGGTTTTCACCGTCAGGCTTGAGCTCAGGTTCTGCAGAAGGCTCCGCGCGTCCTCCGGCTGAGCCTTGGCCGCCGTGGCGCGGGGCAATTGATGATAACCCCCCTAGTTCATGTGAGTTCTATCATATGCCCCCCTTGTGTCACTGACATGTGGGGCCGGACCCCACATGTCAGTGACACAAAGGGGGGCATATGATAGAAGGCGCGCGAACTGGGGGGGTTATCATCAATTTTGCCGCCGCCGTGGCCCTGTGAACGCAGGTGTGTTCGCCGTTGTAGATCACGTCGTAGAGCGACGGATCCTGGTCGACGCGCTGCACCTGCTTCGTCGCCGTGCATCCCTGAGATTTTTGGTACGTGCAACGGTAGTATCCCCTGCAATGTTGTATGATCCACGTCAGGCACGGCAAAACAGAAATGGCTTCTGAACTCTGAAATGTTTCCACTTTCAGGAAATTTCATGATTGTGATGTCAGAAAAAATCTAGCACAAAGTGGAGTAGCATCCAGTAGCATCCGACGACGGCGGCGCTTATGGGTGTCGTTCCCCTTCTTGATCGCGTCGTTGTGGAGCTTTTCGACCTCGACTGACGCGAATGTTCCAAGATCTCCGGGTGAAAACCCTAGCTCCGTGGGAGCGGGCGGCGGTGACGGTCCCGTCACGACCTTCTTGGAGGCGTCGCCTTGGAGTTATTGGCCATCGCGGTGCGACGGTTTCGCGGCGGATGTGCAGACTGGCAGTGTGGTCGGGGGAGGTGGACGGCGGGGCGACGGCTCCGAAAGGTGGTGGTGCGCCGAGGCGGCGGCTTCGGTCCCTGTTGCAGTGGCGGTCCTATGGGGCAGGACCGTGACCTTACACAGGCTTGGGTGACAACATTGCGCTGCGAGGGCAGCAGGTTTCTCGACTTGGCTGGATCACCTCCGGGCGATGCGGAGGTTCATCTGGTTGTTACGCCGGGGCGGCGGCCTCGGGTTTTGGCGCGACGTTGAGGTCTGCGGGCGGTCGTCTTTAGCTAGGGTAGTAAGAGCTACGAGACGGCTGGTTTGTGCGGCGTTGTGGCTCGTGTGCTTTGGTGCCGAGCGGTGCACGTCGGGGCGGCGGCCCCGGAGTCGGTGGTGTGTTTAGTGGCGTTCGGTGGGCTTGCGTCGTGTGGGCGACGGTCCCCTCGCTTGTACGGTTTTCTGACCCTGTTTTCCTTATAAACAGGGTTTTTTATGGTTTTTGGACCCGGTTTCGCTTATAAACTGGGTCACCTCACTTCTATCTATTCGAGCAGCGGTACGATCACTTTATCCTAAAAAAAAAAATCCTTGGCACCGAGGCCACAGATGCGTGCACTCGCTATCTGACAAGTGGATGTCATACATTTGGGAACAGCGGAAAGGCTGCTAGTTCCACCCAAGGAAAAGAACAATCACAGTGTCCGAATCCAAAACGAAAAGATTTCGTTTCCACTTCCGAAAACATGTGCGGATTAAGCTCTGGAAAAGGTAAAGCTTCGCTGAATTGTGCCAAAAACCAACCTTGGGTGCTGGGCTCCAAGGATGTCCTTCTGCCCGTACTTCCTCCAGCTGTGGCCGTCGTCGACTGGGGTATTCTCTGCTCCTCCTCCTGCCGAGCTCACCCGGACCGTATGCTTCAGCTTGTCCGTCATCTTCCTGTAGATCCAAAAACTCAATAATTTAGCCCAAAATAAAAAAGTATAGAATACGAATGATTTATCGTTCATGATTCATGAACTCTCAAAAATAGTATTCACCTCTTCTTGGTGTGCTTAAAAGGCATGTCGGAGACGCCGCTCAGGGGGCTGGGCGTCGCGGAGAGCGGCGGCGAGTCGAGACCGGCGCTGACAGCGGAGCGCTTAGGGCCGTCGAAGTATCCGGACATGATCATGCTGATGGACTTCTCGGTGACGGTGGAGATCTGCGTGGCCAGGTGCTTGCAGAGGTCGGGAGAGCCTCCCAGGTGCACGTCGAGCTGCTTCACCAGCTCCTTGATGTGTGGCTCAGCTCGGTCACCACCAGCCGGCTCCCTCCTCCATTGACATCCACCACGCTCTCCATCTCTGTTTGCTCTGATTCTTCGCTGCTAAAGTGACCCGATCGAAGGTCACGTACGGTGAAGATTTCCCGACGGCCTCTTCTCGCCTCTTATCCCTTGCTACAGTGCAGAGCAGGCGATAAGAAGGCGACTCCGGTTTCCCCACCTCGCCGCCGGCCAGGCCGGTGGTTCCCTCCCTCTCCGCCTGCCGCCTCGGCGGCGGGAGAGTGGGGGAACCCCGGTTCTGCGTTTCCGGCTTGTAGTTTGTAGATTAGGTGTGTGCCCTGGCGACGGCGTCGAAAACGGTGGCGATGGCGTCAGCGAGCTGGGCGTGGTCCTTCCCCTCCTTTCCCCGTTTCGGCCTCGTCGCCGGGGAGGTCGTGAAGGTTCGTCGGGTGTGCTCCTCCGTTTGTGCTTCTCCGGCCGGCCGTGGTGGCGAGGGGAGAAGCTGGTGGTTGTGGGCAGTCCGCTTTTGTTGGTAGTGGTGCAGGTGGTCCTCTTCGACGTGTGTGTTCCGGCCGGCCATGGTGGCGAGGGGAGCGGCGTCTGGAGGTGGTTGGGTGCTGTTGGAGGTGAGCCTGGGCGGCGCCGAGGCGGCTGGAAGATGGGTGGAAGCGGGGAGCTGGCGCTGTGGCCGTGTGCGTTCAACGCGGCTCAGTTCCGTCGCGCGGCGGCGGACGGCTCCTGCGGTCGACTACAAGGTGTGGTGGTGCTCGTTTCCCGGCGGCAGGTGGTTCGGCGTCTCCGGCGGCGGCTAGGTTCTTGGGAATCGGCTTTGGATCCGATTGTGGTTTCATCAGGTGGCTCGGGGTGCTTTGTGCAAATTTCTGGGTCCTTTTGTGTTTTTCTTTTTCTTTTGGACCTGCTTGTAATTTGTGCTGAGCTCCGGAATATATGCGTCGGATCCTCCTAAAAAAAAAGAGTTCCTCTCTGATTTTCCAGGGTAAGCTATGGGAGAATATGGGCCTTCGGCGCCGCACGGGGATGGCGCACCGGAGAGCTTGCCGACGCCGTCGCCCCGGGCGCAGCCGCCGCCGCCGCCGGCTGCAAGGAAGGAGGATGCCCTTGCATCTGCCCAGGCGCGGATCTCGCGTGGGCCGTCGGAAGGGCCGTGGCTCGACGCTAGCGCTGAGGCCTGGCCCAATCTAGATGGGTCTGCGACCCAGCAGGCCGTTCCTTCGGCCCAAGTGGAGCGGGACGGTGCGTCCGTCCAGGTGTGCGCGCTTGAAGGCCGCAGCACGGTCCAGGCCCAGCAGTGGCTGTGGCTGCGCAAGGGCGTGCGGGACCTTACGCTAGGGTTCCCTGCGACTCCTGAAGAGGTGCGGCGGCGCGGTAAGGGAGCAAAGAAAATTATTCGCCCTCGTGCTCCCGCTCCTCTCACCCGCTCCTTCGCCTCCGTCGCCGCCATGGACCCGCGCGACTCCAACCCCCTAGGCAACATGCGCAGGCACGACGAATCGAGCGCGGCGGCGCGCCGGTAGGAGGGAGCGCTTCGCTCCAAGGCCCTGGCGGCGCAAGGCAACCGCAGGCCGGCGGGGAGCTCCGCTGGTGCTGGCCCAAGCCAGAACTGCAACTCCGGCGACAAGCCGCCGCCGGTGTGGTGGCTGGTGCGCGAGCGGAAGCGCGAGGCAGCGGCGAAGCTCGCGGAGGAAGAGTTGGACACACCTCCCGTGAAGACCGTGGATGCAGCCGCTAACAAGGGGCGTGCCGTGGACAAGGTCCAGGGTAAGAAACCCATGGGACAGCCGCAGAAACGTGTGGTTGCCCCTCCGGCTGGGGTGGCGCCGCCGCTCGATGCCGAGGCCTCACCACCTAAGGTGGAGTGCTTCAAGTGCGGCCGTCTCGGGCACTTCCAAAACCACTGCACTTTCCCACCCGTCTGTGTGCTGTGTGATGACCCACAAGTATAGGGGGTGTGTCGCAGTACTTTCGATAAATAAGAGTGTCGAACCCAACGAGGAGCAGAAGGTGTTGACAAGTAGTTTCGATCAAGGTTTCACTGTAAACACTAACAGACAAGTTTTTAGGGGTTTTTGATATAGCAGATAAATAAAATACAAGTAAATAAAAGAGAGTAATAATAATTGCAGCGAGTGGCCCAATCCTTTTTAGCTCAAAGGACAAGCCGGTTGTTTCACTTATGATGACCAAATGTTCTTGAGGACACACGGGAATTCGTCAAGTGATTTCGCTTCATACAGCTGATTAATCTTTATTGTTTTGATAAGTGTTATGTGGGTGAACCTATCCTAATGCACCGCCCTTACTTGGACTAATACATACTTGTGATTATACCCCTTGTAAGCATCCACAATTACAAGAAAGTAATTAAGATAAATCTAACCACAACCTTAAACTCTGAGATCTTAGGCTCCCTCGTGCACCGATTTATCAACGGGGGTTTAGGTTTCTGTCACTCCAGCAACCCCTCAATTAGCAAACCAACTACACAATGCATCCCCCTAGGCCCATAAAGGTGAAGTGTCATGTAGTCGACGTTCACATGACACCACTAGAAGTAGCACCACAACTTAAATATCAAACCATTAAATATTACTCAACATAATTCACTACTTGCACAAGACTCTCCCATGTCCTCAAGAACTAAACGAACTACTCACAAGACATCATATGGATCATGATCAGAGGTGATATAATGACAAATAGCAATCTGGACATAAACCGTAATTCACCGATAGAACCCAATAGCATCAACCACAAAGAGTAATTAACACCGGGAGAGTTCCCCTATGAACTAGACAAAGTACAGCCCTAGATGTTACAGCGGAACGAAGTGGAGCGGTGGAGATGATCATGATGGCGGTGGAGATGATGATGATGATCCCGATGAAGTCCAGCGCGATGACGGTGACGATGGCGATGATTCCCCCCCCCCCTCCGGGAGGGAATTTCCCCGGCAGATTTCTCCCTGCCGGAGAGTTTTTTCTCTCTCTATGGTTTCCGTCCCGTGGAGGCGGCGGAATATTTCCTCGATGGCTCCCCTCCATGATTAGGGTTCTGGGGAAGAAGTATGCGAAGGGGCGTCGCCAGAGGTGGGCCAGGGGTGCCGCACCAGGCCTCGGCGCGGCCAAGGTGGGGCCCGTGTCCAGGGGTGGTGTGGGCCCCTCGTGGCCCATCTCAGCCTCCCCTTTTGGCAGCCTCCGTCATCTAGTAAAATAGGAACTTCTGTATTTTCTCGTGATTTTTGGAATTCCAGAAATATAGTGTCTTGACGATGCTTTTTCTAGCTGAATTCTGGCTCCGGCAGTTGAATTCCCAATAGTCATCAAACATGCAAAATAAGAGGAAATAACATAAGTAACATATACAAATATGAAATATATCAATGAATAACAGTAAATTATGATGTAAAATAGTGATGCAAAATGGACGTATCAATGTGCGGGGTGGAGGGACACCAGTCCTATGACTGCATCTCGAAGGGGCGTAGGCCCACCCTTCGCACCCTCGGCAACGCCATTACCGGGGAGGGGTTCTTCGATCTCGACTTCGACGATGACGATGTTGATGAGGTCGAAGACTCGAACGGGGCGATCATCTCCTTCAAGGAGAAGCCCCTGTCGGCGCGCGACCTTGACCAGGAGCTCCATCACCTTATTGAGGCGGAGTGGGACTGGCAGGTTACAGCTATCTCGTCCAGAGAGTTTGAGGTGGTCTTCCCCTCGCGCGACACCCTTCGTATGAGCACCCGGAGTGGGCGGCTCTACTTGCCCTTGAGTGGCTCGGAGACTGACATCAGGCTCGCCGACGCAGACCCGGCGCCGGCGGAGATACTCAAGGAGGTGTGGGTTCGTCTCACTGGGTTGCCCAGGAAGATGAGGCGTGCAGACAGGCTGTTGGCCGGGCTTGGTATGCTTGGCAGGACTCTGGAGGTGGACGAGGCATCGATCTGGAGCAAGTAGGTCCGCGTGAAGCTAGCCTGCCGCAACCCCGCCAAGCTCAAGGGTTCGATTCAGATCTTCCACAACTGCAAGGGCTATGTGCTGGGGTGCACGTTGAGAACCTGCCGCACCCCCCCTCACCACCAGCACCCCAGCCCCGCGTCCCGATCTGGAAGATGACGATGATGAGATGGATGATCTCAGCCCCACTAGGGAAGAGTGGGAGGCAGCGGGGAAGAAGCGGGCGACGCTTCCCTCTTACAAGTCTGCTCCTTCCTCCGCTGCGGTAGCGGGGAGCGTGGCGGGTGGGTCTGGGGAGACCAAGGCCCCGCGTGCTGCCTCTGAGGTGGACACGACTGTGGTTGGGGCCAGGTCATTGTCCCCTTCCCCCCAGCGGTGACTCCAGTCACGATCGACGAGTACGGCAACAACCTCGACCTCGACGAGGCGGGGACGTGGCCGTTACCGTTGGTGGCTATCGAGCGCCTGTGCCACCTTGAGCGTGGTCTCGATGCTTTCTCGACCCACATGACGGCGGCGTTGGAGGCCCCGATCTCCCCGCCGATGGACACCTCCACCTTGCTTACAGCGGACATGACGGAGGACGGTGGTTCCCCGTCCAAGAACACGGTGGTGGCCTCCGCGAGCGACCTGGAGTCCGACGGACACGACACAGAGGGGGAGCAGGAGGATGGTGAGGTCGAGGAGGAGGCGGACGGCGAGTGCCTGGAGCCGATGACGGCGGTGACGCGTCGTCGGTGCACCAAGACGGTGGCCACCGGACCCCCGCGCAAGAGTGCTCGCCTCGTGGGTCCGGCTTTGTCTGTCCCGGTGGCGTAGCGCTCCCACCTGCGCGCTTCGGCCAAGAACCTCGAGCCCCAAGGTAATGCCTTTACCGTTCTGCAAGATTTACTTGATTCACACCTTGTTTCGGTCTTACACGATGTTGGTCTTGCGTTTTCTATTGAGTCAGGGACTGTGAGTGAGACCCTTTCCCTGATTCGTGCCAAGGAGGAGGCACAGGCAGTGCTTGCTGAAGCGGCTTTCTGTAAGAAAATGGCTGACGCAACAACATCATCTGACCCTCCCCAGGTTGAGGTGGTTGGGCCTCCGAGACACTTGGGGAGGAGGGGCTAGCTTCAACGCCCTCAGTGACCGCTCGGGGCGCCCGAGATCACAGTAAGAAGACTGTGCGCCCCAAAGTGGCAGCTTCCCGTCATGGACGGAGGAAGGGCTCGGCCACATAGATGCGGGCCGGGTTCTATAACATCCGGGGGTTCGGTCGTCCGGGACGACGGACCCAAATCCGAGATCTTATTTCCCGAGAGCATTTGGACTTTGTCGGTCTTCAGGAGACCATCAAACCGTCCTTTTCCACAGCCGAACTCCTCAGCATTGATCCGTGTGGTCACTTTGCTTGGCACTCCACCCCGGCAATCGGGCACTCCGGGGGGATGCTTTTTGGGAGTTAACGAGGTCTCTTCTTGTGGTTTGTCGGTCTTCAGGGGACGTTTTCCAGCTGGATACCTCTCAGACTTGGTCTCTTCTTGTGGTTTATGGGCCTGCCGACCATCGGCGCTCGGAGGAGTTCCTCCTTGAGCTATCCACGGCGGTTCAAGCATGTCCTTACCCGCTGGTGATTGGTGGAGATTTTAACCTGATTAGGGGATCAGAGGATAAGAATAACAGTAACATCAACTGGCCGAGGGTCCATAGGTTCAATGATTGTATTGCTAACCTTGCCCTTCGAGAGATCCGTAGGGGCGGAGCCAGATACACGTGGACCAATCGACAACTTAACCATGTGTGGTGCGTGCTCGACCGTGTCTTGATGTCTGCTGATTGGGAGGTGCTCTTCCCCCTGTGCACTTTAGTGGCCGAACCGATTATCGGGTCTGATCACTCTGCACTTATCCTGAGTTCTGGGGAGGAATTTAGGAAAAGGAGTAACCGCTTCTTCTTCGAGATGGGGTGGCTGGAACATCTAGAGTTTGGGGACCTGGTGATCCAAAAATGGCGGGAAGCTGAGACATTAAAGGGTGTTCATCTGGATTCCATCACTGCGTGGCAGCAGGTGTCGAGTAGGCTGAGGCAATTCCTAAAAGGCTGGGGGCCAACTTAGGAAAGGCTGAGAAGGACATCTAGGAGGATCTGCTAGCCCAGATCAAAACCCTTGACAGCCAAGCGGACACAGCCGACTTAGATGATGATGGCTGGGCCCTGCGTTACCACCTTGAGGATCAATTGACCCACCTTTCTAAAGTGGAGGAGGAATACTGGCGCCAACGGAGCTGCCTCAATTGGATCCTAAAAGGGGACGCCAACACAGCATTTTTTCATGCGGTGGCTAACGGACGCAGAAGGAAGTACACGATCTCTAGGCTTTCGTCTGATCAGGGGATTATTTCGGAACCTAGAGCCCTCCAAGCACACATTTATGACTTCTATCGCGCCCTTATGGGGTCCCAAGGGGTACAGTCGATGTTCTCCCTTTCCCCCTCCTTATGGGGTGCCCACCCTTGTGTCTCGAGCGAGGAGAATGATGGACTCATGCTCTCATTCACTGAGAAGGAGATGGACTTGGTTCTCTCCAGCATGAAGGTTGATACCGCGCCTGGTCCGGATGGACTCCCGGTATGCTTCTTTAAACGGTTCTGGCCTATTTTTAGACCGTACATCTTAGCCATAGCCAACGACTTCGCCCTAGGGAGGGTGGATATCGCGCGGCTTAATTTTGGGGCCCTCGCGCTCATCCCGAAAGTTCCCGGGGCTGACGACATTACACAGTTTAGACCCATAGCATTGATTAATGTAATATTTAAGTTCGTGGACAAAGCTTATGCTCTTCGTCTTGCCCCTATTGCCCACCGCACGATTAGCTATACTCAGTCGACCTTTATCAAAGGGCGCCACATCCACGAGGGCGTTGTGTCTCTTAAAGAGATTGTCCATGAGACAAAATCAAGGAAACTTCGGGGAGTTTTCCTTAAATTGGACTTTGAGAAAGCCTATAACCGGGTGAATTGGGGTTTCCTGAGACAAGTCCTTCTCAGAGCCAGTTTTGACCCGAGTTGCGTTCACAGGGTTATTAGTTTGGTCTCGGGGGACCAAACTGCCATTACCTTGAATGGTGAGATGGGGAACTTCTTCCGCAATGGCCGAGGAGTTCGCCAGGGTGACCCCCTTTCCCCTACTCTTCGATTATGTCGTGGAAGCGCTCGCGGCCATCTTGGATGCAGCTAGGGGGAAGGGGCACCTTCAGGGACTTATCCCTCATCTGATCCTAGGGGGATCTCGCATCTTCAGTATACGGATGACACGATCATCATGTTCTAGCCAGAGGACTTAGCTATTGCCAATCTCAAGTTCATCCTGATGTGCTTTGAGAATATGTCCGGGCTGCGAATCAACTTCCACAAGAGTGAGGTCCTTGCTATTGGACTGGATGAAGGGGAACACAGAGGATCGCCAACATGCTGAATTGCAAACGTGGGTCCTTTCCCTTCACCTACTTGGGGTTGCCCATCAGCGACCGTGCGCTCTGTGCAGGGGATTGGGGTCCCTTGACCAGAAAAGTCTATAAGCGAGCTGACCCCTGGTTTGGCAAGCTTATGTCCTCTGTGGCTAGACTCACGCTGACTGACTCCTGTCATTCTAGCCTCCCACTATATGCAATGGGGGTGTGCTTACTCGGAGATGGAGTTCATAAGACTATGGATGGGCACCAGTCCCGTTTCTTTTGGGAAAGTAACGGGGCTAGACGCAAATAGCATTGGGTACGTTGGGCGGCGGTGTGCCAACTGAAAGCCTTGGGGGGCCTAGGTATTATGGACACCAAACTCATGAACATTTGCTTGATGGTCAAGTGGGTCAGGAAACAGATGACGGGTCAACAAGGATTGTGGGCGGATATCATCAGGAGTAAGTACTTGCAGTGCAAAGACCTTCTGGTCGACTCGCATGCTCCTGGCTCCCAATTCTGGAATGCCCTTTAGAAGGTGAAGGACCTACTTCGCTTGGGGGCGAGGCATCATATTCGGGACGGCCGATCCTCGCGTTTCTGGGTCGACTGGTGGCAAGGGTCGGGGCCCTTGAACAC
The DNA here is from genome assembly GCA_947311845.1 of Poa pratensis. NCBI lineage: Eukaryota > Viridiplantae > Streptophyta > Magnoliopsida > Poales > Poaceae > Poa > Poa pratensis. Next base: position 27,839,939 of record CAMZMU010000084.1, read on the forward strand.
CCGTTTCCCGAGACTTTTTGCTATCTCCCTTGAGCCGTCCGCCTTTGTTGCCCAGATGGTTCATGACGGGGAGTGGAACATTCATTTTTGGCGTCAGTTGGGGCCTGCCGAAAGGAATGAATGGGTTGACCTGCTTAGACGGATCGCGGGCACTCTCCCGTCTATGGGAGCGGATACTCTTTCCTGGATGCTGGAGCCATCTAGGAAATTCTCGGTCAAATCCCTCTACCTCAAACTTTGCCAAGGTCTTCTGCAGAAGCACTACTGCGAGATATGGGGGATTGCTATCCCCCTTAAGATCAGGATTTTCCTTTGGCAGTTGGTTAGGAATCAATTTGGCAATGGATATCCATTACCGATAACCGGTGGTTAATTCACCAATTAGGGGACGGTTTTGGTTGCATATTACTACCCGTGGGGATATTATCAGTGCTAAAACACTCCCCAACGGTTATTGCAGTGACGGATCTGGTACACCAGTATCCATACCCGACATACCCGTTACCCGATATGACATGTGAGGCCAGGATACCAGAGGAGTTAGACACATCACACATGTATATAGGCCCCCCCCCAAAAAACCCTAAATCCCTAGCATTTCCCCTCTTCCCCAGCCGCCGCAGCCCGCACGCCCTAACCCTAACCCGCGCTCCCCACTCGGCCACTCCCCAGCCGCCGCACGCAGCAGTGTAGCACGCCGTCCTCGCCTCGCCTCGCGTCCTCCCCACCTCGCGTCCTCGCCTCACCTCTCTCGCGTCCTCGCCTCGCCTCTCTCCATAGATGATGACGATGGAGACGAAGCTAGCTTCTGGAGTGTTCTTGAAGATGTTGAAGAGGGGATGGAGGTTACTGTAACAGCCCACTTTTGGTATTGTAAAATTTGAACCAAATTTTCACTTTTCTTTCCTCCCATGCATCATGGCATCCATGCATAATTGTTGTCCATTTGAAACAAACAACAGTTCTAGTGAAATGATGTTAAGAAGTTGAACAAAAGTTGTGACCTAAAATATTTGTCAAGGAAGTTCCAAGAGTTCAAAAATAATATTTTGAACTTGCTTTAAAAATTCTAAAGTATTATAAATTGGTAATTAAGAAAATGCCATATTCAAAACCAATGCACAAAAGTTGCTCAAAAGATTTTATTTTGATACGCCAATTTTTGTGGAGCCTCTACATGATATGGGGAGGCTGCCCAAATATTTTCATAATTTTTGAAATGAGTTAAGTGCCCCAAATAAATCCCCAAAGAGCTACTGGTTTTAAAAGATAAATAAAGAAAAGAGAAAAGGACTAGTTTGTGATGGGGAAAAGTTTGCCGGGTTTTTTTTCGTAAAAACACCTTCTCCTTCCAGTAGCCGGGCGACCCGCCGCCGTGTTCCCCGCGGCGCCGCACCGCCCAAGCCCCCACACCGCTCCTCGCCGGACCCCCCCTCCTCTCTGTCCCCTGCGAGAAGGATAAGAGACCACGAGGCCGCCCTTGCCCTCTCACCCCTCACTCCCCTGCTCCCTGCTCCCTCTCCTCTTCTTTCCTCCACGAGCTCCCGCAAACCGCCATGGCCGTCGAGCTCACCTCCGTCGATTGAGAGCGCTTGGAGTAGATCGAGGACCACCAACAGCTCCGCCTCTTCCTCCTCTACGTCCTCGTCGACGCACGCTTGCTGGAAGGCCGTGTACCGCGCGAATCGAGCTCTTCCTCACCGTCACCGACCGGAGCTCCGCCGCGACATCACCGCCGTCTCCGACCCCCTCCTTCCTCGCCGAGCCTGCGCACGCGTCAAGGGTGAGATTGCGCTACTTCCCGTGCTCCCCGATGCGTCAATGCGTTCCCGTAGCTAGTTCTAGGACGGAACTCGCCGGAGTTCGCCATGGGTCACCGTCGAACTCGTCGCTCCGGCGACCAATAGGTAGCGGCGCCGCCGTAGTCTTGCTCGCCGTGCCCGTGCGAGTCCGTAGCACCCCTTAGCACGCACCCTGGAGCCGTAGGGCGTCGCGACGATCCTCTTCGCCGCCGGCGATCACCGTGCCAGAGCGCGCCGGTCACGGCAACGCCGCGGTCAAACCACCGTGGGCCCCCGCGCTTGCGTGGCTGCCTACGTGGCCCTGGCCCACTGGTCAGTGGCTGTGGCTAGCCAGCCACACGGTGGAAAACGTTTCACCGTGCTTTTCTGTAAAAGAATAAATTGTTTTAGATGAATTAAATTCAATTGGAAACTTGTAAAATCCATAACTTATTAAATACTACTCCAAAAATTACAAATAATATACCAAAATGTTCAGAGAAACAAAGCCTGTCTATTGGTATAACTCACACATCCAACTAAATTAATTTAGTTGCTGTTTTATTAAAATAACTAAAATGGCAGAAAAGAAATCCTTTTTGTAAAATTCATAACTTATTAAATATTGATCCAAAAATTAAGTGTGATATACCAAAATGTTCAGCACTTGATATACTTCATGTTTCACCTTTTATCAAACCAAGGAGAATTAGTTTTATGGGTGTTAAAAATAAATTAGTAAAATGGCAGATTTAAAATGGAATTGAAAAATGCAATAACTTTCTATTGGATAATCAGAAAAATGTGTTTAATATATCAAATTGCTTATAAAATTAGGTACTGTCTTTTAACATCATCCTCATGCATATTTGATCACAACTACAGCACTGCACTTCTAGAAGTTAAAGAAATCATTAAGTTAACTATGGGGTATAGTTTCTCTTTTGTCGGAATAATTATTCTGGCACCCCATTTAAATTGCTAGATAGTTTTCAGTAAATTCAGTGCATTAAAAATGTCATGCCATCATGTGTTTGTGCATTGCATATGTTATGCATGTGTGGTTATTGATTGTTATTCTTTCCGGTGTTTTTATGCATCGATAGATCAAGCAGTCGGGGTTCCACCGCAATACCCCAACGAACCGTATTACCAGCCCGTCGAACAAGGCAAGCGTAATCCCCTCTCTGAGCATGTCTCCTCCTATGTTTTCCACAAATATTTTCTCTACTATAATATTGCATGTGGTTCCAAATGTCAATTTGGTTCGACTAGAGTATCCTATAGTTGCATTATGTTTCCGATGCCATTACCTGTTTCCCCTCCTATTAACCCTAGGAATGTATTGTTGGCCAGAGCTATTTAACTAAAATAGGTTGATGCTTAGCCCTGCTTAGTTAAATGCTTAGTCGTCCGATGGATATTTCATTATGGAACTGTTGATGGAATGTCAGGGTGATAGTGGAGGAATGTGGATACCGATATAATAACATGCGTAAAGGCGGGGATGAGAGGCCACGTGGGACGTGGTGGGTTGTCTCGTTCTCGCCGCCTAAGTGCGAGTTCTCCCCTTCGAAGCCAAGACCGAGCGTGCAACCATGCGTGGGGTATATGGAGCCCTCGTCGACCGACTAACTTGTGGAGGGGCTAGCCAGGGTCCTCTAGTTCGAGTTTCCATTTGCGCGTGCGTGAAGATGGTGGCCAGGACTGCGATGAGGATGGTGGTGTTTAGGGAAATGAGTGGCCACGGGACAGGGTGCTGGGAGCACTGAACCTGTCCCGTCCTCACTGATGATCCTGGGTTAGTCTCGAGCAAGGTAAAGGTTGTAGCCGCGCCCACTCAGCCGGCTCTCCCTGGAAGAGAGCAAATGTACAGGCATGTACGGGCAATGAGCCGGACGGTACGCGTGGATAAGAAGCTAGAGCCCCTTCGGGACTCCGGCGACTTTCCCTTTGTACACCCCTGCAGGGTAAATCTTTTCGAAAAGTCGTGTCCACGGTTATGGACGACTTGGTACCGGATTCAGAGACCATAGAGAACTTGAACGGAATGATTAAAACCTGAGTACTAAAGGTACTACCAAGAATGCAAGGTTGACTTCCTCGAGGGTGATTCGGGGAGGTGCCTTTGTAGATAGGTGCAATTGTTGATGGTGGTGATTGATGATGATGATCAGAAGAAAAGAGTTTACTTCTTACCCCTTTTTAAAAAATATATTCTGCTTAGTCGATGCCATGGAGTTATGTCTTTTCTAAAGAAAACTAGCTTTATGCAAAACAGCCATAAAACCTTTGAAAGCCAATCATCGAGCTAGTAGCTCTATTAATCTTGCGAGTTCGTCGAACTCAACGTCGTTTGTTAATTTTTAGTGGAGGAATTCACCGACGCTGAAGGTGGGTTCTTCGTGGACGTCGACGAGTAGTCTGGGGTTCCCAGGTGGCAGCTTGGGACATCTCGGAACAGCTGGCGCTGGAATGTTTATCTATAGGCCTCTCAGGCCATAATTTGGATCTTGTTGTTAGAACAACTTAATTCGCTTCCGCATGTTGTACTGTTGGGTCTGTGACCTCTGGTTGTAATATTTACTATCTTTCTCTATTATAAGAGTTGAACTATAATGCTTTGAGTCGTAGAGCCTGTGATGTGCCAGTTGTTCCACAAGTCTTGATCTCTCTATTATGCATTGATAGTTGTGCCTGTGTTAGGGCATCAATCGGGGTGTTGCGTTGCCGATGATCAATTTCGAGCAACGCCTGCCAAAGGTTTTGGCCGGGGAGTGGTAAACCCGTAACCTCCGGTTGTATCGCCTAACCGGTGACACACAACATCTTTGTATAGCAGTCGGGTCGGGGCGCCACATTTACCTTCTATCTGTTTGTTATTGGTGGATGTTTGTTATCTTGTATAGAATTATTTTTAATCTAGTCTTTTAATCTTATGCAGAAACTGAAGCTGTAATGTTGAGCGGCAAGTGGCAACGTGCTCTTCATCAGTTCTACAAGTCTACAATGATGAACCTTGGATGTCTCGAAACATGCACTTCATTTATGTTGTGTTCACTTTGAATTCTGATTATTATGTCTTGTTTGTCTTGTTGAACACTTGAACCAACTATTCGTGGCATGTGTGCCTTTGTTGAGAATGTGAACCAAATATTTGTGGCCTGTGTGCCTTTTATGTATTGCAAACATGCTGTTGAACATTTGAAGTATTTGTGGCTTGCGAGCATTTGTGAACTGCCCATTCTGATGTTCATGTTTTTCTACTGCAGTATATTTTACTATCTGTCATTTTTCTGCCCTTTTATAGCTAGGTACAGGGGAAGTTCTGCCCTTTTTTTCTGACTCAAAGTTGCTGGGTATCCGCTGGGTATTTGATACCCGGTGGGGATCGGGGATGGTACAGAAACACTAGCCGTGACCTGTAACAGGGACGGGGATGGTATTGTTTTTGCTGAACGGGGACGGATATGGTTGATCGATAACCAGCGGTTACCTTCCCCGTTGCCACATGGAGTTAGGAAGCGTCTCCCATCTAACGACAACATTGCCCGGAGGCATGGTCCCTCAAATGGACGTTGTGCGTTATCTGGAGACTCCGAGGATACTAACCATATCTTCTTTGGCTGCTCTTTATCCAAGTTCCTGTGGAGCGCAGTTAGGGAACTGTTGCACTGCTCTTGGAACCCCTCGTGTTTTGCGGAGTTGTTTAGACTCCTTCTGAGTCATACGGGTCAATCACGTAGGGTGTTATGGATCTGTTGCGCCGCTTTATGTTGGACTCTTTGGAACATGCGGAACAAGATCACCATTGAGGGAATTCTGCCCTCTCAACCAGGTGATACCCTATTCAAAATGTCTATGTATATGCCGGTGTGGAAACCAGTGGCTAGACGTCAGGACAGAGACGCGGTGGAGCTGGCGATACGTGAGATTCGTCGGCTCTATGACACTGTGAGGAATCGGCCCGTTTGATCCCATCCAGCTTATCCTTTCTAGTCTTTATTTGTGCCTACGGGCAGTGTGTTCCCTCTCCTTAGGAGGGGCGTGATGTAGCCTGCGTGCTATCTGGAACTTATTTGTGCCCTTCGTGGCGGTTATATTACGTTGTTGTTGTTGTGGACCTGGCCGGATGGCTTTATTAATTTAAAGTCGGGCTCCGCTCGAGCCTTCCATCTAAGAATATGGGAATGGTGATTGGAGGGCAAGGTAGAATAGCAGAGCGATGTGTGTGTGGAGTTGGGAAATGGAGATGTGATCGGTGTTGAGGTGAGTTGGAGCTAAGGTGGGGGATCGGAGGTCATATATAATGGGGGCGGAACCGCGTCTGCCGTCTGGATTAAGGCGAGGGAGGAGCGGAGAACAGGATACTGACCAGTGAGCTTAGCATCTTTAGCAGAAACCTTAAACCGTGGAACCTTAAAACAAAATAGATATAAGGTTCGCGAAACTCGCGTTTTTTTGGCTCAAGACGAGACGCAACATAGCAGAAACCGTAAAGCCGAACCTTAAAACAGAATATTCCTCTGTTTTTTTTTCTACTTTTTCCCCATCTTGTTCCTCCCGTTCATGCTTGTCCGTACTAGTATAGGCACATGGATCGATCGATCGATTCTAGTAGCTAGCTCGTACTAGTACATCATAGATGGATCGATGGAGCGGCTGGTCACGCGCCGCCCACACGCCCGCACCGAGCCACCGACGGACTGCAGGCATGGAGCTTGGTCACCCGCGAACTCGCGACCGGCGGTGGCGTAGAAGCCCCCGGTGTCGGCGACCAGCTCCTGCCCAGTGCTCCCGCCGTTGCACAGCTCGCCCGGAGCCCCGCCGTCACGCACAGCTCGCCCGGAGCCCCGCCGTCGCACAGCTCGCTCGGAGCCCCGCCGTCAAGCACAGCTCGCGCGGAGCCCCGCCGTCGCACAGCTTGCCTGCGCAGCTCGCGGAGCGCCCCTGGGGCCGGTGATGACTCCCAAGTGCAGGAGATCGTTGAAGTCTTCGCTGTGTAAGTATTAGTATCGATCCCACGAGGAGTAGAAGGTATAAGTATTTATCCTCTCAAATAAGAGTGTCACTTCTCTTATTATCTATGCACTAGACAAACTAAAATGATGCAAGTGTTTTTGGGTTTTTTGGTGTAGAGAATGCAAAGCTGAAAATAAAATATGATGAGTGAAAGCTCTCAAAGAGAGAGAAAGCCCAATCCCCTATGCAGCAAGAGGACAAGCTTGAGTGGTGTTTCTTATGCGTGGAAAACGTTCCCAAGGGCTACATGGATTTCATGGCAAAATATTTCTAGAACAACAAGGTAAACATTTTGTCAAGTTTTAATCTTCTTTGGACGGAGCCATAATTAGGTGTAGCTAAATAAATAAACTAAACCCCTTATGATGGATCATGTGGCCAAGTAAATGACTGCACAAGAGTTATTAAGACAAAAAGTCCCACCATAGCATTACACTCTAAGGTCCCCGATATAAATCCCCTCCTAATGTAACTTCATGACTCGGTCTCAGGTTTACGTGTCCTCCCAAGTCTCCCTCAATTCATTACACTAGTGTGAAACACCTTCATGCATTACTCAATGTATGGTGCACTTCATACATTGTACATCAAGACAATCATAAAAGATAAAAACTTGACCAAATACTCAATACATGTTAAGTAGAAATCATTGACAATCCATCCTATGCCCCCAGGAACATGAGAGAACTACTCACAACGCGAAGACATGGTATGATTCAATGGTATAAGTGATACAACACAATCTGAAAATATAATCTCCCCACTAAACAATGACAAGTAACAATTCACAAACATGTAGAATAGTACTTAGACAATAGCTAGGGTTCGAACAATCTCAAACTATGAGGGGGATGAAGTGGATCACGAAGATGGTGATGGAGATGGTGCTGGTCTTCACGGTGGTGATGATGGAGACTTCCGGAGGGGGGATGGAGGAGCCTTCCGGAGGTGATTCCGGCAGCGTTTCCCCCCTCCGATCTTCTCCGGCGGCAGCCTTCTGTCTTCTGTTTTTGTGTTTCTCCGCCGCCTCCTTTCGCGAAACGCCAGGGGACCTTTTTTATAGGCGTTTTTAGGTCAAGACTAGTCGGTGGAGAAAGATCGACGGCCACGGAGCTCCGAGGGGAAACGAGCTGGGCCCACGCGGCCATGTACTTTAGGCCGCGTGGGACCCTCCCATTTCCAGCCTGTTGGGCTTCTGGTCTTCAATTTAAGCCCATTGCGTTCGTCTCGAAAATTCTGAACCGTGCTCTTTGACCTTGCCCTTTTTGGAGTCCCGAAGCTCCCGGAAAGTCTGAAACACTAAAAAAGACGTTTTCTGGAAAAACAGGGTTAATTCCAAATAAATGGGAAAACTATGAATATTCCCAAAATCATTATAAAACATTGATATAACCCTTATATGATGCAAATATGATTGGAATATAAGCAATTAAAGTGCAAAGTTCATGTATGCATTTTACATGCATCAACATCCCCAAGCTTAATCCATGCTCGTCCTCGAGTATGAAGATGATAAAACTAACATGGACTTTGCAATTTAATACTTAACAATGAATATCAAAGATGATTACTATTGCTACATATAGTCAAATGATTCATTCTTCAAAGGAGTAGCAATATGCAAATAGTTTATGAAGTGATATCAAGTATTCAATGCAAGGATGTTCAATGATAGTTCACAAAGTGTAACATAACAGATAGTAGTATGGACCACATGTATGCATAATGATAAGTATGGACATCCTACATTGGTCATAGAGTGATGATGAAAATCTGAATATGATAGGTGGACACTTTGGAAAGATGTATATATGAGTAGAGGTAAAACATGAATAAGTTTCATCTAACTTCTGAACTTCTCTACTTAAGTTAATGATTGTAATATGGTAATCCTTGGTGTCAAGCTCTCATTGCCCCTATCATAGCATCTTGAATGATTAAGTTTAAAGTGAAAGCAAATATGAGTAATGTGCTTGACAAAGTAAAGGTTGAAAGTCTCATGCCCCTTGAATACGAGTACCTACTCCATGTGTTACTCAACTCGGGAAACAAAGCAAGTTCAATTTAAATATCATTGTAAGTAAAATAGTATCATCAAGAGCGTCAACTGGGGTACCTCTTGTCCCAGGATATGGAACAAGCCCATATCAAAATGACAAGACAAACAAACATAATGAACAATCTCAACACCCTTTTTATTTACCATTGGATAGCTTTTTATTGTAAGGTGTATCACAGACGGTTCACCATAGCATGTAAGTAAATTTCCACCATGAATGATGCATGGCTTAGATTAGCGGCCCAGGCGTCTCTCTAACCATTTATACAAACTCATTTAAACCTACTCCATTTCCTCATTTATTTCACCCATGGTAAGCATCCATAAACAAAAGTACATGACATCAACTAAATATAAATGAGTGCAATGTTGAAAGCATTCCATGTGACAGCACATTTCTGCTAACTCTCAACCAAAGACATTTGTCAAGCTCATAACATCATAATTTTAATCACAATGGGTCATGTTTTATTTATGCAATAAAAGTAAAGTGTGCATCAAGTTCGTGAGAGCTATATAACCAACTTTTCCCATAACAATCAACATAAGCATTTTAATTCAGAGGTATAGATAATACAAAATAACATGATAAACAACCTCGGAATAGCATAAAGCTAATAGGTAGATATGGTGGACTCACTGGAAAAACTTTGGTTGAAGGCGTTGGAAACAAGTTTTTATTTGTTGGAATTTTTGGGCTAGCAAAGGGAGAAAGTTGACCATCTAGATGCATGCATGAGTGTCCATAGAACTAACTAATCCATGTTAAACCAAGTAAAATAACAATCAGCACCAAAACATGAATAAGTTATAGCTCTTCAAAAAGGATTTGCAAACTATTACTCATAAACAAGCTCATGAATCATGCAACTATATGTATCATTAAAAATCAACTCAAACATCCCTTTTCCCAATCTTATAAAAGCATCCAACATATTTCAACCCATATTTCCAGTAGCTCTCCATATATAAATGATAGTGTGGTGGTCTCTCAAGAATCAAACAAAAACAAAAACGACGCTCCAAGTTTATGCGATAAAGTGTTTCGATCGAAAAACAGAAGTTGGACGTGTGCAAACCGAGAGTGTGTAGGTCCAGTGGGGTTGTCTTCACATCCCCAAGCTTATGGTCTTCACCATCCTTGGATAGCTCTTGGTGCATCTCCTCCAATCCCTGTGAAAAAACTTCAAAACACCGTTTCTCCCATTTCTTTTCTGTGGGGTGCATTAATAGTGATAAACAAATATGTTTCTTGCTGCATATAATCCTTGAACAAAAATTCATATGAGATGTCCAGAAAGTGTATAATGTTGTATGCCTACTCATAAACTCAATTGGATCAAAAAGATTCAACTTAAAAGCTCAAAGCATGCATCAAACAAAATGGGACAGAATCTGTCCAGAAAAACAGCAGCAGCAAAACGTATTTTTCTACCCTACCAAACTTTCTCGAAAAATTCCAAAAAATTCATGCATACAGAGGATGAAAAGTTGCAACTACAGTTCAAATATGAGCTCATTCGGAGTTACGAATAAGAATTAAAAATCATACCGTGCACTGATTCGTGCAGGAATAAAATCTCCGAACGCTATAAGCAACTTTTCAAGACCAAAATGGGTAAAACTTGGCACTTTATTAAAAACTCCAGAAACTAACTAGACACAAAATCTCTTGTTACAGCAAGAGGACACAAAGAAAAATCACACACAAAAATAACCGGGTTGCCTCCCGCAAAGCGCTTTCTTTATAGCCATATAGCTAGGCTTCTTACTTTTTGTTTATTGAAGATGAAGCTCATGAGGGAGCTTGAACTTTGATGTTCCCCTCTTTCTTGGGAAGTGTTCCATGCATAATACCAGGGTCCCATGGTGCTCTCAAACCGATCAAAATAATAGTCAAGTTGAAACCTGGTTGAGAGAAAAATAGAACACAAAAGTAATAACAACGAAGTCTAACTTTCTTTCTATGCATTGGCATTTTGTATATGAATGAATCCAATGAATGAAGTTTTCCAATGCATTGTTACTTGCAGCCCATAATTATTAGTAGCATAAAGAGGGTTCTTATCACCTCCTCTTTCATAATAGTTGCAAGTAGTAAAAGTGTATTCAACCATATAACCAATAGAATCTTCCAACTTAGATAATTTGGGAACATAATGAGGATCATTAAATTTATTTTGGAGTTTATTAGCATGCTTCCCTCTTTCAAAATAGTTGTTAAGATCAATATCAAGTTTAATATCATGGTTGCAACAAAGATTTGGAACTAAAGATAATTGCAAACCACATAAGTATTTCTCAACATAAGCAAATTTCTCCTTTATGGTGTAAGTAGGAGAGTTCAAGAACAAAGTAGGGCTCTCATGAGTAAGAGCACTATCACAAACAGCAAGTATGTCATTTTTATCCTCACATAATTAGTAACAACTAAACATGGAGGTTTATCAATAAGCATAGGACCATCATCTAAAGCATTATCATATAGCATATTTAAGCAATACTCCTCATTATCATCATAAGTTCACTAGTAGCATTAATAAAAGTAAAGGAGCATTTTTAGTTTCATCATAATAGCATGGGTTATCATATAGGACCATAGCATTTTCAGTTTCACACTCATCATAACATGGATTCTCATAAATAACAAAAGATTTTTGAGTTTGAGTGTTACTATCATTTGTTGATGGTGAAGTTGGGAGATCCAACTCTTCATTCTCTAGCTGTTCATCATTTCCATCATCCTCTTGAGATTGCATGGGCATCCCCAAGCTTAGGTTTTTATCCACTTCTTCACATTCTTCCTCTTCCAAGCTTATGTTTTCATCATCTTCTTCCTGCAAAACATCAGTACTTTCTTGGGGAACCTTTCCCTTCTCATAATAATCAATAGCATAAATATTTTGAGAGAACTGGGCTATGCAATATTCAAGAATAGAAGTGACCTTTCCTTCAAATCTCTTAACTCTAGGGCAAGTTTTATTTTCATTAGCAAAGGTGTGCAATTCATTAGATGCATAATAAGTAACAAATTCCTCTACTTGTTCCATCTCTAAATGAGTGTAATCATTAGTATTGTAAGATGCTATGACATGTTCTTCATGGAACTTACATTGAAATCCAAAGTGTCTTTTTCTCTGTTTAAAGCAACAAGTTGTATTATTATGGAATAAAAGCCACTCTCCAGCAATATAATTTAAACTTTCCATGAAATCTTTTAGTCTTTTCCGTTCACTTGACTCTCTAAATTCCTCATCAATTTTAGAAGCTTTCATATATTCATAGTAAAGATTCATTATCTCAGGAACAGTTTTTTTGGTATTTTCCATTTTCTAATTTTTTTTGTGTTTTTGATATATGGATGTAAATGCAAAACTGAAAATAAATATCTAGTGCAAACAAGAATAAAAACTTAAGCGCTACACTCCCCGGCAACGGCGCCAGAAAACTGTCTTGATGACTCCCAAGTGCAGGAGATCGTTGAAGTCTTCGCTGTGTAAGTATTAGTATCGATCCCACGAGGAGTAGAAGGTATAAGTATTTATCCTCTCAAATAAGAGTGTCACTTCTCTTATTATCTATGCACTAGACAAACTAAAATGATGCAAGTGTTTTTGGGTTTTTTGGTGTAGAGAATGCAAAGCTGAAAATAAAATATGATGAGTGAAAGCTCTCAAAGAGAGAGAAAGCCCAATCCCCTATGCAGCAAGAGGACAAGCTTGAGTGGTGTTTCTTATGCGTGGAAAACGTTCCCAAGGGCTACATGGATTTCATGGCAAAAATATTTCTAGAACAACAAGGTAAACATTTTGTCAAGTTTTAATCTTCTTTGGACGGAGCCATAATTAGGTGTAGCTAAATAAATAAACTAAACCCCTTATGATGGATCATGTGGCCAAGTAAATGACTGCACAAGAGTTATTAAGACAAAAAGTCCCACCATAGCATTACACTCTAAGGTCCCCGATATAAATCCCCTCCTAATGTAACTTCATGACTCGGTCAAGGTTTACGTGTCCTCCCAAGTCTCCCTCAATCATTACACTAGTGTGAAACACCTTCATGCATTACTCAATGTATGGTGCACTTCATACATTGTACATCAAGACAATCATAAAAGATAAAAACTTGACCAAATACTCAATACATGTTAAGTAGAAATCATTGACAATCCATCCTATGCCCCCAGGAACATGAGAGAACTACTCACAACGCGAAGACATGGTATGATTCAATGGTATAAGTGATACAACACAATCTGAAAATATAATCTCCCCACTAAACAATGACAAGTAACAATTCACAAACATGTAGAATAGTACTTAGACAATAGCTAGGGTTCGAACAATCTCAAACTATGAGGGGGATGAAGTGGATCACGAAGATGGTGATGGAGATGGTGCTGGTCTTCACGGTGGTGATGATGGAGACTTCCGGAGGGGGGATGGAGGAGCCTACCGGAGGTGATTCCGGCGGCGTTTCCCCCCTCCGATCTTCTCCGGCGGCAGCCTTCTGTCTTCTGTTTCGTGTGTTTCGTGTTTCTCCGCCGCCTCCTTTCGCGAAACGCCAGGGGACCTTTTTTTAGGCGTTTTTAGGTCAAGACTATGTCGGTGGAGCAAAGATCGACGGCCACGGAGCTCCGAGGTGGAAACGAGCTGGGCCCACGCGGCCATGTACTTTAGGCCGCGTGGGACCCTCCCATTTCCAGCCTGTTGGGCTTCTGGTCTTCAATTTAAGCCCATTGCGTTCGTCTCGAAAATTCTGAACCGTGCTCTTGACCTTGCCCTTTTTGGAGTCCCGAAGCTCCCGGAAAGTCTGAAACACTAAAAAAGACGTTTTCTGGAAAAACAGGGTTAATTCCAAATAAATGGGAAAACTATGAATATTCCCAAAATCATTATAAAACATTGATATAACCCTTATATGATACAAATATGATTGGAATATAAGCAATTAAAGTGCAAAGTTCATGTATGCATTTTACATGCATCAGCCGGCGACCAGCTCCTGCCCAGCGAGTACGGTGGAATTTCTGGCGGTTCTGGCGACGATTCCGGCGAGTACGGTGGAAGTTTGCTGGATTCTAGCGAGTTCCACGGTGGAGGGTCACCGGCGGGTCCTGAATATTCAGCCCGCCAACGTCTCGCGCGCATACAGTTCACGAACCTCATCGCGGTTATTTTAAGGTTCCGTGGCTTTTAAGATTTCTGCTAGAGATGCTTTTAGAGTAGTTAGTAGAGATTGATTTGATTGGCCAATGCCATGCCAAATCGGGTTGCAAGTAATGGATGCCCAGATAGACGGTTACTAGTACCATGGACAGTGACTTCACCATGGCAGCAAAAAATGTTAAATAGTGAGAAAAATTGCTTTTACAGAGAACCAGGAATTTTCATAGAACTTTGTCGAATTTCACCCACGAGATCTTTCTTAGGGAGAAAGTGACCACAACAAATTTCTATGCACTGCTTTACTACACCCCCAAAAATTTCTGAGGAACAAAGAAATGGGACAGGGAAAGCGGCGGAGATCTGCCAGCAATTCATACATTCGCAATACCAAAGGAAGAATTCTATCCAGATTTTCGAAACAAGACGGCACACGCCTTGTGAAAAGCCTCAACTTTATGTTTCAAAGCACAGCCACGTGCACGTATGCATGGCACTCCTAAAAGTAAATCGTGATAGCTACAGTAGGAACCCAGCTTAAGAGGCATGTGACGTCGTGTTGTCTTGTTCATATTGGGAATCATGCAATAAAAAAAATAAAAACAAAAAAATAAATATGCGATGCATGGTTCGAAAACCATCGCTTTCCGCGTGTTTTTGGTGATGCGTTTTGGCCATGCACCATTTGCCCTTTTTAGGTTGTGATGTCGTCGTGAGACGGCCGGTATATGCCTGCTATTTTCCCTCAGTTCCACACTGAATGTAACGGCATCACCTGGTATGAAAATCAGTGCACATTTTTCCTCCTACTTTTTTTTTTTGGTCTCTTTCACACTACTGTTTTCTCCGACTGCGTATTTGAATGTTCAAAATATCATTCCAGGAGAGGATAGCAAATCCGACCTAGGTTTTGAAAAGGAAAATCAATGGAGTCTTACTGAAGCTTTTGGAGTCTATATTTGTCTTGGTATACTGATCAATGTCTATCCAGATAGATTCTGACTTATATCCACCAAAGTCTATTCCAAATGTATTTGGCAACTGGCTACATGTGATAGATAAAAAGTTTAGAATTGCTTATAGGGTGGGAGCGATTGCCGTTATTTGGTCGCTTTGGCTGAATAGAAATGACAAGGTGTTCAATGATAAAGATATTTCTCGTTTACAGGTACTCTATCGGTGCACAAGTATTCTCCGTTCGCGGTCCACATTACAACGGGCGGGGCATCGAGGCCTCTTTACGGAGGCATGTGCACAATTGGAAGAGGTGGCGAGGGATATTTTTACCCGACATGGATGGTCGCTTGATCGCCGGATTGGTCCTCCATAGGCTTTGGCGTTCATCTTTCGCATTGGCTTTTTGCTCATTCTTGGATGTAATTCGTCTAGTGCTACCTTCTTTATTTTTGTTTATGTTGGATTGCGGCTGTGTGCATTCTTATGCAGAGGCCAGGGGTAATGCTTAAACCTTTTAAGTAATAAAGCCCCTTATCTAAAAAAAATACTGATCAATGTCGGTACCAAAATCTTGTAGTACTGGTCTGTCATATGCATGTCTACTATCAGTGCATGATGCCACTTTTAATCAGATAATGATGCGTATGAGTTGACAGTACTAAGCCAACACTAGTGGAAAACAGGGAATCAGTCCCGGTTCGTAAAGGGCTTCAGTCTCGGTTGGCGAACCGGGACTGGCAAACTGGGACTAAAGACCCCACCCTTTACTCCCGGTCTGTTACGAACCGGGACTAAAGGCCTTCCCACGTGGCCACGCAGAGCGCGCGTCGCTGTTACGAACCGTGACTCAAGGTATGTGCATTTTTTTATTTTCGATTATTTTTCAAGGTGGGTTTAGGGTTTAGGAGGGGTTTAGGGTTTCTGATTTTGTATTTAGGAGGGGTTTACGGAGATCATGTCGATGCGCCAAAAACAAGTTTGGTCAAACATTAAGTACTACATGAAGATCACGTTGATGCATATACATAACACATACAATTTATATGTACTTAATTACATATGGAGATCACTAGTACATGGAGGCATATTATTCGCTATAGTGGTATTCTCCGGTTTCTGGTATGACCTCTGTAAGGAGAAATCCCGCCAAATTCTCCGCAATTGCTTTTACGCGGATCAGCGCGTTCCGCTTCCTCTGCAACTATAAAAGAAGGACATCAAAACAATTATGAATGAAACTCAACACAATTGATGGTAACAAAATAAAATTGTGAATAATGTTTACGTACATCTTTAGTTCTTTGATTGTTGAATCTCTCATCGTCGGTCCTCATGTGAATGTACTCGCATACGTAGTATGCACATAAATTAGTCACTTGTGGCTGTTCCACATAAATTAGTCACTTGTGGCTGTTCGAGGCACCACTATACGAGATAGAATTCAATCAAATAATAATCAAGCATGATAATGGTATTGAAACTAGAATTAAAGAGATACGCGGACCTAGGTAGTACTACTTACCTTGTTCAGACAAAAATCCAGCAACAGGTGGTAGTGTAGGGGTTTGAGGAAGAGTAATCCTTCGTATTCTTACAGACACTACATGGACAACAAATAAAACCATTCCGCTTGTTTGCCTCAGCCACACGGAGAAAATTATGCAGGCCACTAATGAACTCGGGACTGCGTCGGTCACCGTACATCCATTGCCGGCTCATCTGCATTATATAAGTATATCAAAAACCATTACACTACATCATGAATAGATAAGTGACCAAATTAATTAATACAAGTTCATCACATTAAAAGCAAAGTAGAGTAGTGACCAAATGTAATGCATAGTCCTCATAAAACATACATTGAAACTAACATACAACTATCTAAAGAATTTAAATCCAACAATAAATGCGATCAAAATCACAACTATTATTGAACCAACAGCATAATGATACCAAGCCTCTTGATTAATGGCATATTTTCTAATCTTTTTAATCTTCAAGCGCATTGCATCCATCTTGATCTGGTGATCATCGACGACGTCGGCAAGCTTGAACTCCAATTTCATCTTCTCTTCTAGGCATTGGAGACGAAGATCTTCACTTCTTTTCAATTTTTCTTTCAAATCAGTGTTTCTTTTTCAAATAAATTTAGCATCTCGACAAGAGGGTCGGTTGGAATTTCCGGTTCAACTACCTCCTAGATAAAAATATCTATGTCAAGTTGGTCGGCATAATTGTCATAAAAACTAAATGAAACTAATAGTTATAAAAGTATAGCACATCCGAATCATAGACCGGACGACGGCCGATGGGGACGGATATCAAAACCATGCATTATACATATAAAAACAATTATACAAGTAAGAAAATTATACAAGTAATAACTATGCATCTAAATCACTAAGATTTTGTTTAAATAAAAGATAAAAACAAGAATCTCACCGAAGTGGTGCCGGTGACGGGACGGCGCGGGCGATCGACGGCGGTGAGGACGGGGACGGGACGACACTAAAACCCACAAATCATACTTTAATTTGAGCTCAAATTGCATATAAAACAAATGAACTCCCTAATTTAGACATTTCATCAAACACCTAGCTAGCACTAGAAAAATGAAATGAGCTAAACTAGCAATGAAATGAGCTAAAGTAGCAACGCCGGAAGAAAGGATGAAGTTGCTAACCCTTAGATAGATGGGGCGCCGCCAATCTTGACAAATGGTGAAAAAAAATGGGGATGAACTCGAACTCGGGAGAGGAAACACGGGAGAAAATGGTGATGAACTCGAGCTCAAAAATGGAGATGGCTGGCTCGGGGGTGGAAGATGATATAGGGAACACTTTAGGTACTGAAGGTCCATCTTTAGTACCGGTTCGTGTTACGAACCGGGAATAAAGGTGTGAACCGGGACTAAAGGTGCTCGCGCGGGCTCCACCTCTGCGGCTGCTTGCCGCAGACCTTTAGTCCCGGTTCGTATCACGAACCGGGACTAATGATCCTGCTCAAACCAGGACTAGGGAGGTGCGGCATCGTGTCCGTTTGAACCGGGACTATTAGTCACATTAATCCCGGTTCTAAATTTCTTGGGGACTAATGCACAGGATGGATGACCCTTTTTCTACTAGTGCGAACAGAATTGGCGAGTACACGTTAGCCCACTCGCATGCCCGCCAACACTGCAGGAATCTTTGGCCAAACAGACAAGAGAAAAGGAGACAGAGCAACGTGAGAAAAAAAATAAGCACGGTTTTCCAAGGCCAATATTTAAGCTCGGTTGCCCATGATGCGGACCAATTCAAGGTTGCCCCTTTTACATGCTTGAACAGGAACCGCATAAGCAGAAGCTGCTCCTACAATCATCTATAGGCCCAATGGATGATATTCTTATATATACAGTTCAAATTAAACTCTAAACAACTACCACCGGAACAACAAATTAATATGTTACTCCCCAACTTGTCGTTTAGCCATGGAGACCTGGAGAGATTGCGTGTTGTTAATCTGTCTGCGCTGTTTCTCTTCTAGGTTTGTATATTCTTGTATAGCTGTTGATAGCGTAATCTTCAACTAGTGGTCGATCATGTGCGTTGTTCATGCATTTCTTCCGCCGTTATTCCAGTCGCATCCCTTGAGCTCTTTCAAGTCATAAATTAATTAATCTGCGCCATTACTATTTCTTCAGTGGAATAACAAGGATATAATAAACCTGGTTAGGCTACTGCAGTCAAAACGCTCTTCCCGTGTAAGCTAATTCTGCAGCATGGAAATTAACACTTTACCACCAACATCATCAGTTCTTCGAAGCGTGTATACCTCGTTCTGTTCATGATTCTGTAAAAGTTACCGTCAGATCTTCAACCAATCGGAGAAAGTTCAGTTCTGTCTTTGTCATGACATGAAATCTGTCTGTCAGCTGGTGCGTGCGACCGCTTAATTTGTGCTTTATATGAAAAAAATAACTTATCTTCTTTGGTGGCAAAGCGCCCGTTTCTAGAGGAATTAAAAATTGGAGAGGTCAGAGTTAGCACCCATCCCATTGGCGACGCGAAGCAGCGTGGAAGCTCATCAGATGGAGGAATCTTCAAGCCTCTTTGCGCATACACGTCAGGGTGACGTCAGCGTTCGGTGGGCCCACTGACGTCATCTCCCTGGTGAACGATTGCTACCATTTGTGGCTGCCCATATAATGGGTAGCTCCCTTTTCGTATCAGGTGTCTCAAATATATTTGATGTTGAGTTTATGCTGCGTAGATAGCTTGGACTTTGCTTGTTTAGATGCCTTTTCTGCATGGTTTTGTGAGTGTAGTATAGCATGAGAGCATTGAGAGATAAAGATAAATTATGTTGGAACGATGCCATAGGTGATAAATAGAATGAAGCATGTTAGAACAGCTTCGTGGCACCTACTGTGGTATTATAATCCCTGATATATATAATCCCTGGCAGCTATCCTATTTTGCTCGCTAACTATTTTAAGAGGGGAAACATAACAGAAACCGTGTCTACTGTCTATGACACATGCTCATCAGCTCATGATAGGTACTCGTAGCTAGTAGAGTGGAACGAGGGTGGAGAAAGCGGGATAAGCTCAACAGGAACCACATGTGCGACACATAAACAAGAATTTGAACCCATTTATGTTAGTACGACAAGGACAGAGAGCGTTGCTGATGAGTAGGTGGTACTAGTCACTAACATCCTAGCATATCTATTTGGGCCCCATGAGTGAAAGGTGCACTTGTTACTAGTTGTTACATCAACGCGGGATCTTTGAAGAATTCTTCTGTTCGAAAAACATAATTAAGTACTACCATCTGCGGAGATGAAAGATTAGTTAACATTCTACAACGCCTTGCAATTTAATGGCATCTTTCTTATGTAGGGATGTAAACCGATCACATCGGATTTTGCCTCTATCATATCTTTCACAAGTTTTTTTTTCATCAGATAATAACCGTTTGCGGATTCAGATGCGGATATATGTGGTCGCGGAAACGGAGCAGACTCGGAGCGGTACTCGCATTCGTCAAAGCATACAACTAAAAATAATTGTCAAGTAACACCTAGTAAACTAACAAAATCGTTCTACATGGTATGTACAATGACTATAGAAGTAAGTTGTTATTCAATGGACAAACTCGACAACAACCGCAGAAGTACTTCCCGTATTAAGACACAAAATACTTGTCTTAAACAAAACATTTCGAGATTCAGTATTTACAACAACCGCAGAAGTACTTCCCGTACTACGTACCAGACCACACCTTCCTCTTCCAAATCATCATTAGTTTTCCCTTGAAATGGCATGCAAGACCATGTGACTTGACCATAAACATCAATTTTCCGCGGTGGGATCTCTCACCGGCGCGGGACCATCGTCCCATGGATCAATCAAGCAGGAACTGACCCTAAACTACACTAATTAACGCGTAAACATAGGAGTAGCAAGTAGTATATACAGGATTACAGGTGCTCATGTACCACGTGCTGCAAAACACACTTGTGTGACCCCACTGATCCCCCATTGGCCACAACTTGAAAGTGCCAAGTGGTTAAGTGCAAGTGGTGAGGATCAACAAGTTGCCCCCATTGGCCGCTTGTCAACTTCGATGATGGATGGAATCCATAAACAAAGGCGGCATGCATCTCGATCGATCAAACCCCTTGCCAATCGATCCCACGGGTTTGCGTCAGGAAACCAGCCCTGGTTTTGGACCTACTCTACTCCGGTTGCAGGCAATAGTAAATCAACGAGAACTTCACCGTATCGCACCGCACGGACGCACGCGGTGGGATACCGCGTGCAATGGAGCCGAACAACGAGAATGCATGCGTGGTACGCCACGACGCGGTCTTTCTTCTTCACGATTGCTTTTGCCTTGGCGTTTTCCGTCCAGATTCCAAAAAAGCATACTCCTCCGATCCATGTTAGTGGGCACAGCTTTGTCTAAATTCATATGTATTTAGTTAAGTATTTAGACTAGATACATGTGTATCTAGACAAAATTGTGCCCACTAATATGGATCGGAGGGAGTACTATCTTTTAGAAACTGTGGGCAATAGATTTGCCCCTTATATTTATTAAGAGAGAGTTGTAACAACACAAGTAAGATACAACCGGATTACTCTCCCGGTAAAATTTCTCCTAATCGTTTCGCCCTCGCAAGGGCCCAAATCTTAGGCTCATTTTTTATCTTTGAAAGAATGGCTTGCGAGGATGTAAATTTGTTGCGGAACACCCTAGCATTCCTCTCATTCCAAATTTCCCATGACGTCAAGTGGACGAAGGAGGCCAAGGCTTTGCGGTTGTGAGCGCCACCTCCGGTCATAAGTTGCCACCACTCCTTGAGAGAGAGAGTCGGCCATAGAGTTTGGTCAAAATTGAGGCCAAGCCAAGCCTTCAAAAGAGACCAAATCCTAATGGTGAACCGGCACCCGGATTGATCCGTTTGCACTCCATATATACTCCGTATATTTCTAATGTTTGACAAGTACTGTTTCTCCGACTCTATCTTATCTTCACGTAACGAGCAAAGCGCTCCGTGCATCGCAACAGATCTAAAATAAATTTTGTGTACGATTTCGAAAATATAACAGTATAGTTTGCGCCACACAAAACATCCTACGTTCTCAGCCTAACCTTGGTTATATAGAACTATATATAACTATATTGCCTTCCAAGTTCAAATGAGACAAAATTTGTGTACACAATTGCTATCTTCTTTCTTGACATCTTCGATATCCAACATATGAAGTCATAATATAGCAACTTATAAGTTTACATCACAATCAATTACAATTAAATTACTTGATAAATTCGTTAACCACCAAAAGTTTTGGCTCAACAGGGGAACTTCCCGTGGTTCATGTTTATTGCATGTTGGAGGCTTGTAGCCTCACACATGCTAAAACAATTATGCAAGTAGGAGAAAAAACAAAGCCACCCATATACTTCCAATGGCAATTAAATTACCATCCTGCAAAGGAGGAGAAGCACCTTACTTATTTTTGTATCACACACATATATTGTTCATGTTTTTTTTTTTGGACTGGCTATGGATCGGAGAGTGAGGAAACTATAAGTGCAACTTGCAGCCACCTTAAGCATAAACCTCGAATAATGGCCTCTAGAATACATATTCGTACATCGTGTTATATAATTTATGCAAAAATATGACCATATGCCCAGATTTGACAAACATAATATGCTCAAAATTCGTGACGTCGGTCAAATTTACATCTCTCCCGTCACTAACTTAATTATTTATTTTGTTTGATATAAATTCTCTCATTGCTTTTACGGTAGAATATACTTTACTGTTAGGTATTAACTTATGTTTTCATACAAATCTATATTAACGGTCAAAGTTTAAAACATTTTCCTAAAAAACAACTCACCCCCTCCTCCATGTTGCTCCCATGTTGGGCGACCGGGGTATGAACCTACCATGCTGCCAGGGAATGCCACCCCATCTATGCTCCTCTAGAGCCGTCGACCTCGACCCTCTAGCCACCACCACCACCCATCGGCGAGGTGTGTCCCTCCTCGTTCTACCCCACGAGCAGATCCATCGTGCTCACCCTCATCCGCCCATATGTGCTCGGGCCGCTCATGCTCTCGTGTGTGTCCAACATCGGATGCTACAACCAAATTGGGGTCGTGGATCGCCGGATCCAGCCACATGATGCTCCGACAGGATACGATTCGTGGTCGACGAGCTAAAGCCAGCCATGGCGGTTCCTGCATGCGATCTGCGGTTGTCCTACATGTTGTGTAATCGCGAGCAAAATGGCTACGATAATTTCTAGGCTTATTCTATATTGTTGGATGAGTTGGACACAAATGTTGGATGCTATAATGTTTTGTCGCAAACGACGACGGGATTCCAACATTTTTTGCTATAACGATCAGACGCGCATTCACTTAAGTGGATCAGACGGCTTTAAAGGCGGCTGATAATTTGCATTTTACGGCTGGCTGACTCCTATCGTTTGGAGTAGAAAATCGGATTTATACAGACTGGTGCCTACTTTCCTTTTTCCGTGAGAACTATTTATATTTTGGGCACAACCTTTTCTCACGTTCTTGGACACTACACTACTAGATGAACTCACAAGAAAAACCATCACATACAATTCGGGACGAGTTGGAGTCCAAAATAAATGAAAAAACATTAAGAAAATAGTACTACCTTCGATCCATATTAGTGGGCACAACTTTGTCTAGATACATATGTATCTAGTCTAAATACTTAACTAGATACATATGAATTTAGACAAAGCTATGCCCACTAATATGGATCGGAGGGAGTAAACTAATCTCATCTCCTAACAATTACACACTGCACTGACCCAGGAAGAAGAACATGTACTGTCCCTGAAGTAGGCATTGGCCCAGAGGGTGGAAGGGTGCTTCTCTAATTATCTACTGCCGTGGTTTTTTTTCTCTCTTGTTTTTCTTTTGGCGTTCACTCCTGGCCGTCATCTCCGGCAAAGAAGATCGAAACATCAAAGTAGTCCTCCACGGTGGGCTCCGGCATGCTCGCGGCGACGAGCGCGGACACCATTTGTTGGAGCTCAGATTGCGCCCCCCACTCCGCCTCGAACGGGTTCCTGGAGATGTAGCTCGACTCCGAGGTCGCCGGTGAGTGTTCAAGCTGGGACGGCGAGAGCGGCACGCCTTGCCCAAAACAATTCTCCGGCGTCGGCGGCGTGGAGAACAGGTAGTGCTCCGGCGGCGCCAGGCTGCTCACCGCAGGTGAGGAAAAACTGAATGGCGTGGATTGCTCAGGCCCGGACGTGAACCCCTCGGTGTTCACCGTCAGGCTGGAGCTGAGGCTCTGCAGAAGGCTACGCGCCTCCGGGTTCGGCGTCGCCGGCGGCACCTTGGCAGCCGCCGCCGTCTTGTGAAGGCACGTGTGTGCGCCGTGGTAGATCACGTCGAAGAACGCCGGGTCATCCTCGGCGCGCTGCACCTGCTTCGTCGCCGCGCATCCCTGAGTTTTCTGGTACGTGCAACGGTAGTATCCCCTGCAATGGTGCACAGTTCATGTCAGGGACGGCGAACAGAACCACGACAAGTGGATGCCATACATTTGGTTTTGGGAGCAGCAGAAAGACTGCAACTTCCACCGAAAGAAGAGCAACCACAGTGTCCAAATCCAGAAGGAAAAGATTTCGTTGTCACTTCCGAAAACATGTGCGGATTTGGCTCCGAAAAAGGTAAAATTCTGCCGAAATGTGCCAAAACCAACCTTGGGTGTGGGGATCCAAGGATGTCCTTCTGCCCGTACTTCCTCCAGCAGTAGCCGTCGTCGACTGGGCTCGTCTCTGCTCCTCCTCCCGCCGAGCTCACCCTAACCCGATGCTTCTGTTTGTCCATCATCTTCCTGCAAATAGAAGAAAAACGATTCAATAATCCAGGAAAAAAAAATCAAAATACGTGTGATTCCAGAATCCTAAACAAGCTGAAACAATTTTCGAAGTATTCACTCACCTCTTCTTGTTCGTCTTGAAAGGCATGCCCGAGACGCCACTGAGGGGGCTCGGCGTCTCAGGGAAAGGCGGCGTGTCGATGCCGGCGCCCGCGGCAGAGCGCTTCCGGCCGTCGAAGTGCCCGGACCTGATCATGCCGATGGAGCTCTCGGCGACGGTGAAGATCTGCGCCAACAGGTGCTTGCAGAGGTCGGGAGAGCCTCCCAGGTGCACCTCGAGCTGCTTCACCAGCTCTTTAACGTGGCTCAGCTCGGTCATCACCAGACGGCTCCCTCCTCCATTGCCATCCACCACGCTCTCCATCTCTCTCAGCTCTGAATTTCCTCTCTGTTTTTGAAGGCAGGACAAAGAACGAATTGTGCAAGCGTGCCGCGTGCGTGAGAGGCAGAGTGGAGATGGGATCAAAGTTGAGGTGAGATGGTGAGTGAAGAGAAGAGGGATGAGGGGAACTTTTATAATGGGGGGGGGGGGGATTGGAGGAACCGCGCAGGGAGATCAGAAAGAACCATTTTGTTTTTGTTTTTGAGTAACAGACAAAACAGTATTCAGACAGGTGAGGTTAGTAGAGACTGTGATATCATTGGCCGATCCCATGATGGGTTAGCTTAGTACCATAACTAACGAATCATCAGATTGTTAGCAGAGGGTTCCTGCTTGCAATAACTTTCAGTTGGTCACTGATTTAGATTGGAGTTTGGACCAACTTCACTGTTGAAGCCAAAATGCTAAGAGATTGCAAGATATTTTCCTTTTGCCTTACTACAGCAGCTCTGGACAGAAGAAAAAATTCATTTAAATTTCATAGAATTTAAAGTCCATCTTTAGTTCTTTACTATGGTGTCGCTTTTATCACAAAAAAGAAGTTGGAATGCAAAAAAAAAATCCCCTGTCATTAGTCAGTTGATGGACTTCGTGTTTATCGAGATTCTGTTTGTACCCATAAGAGCACAAAGTCATGACATCTGGATCTTCCATTTTTACTAGTGACGTTGTTAGAATCTTTGTGTTCCAAAGAATCCCTCAGATGTCTGTACAAATTAAGACCACACTGTCACGCCCCTCTCAAGGCATACTATGACGTTGCATTCTGGCCTTGTTCATATCGGGAATAAATGAAGAACGTATGCATGCATATTGTTCGAAACATCGTTTTCTTGCTGTGTTTAGTGATGCGTTTTGGACGGCACTCGCTGCACTACCCTTTTAGGGTGTGATTTAAACATAGGACCGTCAAGCTTACTTTCTTCACTCTGTTCCACACTGAAACCGAAAGTAGTGGCAGCTGCTATGAAACTCGGTGCACATTTCGCCTGCATCTTTTTGTCTCTTTCACACCTAGCTACTGTTTTCTCTCAGTAACGGTGTATGTTGAGATGTTCAGAATTTGCCACCAACAGAGGGCAGGTAAATTCAACCTTTTGAAAAGGAGAATCAAAGAGGATATCAAGGCTCAAGAGGGTCTTACTAAACTTGTTTCTGATGACTTCTGGACAACCTTACAGATCAATCTTTGTACCAAATCTTCATTACTGGTCCGGTGTATAGTGTTTGGCTTACAATCTACAGCGCCAGTGCTAATTAATAGGACATTAATCAACTCAGTTTGCTAATGGGTCGAGCATATAACTGGCAAGGACCCATAAGTCACTGTCACATACCCTGCCAACACTGGGAGAATCTTAGACCAGAAAGGAGAGGGGATTTAGAAGCTCAGATGCCCATGTTACTGACCAATTCAATCTTGGCCCTTCGCATGCTTGAAAGTTGAACAGAAACCACACTAGCAGCTGCTGGTCTTTGATGCGGAGTATCGGACCAATCGGTTATATTTATCCACGTACGGGCTTCTGGGAGGAACACATTTTGTATTCCAAAGTCGTTTGCCAGATTACGTATCGTGTATGCATTTGGATTGTTTTCTATTCCGTGTATTCAGCCATTGCCGATGAGATCAATCTTAAAGTATAGAGGTGGTAGTGGTCATGTGCGATCAAGCATTTCTTCCGCCGCTATTCAGTCCTAAGCCCGATCAGTCCGTCGAGTTTTCAAGTCTTGGCATAACTAATCTTGCATTTCCGTCTTTAGTAAGAAGAACATGCATGCTTATCTAGTGTACGTAGACCCCAATCTTGGATTGGAAGCGTGTGTCTTATCCCGTTCATACAACTGTCGAAAGTTACGTTTTGAAATGTGACATCGTGTCATGAAACGATACCATTTGTTAATATTATTAGAGCAACTTTAACGCGTCGTCCCATTCGGTCTGTTTATGTCGGAATGTGTCCGTTTTGAGGAAAAGCCACGACCCAACGCACCGACATTCGTTTTCATGTCCGCGCGGACCCATTTTCAGCCCAAATTTGAGTTGAGTTGGCGTCAGCGCGGACACGCACGGATGACCTCGTTGTCTTCCCTTTCCTCCCCCTGACCTGCCAGCCACTCACAGAACTAGCCAATCCCGCCATTTCCTCTCTCTCTCTCTCGCCTTCCTCCCCGCTCCAACCCGCGAAAAACTCTGCGGCCGACGAACCATCCACCGCCGCCGCAGCATCCAGAAAGGGCCGGAAGGGCGCCAAGTTGGTGAAGTCAAAGATGGAGCTCCCCTCGCGGCAGAGGGCGGCAGAGACAGTGAAGAGCAGCAACCAGAGGAAGAAGGAGGAGAGGGAAGAGAGGACACTACAAGGAAACAGCTAATCACCGGCGTGGCGTTTTTGGGATTACCGGCGAGATATGCCCACGTCGGGGCGGCGATGCGGGCGCGGATGGCGGCGTCGATGGGGCGAGGGCCGGGGCGGCGATGCGGGCATGGACGGCAGGGAGGGGACGCGGCGGAGGGGAGGGGACGCGTCGGCGGGGTGGGAGAGGGAGAGGGAGGCTGCGATGTGGTTTTGGGAAACGCTCCGGGAAGAGAGAGAGGGGGAGATTAGGAGGCCGGGGGCGGTTATTTTTTCTTTCAATTTATTTTCTTCCTTTTTTAGTTGGTTTTGGGAGTTTTTTTTATGCGGTGAATTTTATCAACAAAATTTATGTTTTGTTGACCAAATTGAATGGTCAACAAAAACTTGATTGGTATAATGTTCAACAAAAATAAATATTATATCACAAAAATTAAATCAATAAAAACTTCTTTCCAATATAAATCCGATGGTATAATTTATGTTACATATAATTTATGTTTTGTTGACCAAATTGAATGGTCAAACCTTTTCTTGAACTGCTTGATGTGTGCCTTATAAACTGGGATGGAGGGAGTACAGTGTAGATTTTTATGAGAAACAATTTTAGATATGCATATTTTACACAATATTTTTATTAACTATATTTTTACTAATTTTATTTTTTGACAAGGTTTTTGTAGACAATGCTTTTTTATTGTTTCAAACTAGCGTGATACTGGAAAAAAACATTATTGTTTCAAACCGGTGTGAAAGAGAACAAAAAAAATAGTTATAGTACAAGTATGATTACTGGCGTGCTGAACAATCCACGCAGTGATTTGCTGGGCCCGTATCGCGCTGGACCATGGACTATTACCCGCGTGTTCGCTAGCTGCCATGTCAGTGATTAGACAGGAAGTTACCGGCGTGTCTTGTTAGTCCCACGCCAGTAATATATTTCACCGTGGCAACTTTTTTGGGCCCACATATCACCGGCGTGGCTCTAAGATATTCACGCCGACGATTCCACGGTAACACTGGCGTGGAAAAATTCACACGCCGGTGATTAGTTGCGGAATTTGATCGCAGCAGATCACCGGCGTGGGTTTCGTGTGACCCGCCGGTGATTACAGGCCGTCTATTAGCTGTTTACTTGTAGTGGAAGCGTCGTGAGAGGGAGGAGAACTCGAAGAAGTTCTTCGAGATACAAAAGAGGAAGCTCGAGATCGATGAGGAGAATGTCAACTCTAGAGCCATTAAAGTGAAGGCAAAGGCTATGGAGGTTTAGCATGCTCTACTCACCGAGGAGGCCCGGATCATGATGACCGACCTTGCCACCTTGACCTGAAGAAAACGAGTTGGTTTGAGAAAAAGCAAATGTGGTTCATGTAGCGAGATGATTGATCATCTCATTTGTGGTTTATGGAACTATGGCGAGGCATGTAAGTGGCCTCATGTAATTTTTTAGGTACAATGCTTGTATGCAGGTATGACATTGCATGATATAATTTTCCAACATTATTTTTAGCATGATATAATAACTTATTTGGTTAAATGTGTCAAAAAAAAGCAGGGCGAAGCAAATGAGTCATCCTGTTTTGTGCACGGGTCATAAAAGACTGGACATGGACCGGACAGTTTACGACCCAAACGGACAAATCCGGAGCGGGGGTGGTGGAAGCGTCGAAATTGGAAAAGGGTCTCGACGGCTTGCGTGGTGGCCGCAAAGCGCATGTTTGTAGATGATTAAAAAATTGTGGTGAATTCATCCAATAGGCGCAGCGAAGCAGGTTGGAAGGTGACCAGGTGCATGGATCCTTGCGCGCTTACGTCACGGGCGCTGACGTCGGCGAGGAGAGCAGAGCAGCGGATGGCAGTGGAAGCAGTGGAAATCATGAAGCCAGGCCGGCACATACAATGTACCACGCGGGCTGGTGCTCGATCGAACGAACCCAGGTCCTATATCGCGTCGCGTAAACATAGTACGGAGTACAGTAGTACGTAGACACAAAGGAAGCACGTGCGTGTGACAGGGCGACGGCACAGAGAGAGGGAGGGACCGGTGAGAATCTTATATAGATGCGCGCAGCACACCTTGCGAGTGCCACTGGTGATCGGCCCAAATAGGGAATAAAAAAACCCGGCTTTCCCGATCGATGCCCTCCCGGATCGGAGTTCTGGTTGGACCCTTGGAGGCTTGATTATTTATTTATAGAGCAACATGGCGACAACAAAACAAATGGGTACCGCGTCTGGTGTGGTCTCCCCGGCCGTGTGGGGCTCCTGACTGAGAGTAGGAGCGACGGCCGTACGTGCTGGGCACCGCGTGGGGGCCCCGGCGCATGTGGTACGCAGCGATCCATGGATCCCGGGCAGCAGCAGGATGACAGACAGGGTACTCCCTAGATACGCCGAGTGTGTTGATTACTCGCCCTTTTCCTTGGAGTTTTTTCCCTACTAAAGTTTTTCACCACCAAGCTTGATACGCGATCGATCAGTAAATTTCGCAGGCGGTGGGTCCGTGGGTGTCACCTTCCTAACGGACGGACGGATGGGACTCGGTCATGACTCGGACGTACGGCTCTGCCGGTACCCCCACGAAGATGCCCAGTTTTTGAGTTTTCAAAAAATTCAAAATAAATCATGGATATCGGCTACTCGTGTATCCATAATTTTTCATCCAACATATGACCACGTGTCATGCGCATAAAAGACGAGACATAAGTGAATAATATCATGTACTATTCGCGCATCATTTGTTTCTTTTTTGTTGTGCATGCCACATATTGTAAAAAAAAAAATTGGATGAAAGCTCGTGGATGCACTTATTTGACATTTTTTTAAACTTGAACGTGCGACATGCGAAATGGGGTACGGACGCAACTAGTTGCAAGATTTAGTTTTCATGTACATACCTGCTGCCTAGCTCCCGCCATCACGACTTCAGCTGCACTTTCATCTCCTAAATTTGATGAATTGATTGGTCTTGACCTTTCAAATAAAACCGAGAAAAATTTCCGGTGGCATATAATTATGAGATACACTAGTGTGCAGAAAAATCAATCGTAAATTCGTCATATTTTAGGCTGGGAAAAAAATGACAAATGGGTCGATCTGGGTACGATGAACCGTGGACATTTTCAAAACTTAAAAACATGTCAGACTTGTCATTTTTGTGTAGACTAAAATACGATGAATTTTGAATTGAGGTTTTGCTTGGTAGAGTTCAATGTTATGTGCACCAAGAATTTTTTTCAACTTGCAAATGCCATTTTTGATATTTTTCGAAAAACGAGCTCCTGTAGCTCAGGAGCCATTTGTGGTTTCTGGAGTACCACTGTCTTCTCTGAAATTCATATAGATAGGAAACAACAAAGGCATCAAAGCTGCATGTGGAGCTTAGATGAATTGATAAGTAGGTATGAAAACGAAGCGATACAGACAAAACTGAGTGGTGCCACATTTATTTTCATATTTTCTTTTACGAAAGCGGAAAAATACAGAAACCACAAAAACAATACAGAAATAGATATTGTCGGAAACAATATGAACCGAATACGGTGCAGACAAGGAACATGAGCAGATGTTTACTGGAACCAAGAGACCACTTGAATAATACAGGAAAACTATATCAAACAAACAAACTTGTCAAATTTCTAAAATTAAATAAAATATATGAAATATCATGACTACATAATATAGTGTTATCAACTTTAGCAACATTAAAAAATACCTACCATCGTCCCTACCGCTAGTGCAACACCGAAATGTTGAACTCGGGACGACTCGTGAGGGAGATGATATGCGAGTATCGTATGCCTAAATATGGTCGCTTTAGATCCTTTTATTTTTTTTCTATTCATATCTTGGATTGTGACTAAATGTTTCCATTGGAATTACTGGGCTTGCTGGATTGGAAAGAACCGCGTAGTAAAAAACAGAAAGTTCCGTATTACCCAAAATGGAATTTCTTTTCCGTGGTCATTCCGCCGGAGTATGCCGTTCCGTTTCCGTTTCTGCATAAAAGTGTTTGTTTCCGTTCCGCAAAATTCCGTTTCCGTATTTCCATTCCGTTTTTCAGTTTTTTCGTCGAAAAGTTAGAAAGTTTCCGTCCCGTTTTTATCCCTATTGGCAAGATACGAATAAATTCACTCAGATCAAAGGAAGCTCCGACCCGGCACGACAAGTCCATGTGAATTAGTTGTTGGGGTGCAGGACCTTGCTTACCGACGACCCCGGTAGGCTTGACCAATAGAGGTTCCGTCGTGCCTTGCACCTCCGGTGGCCTTGGCTTTCTTAGATGTATGCTACCTCTCGACCACGACTGGGCACCTGCCTGCTATGCACATGCGCAAATTTGGAGCTATTTTGGGCTTCGAGCATGATCATGTTGAGGAACAGCGAAAATGCATGTTTTGGCATGAGTCGTGGCACAAGGTTGGGCCTTGCAAGCTCAGCTTTCTCAATCTACACTCCACCTGCACAAGAAATAATAGGACACTAAAAAAGAGCTTCAAAACGCCCGAGCATTGAACATCCTCCGGGTGTGCAATTGCTCCCCAGTCGGATGCGATCACGTGATGGTGGACAGTCTCGGGAGTCTACTCCGCTGCTTCGGCCTATATGCATCAATTCATCCGAGCCCACACGCCTTATGAAACTAAGAAAAAAATGGAGGGCTCATGCTGAGTGCAAGTGTCGCGTGGCCTGTGGCACACCCGGCTGACAACCTTTGTTTCGAGGAATTGGCCCCACAACACGAGTTGCAAGTTTTGTCACATTCATCCAAGATGGTGCGACATACTTGTCATGAGCGTTCTTTAACTTAGGAGTTAGGGATGCGGTGCTCGCATGTTGTGACCTCTCAGTGCGCCCTACCGCCTCGATAACCGACGGGATTTCGAAGGTAGGTGGCTCAGGTCATCACCTACAACATCGGGAAGGAGAGGACGAGGGGGGGGGGGGGGGGGGGGGGGGTTCATCACCTACAACATCGGGAAGGAGAGGATGGGGGACGGAGTATGAGGTGGATGCAGCGCAATAGGCGGGTTTTCACAAATGTTGTGCTCACCTTGCCGAATGTGGTGCGTCTTGTGCGCTACACAATAAAGCAGCGGGTATCTATGCCTTCACGGATGACCCTGAAGGCTGAAGACCGTGGAGTTTAGTTTTTCACTTCATCTTGGGCAACGGCCATTTCGTTTTTCTGATCTCGCCTCATGCCCCTGTAAATAACTTGCTTACTTTCTAATCGAATGATAGCGCATGGATGCGTGTACCCCAAAAAATCACACAAGTTGATTTCCATTTACATATTGCACATCTGTTCTCCATCTGCTATGGGCCAACTACTAGCCGGACAAACAGGAAAAACCATCTCATCTCGGGACGAGTCGGGAGTCCAAAAGAAATGATCTACTATCTCCTAACGCTTACATTGTTCCGCAGTACACCTGCACTGACCAGGAGGCCAGGAGGAAGAACTGCATCTTGTTCCCTCTGTCGCCGGACTGCTTCTCTAATTATCTACTGTCGCGTTTCCCCCCATTTTTCAGAGTCTGTCCTGGCCATCATCACAGGCGAGGAAGATAGAAACGTCAAAGTAGTTCGGGTCGAATAACTCGAATCCGTCCATGGAGAAGGCGGTCTCCTGCATCGCCGGATCCGGCACGCTCGTCGCGGTGACCAGCGCGGACACCATTTCTTGGAGCTCAGGCTCCGCCTGGAACGGGTTCATGGGGATGTAGCTCGACCCCGACGTCGCCGGTGAGAGTTCAAGCTGGGACGGCGAAAGCAACACGGCTTGCCCGAAATAGTTCTCCGGCGTCGACGTCGTGGAGAACGAGTAGTGCTCCGGCAGCGTCATGCCGCTCACCGCCGGCGAGGAGAAACTGAATGGCGTGGATTGGTGAGGCCCGGGCGTGAGCCCCTCGGTGTTCACCGTCAGGCTCGAGTCCAGGCTCTGCAGCAGGTCACGCGCGTCCGGGTTCGGCGTCGCCGGCTGAACCTTGGCTGCCGCCGCCGCCTTGTGAAGGCACGTGTGTGCGCCGTGGTAGATCACGTCGAAGAGCGTCGGGTCATCCTCGGCGCGCTGCACCTGCTTCGTCGCCGCGCATCCCTGAGATTTTTGGTACGTGCAACGGTAGTATCCCCTGCAACGGTGCACAGTTCAGGTTAGGGACGGCCAACAAAACCATGCGTGTCCAGTTCTCAACTCTGAATTTTTTCCGTTTTCAGAAAATTTATGATTGCGAAGTCAGAAGGAATTTAGCAAAATGTAGCTCTGAAAAAGATAACTTTCATGAAATGTGCGAAAACCAACCTTGGGTGCTGGGATCCAAGGATGTCCTTCTGCCCGTACTTCCTCCAGCTGTAGCCGTCGTCGACTGGGGCCGTCTCTGCTCCTCCTCCCGCCGAGCTCACTCTAACCTGATGCTTCTCTTTGTCCATCATCTTTCTGCAAATTCAAGAACAGAACGCCCAGTCAATAAATTTAGCCCCAAAAATCATGAGCCTTGACAAGCTCGATTTGTTTCACAAAGTATTCACCTCTTCTTGTTCGCCTTGAAAGGCATGTTGGAGACGCTACTGAGGGGGCTGGGCGTCTCGGGGAAAGGCGGCGAGTCGATGCCGGCGCCGGCGGCAGAGCGCTTCCGGCCGTCCAAGTTGCCGGACCTGATCATGCCGATGGACCTCTCGGTGACGGTGACGATCTGCGCGGCCAGGTGCTTGCAGAGGTCGGGGCAGCCTCCCAGGTGCACGTCGAGCTGCTTCACCAGCTCTTTGATGTTGCTCAGCTCGGTCATCACCAGACGGCTCCCTCCTCCATTGCCAACCACCACGTTCTCCATCTCTCTCTGCTCTCAATTTCTTGCCGCTAAAGAGTTTCCTCTCTGTTGTTCAAGGCAAGCCAAGAAACAAATTGTGCAGGGTGCGTGCGTGAGAGTCAGGATGGAGATGTGATCAGAGATGAGGTGAGTGAAGCGAAGGGAGGAGGGGAAGGGCTTATATAAATGGCGAAGGAACCGCGTGTGGGTTATGGTGAGCGGAACGAACTGTTTTTTTTTTTTTTTAGTGAAAGGCTCGCGCGGTCTATGAAGTTGCTATGCATGAGCGGATTGGTCACGTACTAAAAAAATGCTAACTATCAGTCACAAAGTTGTGAAAATGTTGCACGCCCGTCTTTCCGTCACGGTGGCTGTTAAATTTTGTAAAGTACCCCTGAATTTTAGTTTCTTCTAAATGTGTAGTCCTTTTAGCTAATTAAACAAAGCGTGCCAGAGTAGAGCGCAGCAGTGTAGACCCATGGCTGAGCTTGACCCATTGGATTGTTCTGCACGCTGTGTCCTGCACATGATAGCTCCGTGTGCACGCTGTACCCCGTATGCTCCTCGCCGCTCCCCGTGTTCAGCGCCGCGTGCCCGCGAGTAGCCACGGACCCGGCCAGGCGGCCCACCTCACCCTCGTGAACCGGCGCGACGTGGATGCACTGCCCGGTGGCGCAATCCAAGGCGCGCACCGTGCCGGCCAGGCTCGCGGCGTACAGCGTGCCGGAGCCGTCCGGTACAGCGACGCCGGTCACCGCCTTGGCGTGGCCTTGGAGCCGCGCGACGACTCGGATGATGGCGTCGCTGACGCACCAAGCTCCTCCCGCTGATTGTTCTTCCTGTGTGCGGCAGCCGCGCTTTCGGAACTGGCGCCTGCTCGTCCTGCTCTGTGTGGCGCTTCGGCGGCACCGGAGGAAATCGTCGGACTGGTGGTCATGGAGCTGGGCTTGGAAGAAGGGTTGCGTCACGTGTTGCTGCGCTTCTTGGCGGCTCCGAGTGGCGGCGGCGGTTTTTCCGGCTGCAGTGGCTGGACTGGCGCAGGCGTGGCGTCCTTCCGGTGTCAACGAGCAGGTTCAAAGTGCATATCAGCTGTTTGGTGAAATGCCTCTTAGAATTTCATCTACAGGGGTGAACGAACGGAAAGGAATAAAACTGTTGGGTGTATTTTGTAAAAAAAACAAATTGTCACGTCAGCAACTTAACGGCCACCGTGACGAAATGACGAACGTGCAACATTTTCACAACTTAGTGACCGATAGTTAGCAATTTTTGAGTTGGTGACCAATGTGCTCATGCGTGACAACTTGATATACCACACGAGTCTTTTACTCTCTTTTTTTAGCCGGAAGAAGAACATTATTCTGACCGGTGAGCTTAGTAGAGACCGTGATTTTATTGGCCGATCCCATGATGGGTTATAACTAATGAATCCATAGGTTTTTAGCAGATGGTCCTGCATTGCAGGAACTTTCAGCTTGGTCACTGGTTTTTAGTTTGGAGTTTGGACTAACTTCACCGTCGCAGCCAAAATGTGATAGAATCCATAGGTTGTACTACAGCTGCTCCGGAGTCTGGGCAAAAGATATTTTTTCGTTGAATGTTAATCCATGACTATATTGGGGCCACACTATATTGGAGTGTAAAAGTTTCCCTGTCACCAGTTAATAGAATTTGCTTGCATTCAAAGTTCGCGGATTCCCGGCGAAACATTTAATATAATGTGTTTAGTTCAATTGCCTGTTTGTATCTATAAGAGCACAAAGTTCTGACATCTGGATCTTCAATTTTTGCTGAGCAATTTCTATGTTGTTAGAATCTCCGTGTTCAAAGAGTCCCAGTGTCCCACAGATGTTTGTACAAATCAAGACCACACTGTCACACACCCCGCTTAAGGCATAGTATGACGTTGCAATCGGACACGGCGATTTGGGACACGGGTGCAGCTGCACCCGCTGTCCCAAAAAAAAATTTCGAAATGTCAAAAAATTCAAAAAAAATATTTGCATGTAGTCCAACATGTTTGGAGTCAGCACAAAAATTGGCATGGTGAAAAAACTTTTTATGCACCCTGTGCAAAAAAGACAAATTCGGACATACCGAATAGTATATGTACGCGTCGGAAATTTGTCTTTTTTGTACAGGTTGGTAAAAAAGTTTTTTCACCATGCCAATTTTTGTGCTAACACATCACGCTGTAATTTACATCCGGATTTTTTTTCGGAATTTTTGACATTCTGAAAAAAAATTAAAAATAAAATGCATAGTGGGTGCATCTAGACCCATGCACCGTTATGGATTTCCGGTTGCAATCTTGTCTTGTTCATGCCGGGAATAAATGAATATACTAAAAACCTGTAAGTTCAGTTGCCCATGACCCTAACCAATTCACCATTTGTCCTTTGTATGCTCATGCGTATTGCATATAATTATGTAATTTATCCATTCCGCAATTTAAGACTAAGACGTATAAATTTTGTCAAAAATCAAACAATGTGGATTTTGATCAAACTTTTAGAAAAAAATATCAACCTCTATAATGCTTAATTAATCTTGTTAGATAAATCATTAAATACATTTTCATACTATGTCTTATTGATAGTATTTGTATAAAACTAGTCAAATTTACATCTTTTGACTTTAGAAAAATTATATGCCATATTGTCAGGAATGAAGGTAATAGTAAATACTATTTTTTCGAGAAGGGAGGGAGAACAGTGATCTCCGTATCAATCATTATAGTAGAGAAAATGGTGATGTACCTTCAAGCATTTCTTCCTCTATTCAGTAAATCTGACTAATCAATTGATTAATAAACTAATTTTACATTTGGGACCTTGAATACCCATATCTATCCCGATCAGAATGATCGTCCTCGATAAAACGTATATACGATGTAGACCCAATTTTTTTTTTTTGCAAGGGACGATCCGAAAGGACCCATAAAGTCCTTAATTTTGGGTGGTGTGATTACAAATTCCAGGAATGACCCCAAAGAAAAAAGAAAGTACACTCCTCGCATTTTACAAAAAGGTCATTACACTAAAGATAAAAATTACAAACTGGTTCTTCTCCACCGATGCTAGGTCTAAAGACAAGAGCAACCGCTTCGTGGCCGGGAACATCACAACTTGGAATAGAGCAGCTCCGAATCGCCGTGGTGTGGTCAAAGAGCCTCTGCATTGGCAAGCCGACGTGGACGCAGAAGAAGAGATAGCGCAAGCTAAGGACTTGAAGAACCACAACCGGCACCAGAGCTCAGAGAGGTCGCCATATCGGCCCGTAGATGGAGGAACCTACACAGTCGGTTTAAAGTCGATGGGGATGAGCTCTAGAAAGATCTCACATGTGTAGCTTCGAGGAAATCCTTTGGAATGCCAGATCCATGCGATGTGAAGAAAAACTCTAACCCCTCGTGGTCGCTGCCTCCATGAAAGCAAGAACAAAAACATAGACGCTCCAAATCGTGAGGATTTGATTCATAGTTTTGCCGATCAACTTTTTTTTTATTCCATAGGGAAAGTTACTTTTGTAGTTTATACATCTCGTGTCATTAGGCTAACCAACCTATGGTTGGAGGTTACGAGAGAGTGGTTGTACTCTCAACCCATCAGAGTTCAAACACCCGGGTTTAACACAAGTATGTCACATCAAAGGTGAAATATATTTCAGTGGGAGGCGAGACAGTTGTGATGACTTCGTCAATCTCAACACCTGTCCCGATGGTTCAGTTTTTTTAGATGCTCATATGGGTATGTATTGCATGCGTACATACGGATAAATGGTGTGTCATTAGATGAAACCTTTTGTTAATTAGGCACCCGCACGAGCGCTTTGTGCTCATGGAAAATTATAAAAGGGTAAAGAGCCTGTTTCTACTTTCTAGAGGGGATTAAAGAAAAGTGGGTTTTTCGTACGTGGGTGAATCAAGTCAGAGCTACGAATCCCATTGGCCACTGGCGAAGCAGCTTTGAAGATGACCAGGTGCAGGGATCCTTGTGTGTCTACGTCACCGTAGGAAAAACCCCTGACGTCGGAGAGAGAAAGCCAGTGGAGAACTGGAGATTGATCGTCGGTCGGTATCTTTTCTGGCCACCCATGGCTAGCTCCATTGCGAGTCTCAGAGCATCTCCAATTGGGTCCCAATTAAGGGTGCTAGACATGTGTCTGTCCAAGTTTTAGAGGCCGCTCATAGCAGCGCACCCCAAGCAAGCACGCCAAAGGCTAATTTAAAAAAAAAAAATCATCAACACATCGGTGGTGGTTTTAGCATTTCAATACGAATTGAAGATAGAAAATGTAATAAATATTACAACACAAGTTCAAATTCGAATACAAAGTTTAAATACGAATTCAAGTTTAAACGATGACATATCAAACAGCCGCCGGCTGAGTCGTTTTGATAGTCCACAGGTGCTGCACGAGG
This sequence comes from Poa pratensis, assembly GCA_947311845.1. Classification (NCBI taxonomy): domain Eukaryota; kingdom Viridiplantae; phylum Streptophyta; class Magnoliopsida; order Poales; family Poaceae; genus Poa; species Poa pratensis. The sequence goes on from CAMZMU010000084.1 coordinate 27,878,329, forward strand.
TCATTGTGCAGCTGCATATGTTTTGTTCTATCACGAATTTCCCGATGTATGACCAGAAATTCTGCATACTGCGTCGGCACGCCCGGCTGTGGATTGACCATAGGCCCCTGGAAATCAAACACTTCGCCGACCAGTTGCCTCCTCGTATCATGCTCGTCCTCAATGATCATGCTGTGCATGATAACACAAGCATTCATGATCTCACACATTTCATCTAGCGACCATGAAAGACAAGGGTAGCGGACAACGGCAAACCTGGCCTAGAGCACACCAAAAGCCCGCTCCACATCTTTGCGAATAGACTCTTACTTCTTTGCAAAATGGCAATCTGCCTCGCCGACAGGGTTGCGGATGGTCTTCACAAATGTAGACCAAGTGGGATAGATGCCGTCAGCAAGATAGTACCCCTTGTCGTACTCATGTCCATTGATCACATAGTTGCATGGTGGAGTTAGACCATCACAAAGTTTCTTGAACACCGGGGAGCGTTGGAGCACATTGATGTCATTGGCAGCTGGTGGCTCTAAGTTGACGAGGGAATATCTCCCCGGCAACAGTGCCAGAAACAATGATTGTACGTCACACGTCAGTTGGGAACCCCAAGAGGAAGGTATGATGAGTGCAGCAGCAAGTTTTCCCTCAGTATGAAACCAAGGTTTAATCGAACCAGTAGGAAAACGAGGTTGCTTCGAAGGTGTTGGTGGAGGAGTGTAGTGCGGCGCAACACCAGGGATTCCGGTGCCAACGTGGAACCTGCACAACACAACCAAATTACTTTGCCCCAACTTAACAGTGAGGTTGTCAATCTCACTGCTTGCTGAAAACAAAGGGTTAAACGTATCGTATGGAAAATGATGTTTGTTTGCATAAAACAGTAGAGAACAATGATTGCAGTAGATTGTATTTCAGATGTAAAAGAATGGACCGGGGTCCACAGTTCACTAGTGGTGTTTCTCCAATAAGATAACCAACATGCTGGGTAAACAAATTACAGCTGGGCAATTGACAATTGATAAGTGCATATAACATGCATGTGTGAGTTGTGGTGTCTACTATGAGATTCATTTGGGCATTACGACAAAGTACATAGACCGCTATCCAGCATGCATCTATGCCTAAATAGTCCATTTTCCGGTTAACATTCGTACCCCTTCCAGTATTAAGTTGCAAGCAACAGACAATTGCATTAAGTAATGTGCGTAAGGTAGGAAGGTAGTTGATGGGCTCAACCACAAACTTATTCAGATACTCCAAGACGGTAGACTCATATTTCGACAGGACGAGGCATAAGTATTGGTCAGACTAACATCTTTCTAATCTGAGTTTAACCTACTGAATGTGTTAGTCTGAGTTTGATTTGACGATAGCCCAAATCAAATCAAAAATTTGTAGGATAGCATATCCACAAAGGAGATACCACCTTGCTTCGACACAGGAAGCTAGACATCCATTGAGAAGTGAACTATATCAGATAGAGCTTTTGGTCTTTTAACTCTCCAAGTGGTTTAAGCTCACCCGAATAATTCAGGACATCCAGCACGATTTTCTTGGAGAAAGGAGTTGTTCAGAGATCCCGCTTACTCATAAGCTCAACATCACGGTCAGGTGACAACCTGGCGATACTTCTGGAAAGACCTCCAGAATATCACGATCCACCGCTATGTTTTTGAGTTCGAGAGAGGATCATGCCTTTCAAGGCACAACGAGGTGGTCTAGGGAGCTTCTGCGTGAACCTAGCTCTTTGACCGAGGGAGTGCATCAAAGCCAACGGACTTTGTAACACTGTCAAACTCAACTTCTTGATCGGCTAACCAATCACACTAAGGAGGACAAGGAATGTCCTTGGATTTCAGCGCAGGAAGAACTGCTGAGAATATCCGATTAGTTACATTATCGCTCACGTCTCATCATTTTCGAGCAACAAGTCACTCGGAGAACGGAGAGTAACAAAATGTAAGAGCATCACTTCATCAAGAGGATCATGATACTCAGCACAATTGCCCTGATATCAAAGAGTGTGACACTCTAAGGGGGAGTAGAACGAAAGCTAGACAAGGCCCTCATTCTGAAGATTACAATACTTTGACCTGGTCCGAGAAGTGGACCAGATACTGGAGTTTGTTTCTCCTAACCAGACGAAGTGGGGAGTCTTGACGGATCAAGAGAGTGACATGCATCGGAACATACCAACGCGCGATGAAACTTTACTGTCAACAGACAGACAGAGGTTGGAAAGCAGATCGGAGTAAGAAACATGCTCAGGAGAAATCCTAAGATGTTGAAGATGCACCGATTATTACTCAATTGTGATAACCATGCCCAAAGGAGAGATGCGGCAGAGTCACGAACATAGTTGGGAGACTCGCTAAGGGAATCTTGGCCGTAACCCCGTTGGTTCCAAGACAGAACCTAAAGCAATCCTAGGGAGAGCTCGAGTTACATAGCCAGCTGAGGTGTGAGAAATTAAGGTTCAACCTGTTACCACACAGACCACGGAAAAGGACTTGGGTTGAAGATCAGCATCATGTGCTACTAGCGAGAGTTAAGAAATCACAACTTAACACACTCTAGTTGGCACAATCCGGGACCTTATGTTCAAGTCCATGGGTTAAAACCCAAAAGAAAGGAATAAGAGATTAAACTTGATAGGAATTTTCGTCGTACTCCAGATGGTTTCTCGACACATGAAGCTTCGGATTGTAGCGCGGCGGAAGCAACTGGACACATAACACTAAAGGTCGAACCCAACCGCGAGATCCTAATAAATTTTGAAGTAACAGAGGAGAAGTAAAACCTTTAACTCAAATCGAGGTAAGTTTACTCCGAGATTAGAGGGTAACCAGATAAGGAGTAAAAAGAATCCTAAGATGGTTTTCACAACTCATTTTTAGGTTAGAAATATTTTCATAAACACTAGACTCAACGTCGACCAGTAGAAGGGTTTCCTACAGGCAGTCCTGCTCTGATACCAACTTGTGGCGCCCCGACCCGACTGCTATACAGTGATACTGTGTCCCCGGTTATCCGATACCACCAGACACACTATCAAAGCATAATAGAGAGATCAAGACTTGTGGAACAACTGGCACATCACAGACTCTACGACACAAAACATATAGTTCAACTCTTATAATAGAGAAAGATAGCAAAAGACAACCAGAGGTCACAGACCCAACATTACAACATGCGGAAGCGAAGGGCGTTGTTCTAAACAACAAGAACCAAAAATATGGCCTAAGAGGCCTGCAAATAAACATCCAGCGCCAGCTGTTCCGGGATGTCCCAAGCTGCCACCTGGGAACCCCAGACTACTCGTCGACGTCCACAAAGAACCCACTGTCGAGGTCGGTGAAGTCCTCCTCTGAAACAAAACAAACGACGTTGAGTTCGACGAACTCGCAAGATTAAATAGAGCTACTAGCTCGATGATTGGCTTTCAAAGGTTTTATGGCTGTTTTGCATAAAGCTGGTTTTCTTTATAAGAGACACCTGGCATCGACTAATCAGAATATTTTAAGAAGGGGTAAGAAGTAAACTCTTTTCCTTTGATCAACTTCATCAACAACCACCATCAATCACTTCACCTGTCTACCAAGGCACCTCCCCGAATCACCCTCGAGGAAGTCAACCTTGCCTCCTTGTTAGTACCTTTAGTACTCAGGTTTTAATCATTCCGTTCAAGTTATTCTATGGTCCCTGAATCCGGCACCAAGTTGTCCTTAACCGTGGACACGGCTTTTCGAAAAGATTTACCCTGCAGGGGTGTACAATGTTTACCACGCGTACCGTCCGGCCCATTGCCTGATCATTAGCTCTCTTCCGTGGAAAGCCGGCTGGGTGGGAGCGGTGTCGACTTCTCCCTCGTTAAGGACTTTCCAGGATCATCAGTGGCGGCAGGACTGCCAGGTGCCCGCAACACCCCGCCCCACGGCCACTCATTTTCCTAATACCACAATCCTCATCTCAGTTCATCCCACCATCATCACGCACGCGCAAATGGAAGCCCGAACTAGAGGACCCTGGCTAGCCCCGCTCGAGCTATTTAGTCTATGAGGGTTCCTGCAATTGCATAGGCCTCACGCATGGGTGCACGCTCGGTCTTGGCTCGAAGGGGAGAACTCGCACTTAGGCGGCGAGAACGAGACAACCCACCACATTCCCCGTGGCCTCTCATCCCCGCCTTTAAGCAACTTATTATCCATCACCACCATTTTCCATCACATCCGGCCATTCCATCAACTGTTCCAACTATGAAACATCCACCGGACTTCTAAGCAATTAAACTAAGCATGGCTGAGCATATACATAGCAAGTATACTTATCTTGGGCCAACACTTCAATCCTATGGATATTAGGGAGGATACAGATAATGGCAACAGATTTCTAATGCAACTAGTAGGATACTCTAATCCAAGCAAAAGACCTTTGGAACCGAATGCAATATTATAGTGGGGAAAATAATTGCGGAAATATAGGAGGAGACATGCTCAGAGGGGGGATTACGCTTGCCTTTTTCAGCGGGCTGATAAAATGGTTCGTCGGGGTATTGCGGTGGAACCCCGACTGCTTGATCTATCGATGCATCAAAACACCGGAAAGAACACAATCAATAATCACTCATGCATAGCAAGTGCAATGCACAACCACATGATGACATGACATTTTAAATGCACTGGATTTGCTATAACAACATCTAGCAATTTAAATGGGGTGCAAATTATAATTATTTTAACAAGGGAAAAGATATAACCCCATAGTTATTTAATGTCCTCCCTAATTTATAAAAGGTGCAGTACTACAAACTTGTTGAAATATGCATGCAGATGATGTTATGGGTTAGTTCATCTTATCCTGAGCATTTTGAGGTATTAAACACCTTTTTCTGATAAATCAATATTAAGTTATTGTATTTTCAATATTTAATTAAGTGCTGCCATTTTACTAATTTATTTGAAACAGCATCAAAACTAATTATCTAGGCTTGGTGAAGTGGTAAAACTTGAAGTAGATTAAGTGCTGAACATTTTGATAGTTTAAACTTAATTTTTGGACCATTATTTTTAAAGATATGGATTTTCCAATAATATTCCTTTTTCTGACATTTCCATCATTTTAATAAAACAGTGATGAATTTAATTTAGTTGGACAAGTAAATGATGCCAACATGTAAAGTTATCTCTACTGAACCGTTTGATATCTTATTTGTAATTTTTGGAGCAATATTCAATTTGTTATGAATTTTCAGATCTATTTTCTTTTCTGCCCTTTTTGTAATCCTAATAAAACAGCAATTAAACTAATTCCATTGGATGGAAAATTTATATCAATAGACAGGTTTTAATTGTCTGAACATTTTGGTATCTCATATGAAATTTTTGGATCAATATTCGAATAGATATGGATTTTAGGAGTTTTATTTGAATTTAACTTCTTTTATTTATTTTTCAGAGAAACTACCCGAACCGTTTTTCACTCAGTGCAGGCTACACACGCCCACTGACATGTGGGCCACTAGCCACGTCGGCTGCCACGTCAACGCGCGGCCCACCGTGGCTTTGACCGAAGCAGAACCACGACCGTCACGGCGCGGCGCGGTGACCGCGACGACGGCGAGCTCGGCTCCGGCGGAGCAGGGCACGCGGGGACGGGCTAGTAGGCGCATACTAAGCGCACGGCTACGCGGAGGCCGGGGCGGTGCTACGAACCAAAATGGTCGCCGGCAGGAGCTCCGGCGACGAGCTACGGCGGGAACGAGCTACGGCTACGGCGGAATCCACTGCTAACCGGCGATATAGAGCGAAAGGAGTAGAACGGCGATGTCCCTGCGGACGGGGTGCTCACCCTCGAAGCGTGGGAATCGACGGCGTCGACGGAGGAGGTCGGAGGCGGCCGGGAGGTTGCTCGAATCGCGGCTGCCGGAGTTCGAGGAGAAGAGGATGGCGGCGTTGATTCGGGGCGCCTCAGCCCGATTCCTTCGACGAGAAGGGAGACGAGGTCGCGGCGGTGCCAGTGCTTCTCTTCGATCTGTCCGGGAGGGCTTCAATCGCCGGCGACGGAGCTCGGCCGTGGTGCGGTGCTTGGGGAGAAAAGAGAGGAGAGCTAAGGAGCGAGGTGAGGGAGCAGAGGAGGCCTCGGGTGGTCTTCTTATCTCCTTCGCAGAGGAGCGGAGAGCAGGGGGGTCCGGGCGGCGTCGTGGGAGCGAGGAGGGGGCCCTGGCGTCGCGCTGTCGACCACGGCGCGCTCGGCGGGCGCGGGGAGGTGAGAGACGATGGAAACTTGCAAAAACCCCCTGCACTTTTCTGTTTTCCTCCCTTCTCTGTTTCTTTTCAAAAACAGTAGCATTGCAAGATTTTTATTGTGGCACTTAAACAATTTATAAAAATTTGATAAAAATCATGTAGCCTCCCAACATCATTTAGAAGCACCACAAAAATTGGTTTGGCAAAATAAAAAGTTTTGCCACACTTTTGTTCATAGTGTTTGTTTATGGCATTTTTCGTAAAACTAAAATGAATTTACTTTTGAATTTTAAAACCAGTGCAAAGTATTCAATTCTTGAACCCTTCGAACTTCCTTGACAAATGTGGATTGGCATTTGTAATTGTGTTTGCCAAGAACAAGCACATTTGGAAGTGCAAGACTTGAATTTAATTGGTGCCATTGTTTCCATTTGTTTCAATTTGTTTTCAGCACTTGATTTCAACTTGACACTGAAACAATGGATGCCATGATGCACAAGAAAACATAAAAAGTGAAAATTTTATTCACATTTTTGGGTGCCTAAACTTTGGGCTGTTACAATTCTACCCTCCTTACAGGAATCTCGTCCCGAGATTCTTAGCGTAGGAAAAAGGGAAGAAGGGTTACAACGGTACTACACGATCTTCTCACTTCAGGTGGCTTCTTTCTTGAGGAGGTTGACCGAGGGCATCATGAAGATCTTCATCGGCTACACTCGAGGTCACTGTCAACGTACACCATAGGAAAAGAAGGGAACCTCACCGGAAGGATGGATCTTGGTGAATCTACAACGATCAGGTACCTCCTAGTAGAACCTAGGATGAGACTTCGAGCATCCCTTGATTTGACAGTTTGGAGACACATGCGGGTGACGGGGGATTAACAAGGAGTTTCCAGTTGGTAGACAGCTGTTTCTCAGAGATTCAGAATATGAACTTTGCACAAGGCCTTGAATTTCTGAGGGAGAGTGTCCAAACAAGCCTCCAACCGATGAAGAGGTAACTTGTACTAGTCGGCTTGAGTAGAACTTTCCTCACGGAGGAGCATTTCGGATCACAGAGAAGGATCGGGAAGCTAGATCGAGAGAACTTTAAAAACTCCGCAAACGTTAGTATTGGGAACACTTCTTGATTTTCCAGACATCGGGTCAAGCTTCTTGAGGGTCACCAACTATCGTTTCTGATTGAGATCTAGCTCGGGTCAGATGTAGAGATACTTCAGACTCACCATGGATGAATCGGGAGTCTTTGCCACTGATACCACCGGGTTACTTTTGCTAGAACCCCAGGAGCTGGACTAGAAGGTCTAACTCCAAAGGAGGAACGAGATTGCGGAACTCAAGTATTAGCAACTTGTCAGGAGACAGCTGCCCTAATTGAATTACTTGCAGCGAGACAGGATTGAGTCCTTGTTGGGAAACACCAAGGAAGACAAACAAGTTCTCGGACTTCCTCTCTTTCTGGAACAATTCAACCAGTGGCTTGGATGCATCGATGAAACTCTCAAGGAATGGAGGTAACAACATACCATTCCAAGAATCCTTTGCATATGCATGATTGACTTGAGATGATTCCGAGGAAACCAGACAATCTACTCAGATCCACGGCGACATCTTTCAGCAATTGCACGTGAACCAGAGAGAATCACTTCTAACTTCCAGAACACATACCTTGTGACGACACAAGGTTAGTTCCAACAGCTTTCCAAAGCTAACGCTCGATATCCAATATAAATCTCCTCAAACATGGAGAAGATAGGAAGGTAGTTGATGGGCTCAACCACAAACTTATTCAGATACTCCAAGACGGTAGACTCATATTTCGACAGGACGAGGCATAAGTATTGGTCAGACTAACATCTTTCTAATCTGAGTTTAACCTACTGAATGTGTTAGTCTGAGTTTGATTTGACGATAGCCCAAATCAAATCAAAAATTTGTAGGATAGCATATCCACAAAGGAGATACCACCTTGCTTCGACACAGGAAGCTAGACATCCATTGAGAAGTGAACTATATCAGATAGAGCTTTTGGTCTTTTAACTCTCCAAGTGGTTTAAGCTCACCCGAATAATTCAGGACATCCAGCACGATTTTCTTGGAGAAAGGAGTTGTTCAGAGATCCCGCTTACTCATAAGCTCAACATCACGGTCAGGTGACAACCTGGCGATACTTCTGGAAAGACCTCCAGAATATCACGATCCACCGCTATGTTTTTGAGTTCGAGAGAGGATCATGCCTTTCAAGGCACAACGAGGTGGTCTAGGGAGCTTCTGCGTGAACCTAGCTCTTTGACCGAGGGAGTGCATCAAAGCCAACGGACTTTGTAACACTGTCAAACTCAACTTCTTGATCGGCTAACCAATCACACTAAGGAGGACAAGGAATGTCCTTGGATTTCAGCGCAGGAAGAACTGCTGAGAATATCCGATTAGTTACATTATCGCTCACGTCTCATCATTTTCGAGCAACAAGTCACTCGGAGAACGGAGAGTAACAAAATGTAAGAGCATCACTTCATCAAGAGGATCATGATACTCAGCACAATTGCCCTGATATCAAAGAGTGTGACACTCTAAGGGGGAGTAGAACGAAAGCTAGACAAGGCCCTCATTCTGAAGATTACAATACTTTGACCTGGTCCGAGAAGTGGACCAGATACTGGAGTTTGTTTCTCCTAACCAGACGAAGTGGGGAGTCTTGACGGATCAAGAGAGTGACATGCATCGGAACATACCAACGCGCGATGAAACTTTACTGTCAACAGACAGACAGAGGTTGGAAAGCAGATCGGAGTAAGAAACATGCTCAGGAGAAATCCTAAGATGTTGAAGATGCACCGATTATTACTCAATTGTGATAACCATGCCCAAAGGAGAGATGCGGCAGAGTCACGAACATAGTTGGGAGACTCGCTAAGGGAATCTTGGCCGTAACCCCGTTGGTTCCAAGACAGAACCTAAAGCAATCCTAGGGAGAGCTCGAGTTACATAGCCAGCTGAGGTGTGAGAAATTAAGGTTCAACCTGTTACCACACAGACCACGGAAAAGGACTTGGGTTGAAGATCAGCATCATGTGCTACTAGCGAGAGTTAAGAAATCACAACTTAACACACTCTAGTTGGCACAATCCGGGACCTTATGTTCAAGTCCATGGGTTAAAACCCAAAAGAAAGGAATAAGAGATTAAACTTGATAGGAATTTTCGTCGTACTCCAGATGGTTTCTCGACACATGAAGCTTCGGATTGTAGCGCGGCGGAAGCAACTGGACACATAACACTAAAGGTCGAACCCAACCGCGAGATCCTAATAAATTTTGAAGTAACAGAGGAGAAGTAAAACCTTTAACTCAAATCGAGGTAAGTTTGCTCCGAGATTAGAGGGTAACCAGATAAGGAGTAAAAAGAATCCTAAGATGGTTTTCACAACTCATTTTTAGGTTAAAATATTTTCATAAACACTAGACTCAACGTCGACCAGTAGAAGGGTTTCCTACAGGCAGTCCTGCTCTGATACCAACTTGTGGCGCCCCGACCCGACTGCTATACAGTGATACTGTGTCCCCGGTTATCCGATACCACCAGACACACTATCAAAGCATAATAGAGAGATCAAGACTTGTGGAACAACTGGCACATCACAGACTCTACGACACAAAACATATAGTTCAACTCTTATAATAGAGAAAGATAGCAAAAGACAACCAGAGGTCACAGACCCAACATTACAACATGCGGAAGCGAAGGGCGTTGTTCTAAACAACAAGAACCAAAAATATGGCCTAAGAGGCCTGCAAATAAACATCCAGCGCCAGCTGTTCCGGGATGTCCCAAGCTGCCACCTGGGAACCCCAGACTACTCGTCGACGTCCACAAAGAACCCACTGTCGAGGTCGGTGAAGTCCTCCTCTGAAACAAAACAAACGACGTTGAGTTCGACGAACTCGCAAGATTAAATAGAGCTACTAGCTCGATGATTGGCTTTCAAAGGTTTTATGGCTGTTTTGCATAAAGCTGGTTTTCTTTATAAGAGACACCTGGCATCGACTAATCAGAATATTTTAAGAAGGGGTAAGAAGTAAACTCTTTTCCTTTGATCAACTTCATCAACAACCACCATCAATCACTTCACCTGTCTACCAAGGCACCTCCCCGAATCACCCTCGAGGAAGTCAACCTTGCCTCCTTGTTAGTACCTTTAGTACTCAGGTTTTAATCATTCCGTTCAAGTTATTCTATGGTCCCTGAATCCGGCACCAAGTTGTCCTTAACCGTGGACACGGCTTTTCGAAAAGATTTACCCTGCAGGGGTGTACAATGTTTACCACGCGTACCGTCCGGCCCATTGCCTGATCATTAGCTCTCTTCCGTGGAAAGCCGGCTGGGTGGGAGCGGTGTCGACTTCTCCCTCGTTAAGGACTTTCCAGGATCATCAGTGGCGGCAGGACTGCCAGGTGCCCGCAACACCCCGCCCCACGGCCACTCATTTTCCTAATACCACAATCCTCATCTCAGTTCATCCCACCATCATCACGCACGCGCAAATGGAAGCCCGAACTAGAGGACCCTGGCTAGCCCCGCTCGAGCTATTTAGTCTATGAGGGTTCCTGCAATTGCATAGGCCTCACGCATGGGTGCACGCTCGGTCTTGGCTCGAAGGGGAGAACTCGCACTTAGGCGGCGAGAACGAGACAACCCACCACATTCCCCGTGGCCTCTCATCCCCGCCTTTAAGCAACTTATTATCCATCACCACCATTTCCATCACATCCGGCCATTCCATCAACTGTTCCAACTATGAAACATCCACCGGACTTCTAAGCAATTAAACTAAGCATGGCTGAGCATATACATAGCAAGTATACTTATCTTGGGCCAACACTTCAATCCTATGGATATTAGGGAGGATACAGATAATGGCAACAGATTTCTAATGCAACTAGTAGGATACTCTAATCCAAGCAAAAGACCTTTGGAACCGAATGCAATATTATAGTGGGGAAAATAATTGCGGAAATATAGGAGGAGACATGCTCAGAGGGGGGATTACGCTTGCCTTTTTCAGCGGGCTGATAAAATGGTTCGTCGGGGTATTGCGGTGGAACCCCGACTGCTTGATCTATCGATGCATCAAAACACCGGAAAGAACACAATCAATAATCACTCATGCATAGCAAGTGCAATGCACAACCACATGATGACATGACATTTTAAATGCACTGGATTTGCTATAACAACATCTAGCAATTTAAATGGGGTGCAAATTATAATTATTTTAACAAGGGAAAAGATATAACCCCATAGTTATTTAATGTCCTCCCTAATTTATAAAAGGTGCAGTACTACAAACTTGTTGAAATATGCATGCAGATGATGTTATGGGTTAGTTCATCTTATCCTGAGCATTTTGAGGTATTAAACACCTTTTTCTGATAAATCAATATTAAGTTATTGTATTTTCAATATTTAATTAAGTGCTGCCATTTTACTAATTTATTTGAAACAGCATCAAAACTAATTATCTAGGCTTGGTGAAGTGGTAAAACTTGAAGTAGATTAAGTGCTGAACATTTTGATAGTTTAAACTTAATTTTTGGACCATTATTTTTAAAGATATGGATTTTCCAATAATATTCCTTTTTCTGCCATTTCCATCATTTTAATAAAACAGTGATGAATTTAATTTAGTTGGACAAGTAAATGATGCCAACATGTAAAGTTATCTCTACTGAACCGTTTGATATCTTATTTGTAATTTTTGGAGCAATATTCAATTTGTTATGAATTTTCAGATCTATTTTCTTTTCTGCCCTTTTTGTAATCCTAATAAAACAGCAATTAAACTAATTCCATTGGATGGAAAATTTATATCAATAGACAGGTTTTAATTGTCTGAACATTTTGGTATCTCATATGAAATTTTTGGATCAATATTCGAATAGATATGGATTTTAGGAGTTTTATTTGAATTTAACTTCTTTTATTTATTTTTCAGAGAAACTACCCGAACCGTTTTTCACTCAGTGCAGGCTACACACGCCCACTGACATGTGGGCCACTAGCCACGTCGGCTGCCACGTCAACGCGCGGCCCACCGTGGCTTTGACCGAAGCAGAACCACGACCGTCACGGCGCGGCGCGGTGACCGCGACGACGGCGAGCTCGGCTCCGGCGGAGCAGGGCACGCGGGGACGGGCTAGTAGGCGCATACTAAGCGCACGGCTACGCGGAGGCCGGGGCGGTGCTACGAACCAAAATGGTCGCCGGCAGGAGCTCCGGCGACGAGCTACGGCGGGAACGAGCTACGGCTACGGCGGAATCCACTGCTAACCGGCGATATAGAGCGAAAGGAGTAGAACGGCGATGTCCCTGCGGACGGGGTGCTCACCCTCGAAGCGTGGGAATCGACGGCGTCGACGGAGGAGGTCGGAGGCGGCCGGGAGGTTGCTCGAATCGCGGCTGCCGGAGTTCGAGGAGAAGAGGATGGCGGCGTTGATTCGGGGCGCCTCAGCCCGATTCCTTCGACGAGAAGGGAGACGAGGTCGCGGCGGTGCCAGTGCTTCTCTTCGATCTGTCCGGGAGGGCTTCAATCGCCGGCGACGGAGCTCGGCCGTGGTGCGGTGCTTGGGGAGAAAAGAGAGGAGAGCTAAGGAGCGAGGTGAGGGAGCAGAGGAGGCCTCGGGTGGTCTTCTTATCTCCTTCGCAGAGGAGCGGAGAGCAGGGGGGTCCGGGCGGCGTCGTGGGAGCGAGGAGGGGGCCCTGGCGTCGCGCTGTCGACCACGGCGCGCTCGGCGGGCGCGGGGAGGTGAGAGACGATGGAAACTTGCAAAAACCCCCTGCACTTTTCTGTTTTCCTCCCTTCTCTGTTTCTTTTCAAAAACAGTAGCATTGCAAGATTTTTATTGTGGCACTTAAACAATTTATAAAAATTTGATAAAAATCATGTAGCCTCCCAACATCATTTAGAAGCACCACAAAAATTGGTTTGGCAAAATAAAAAGTTTTGCCACACTTTTGTTCATAGTGTTTGTTTATGGCATTTTTCGTAAAACTAAAATGAATTTACTTTTGAATTTTAAAACCAGTGCAAAGTATTCAATTCTTGAACCCTTCGAACTTCCTTGACAAATGTGGATTGGCATTTGTAATTGTGTTTGCCAAGAACAAGCACATTTGGAAGTGCAAGACTTGAATTTAATTGGTGCCATTGTTTCCATTTGTTTCAATTTGTTTTCAGCACTTGATTTCAACTTGACACTGAAACAATGGATGCCATGATGCACAGAAAACATAAAAAGTGAAAATTTTATTCACATTTTTGGGTGCCTAAACTTTGGGCTGTTACAATTCTACCCTCCTTACAGGAATCTCGTCCCGAGATTCTTAGCGTAGGAAAAAGGGAAGAAGGGTTACAACGGTACTACACGATCTTCTCACTTCAGGTGGCTTCTTTCTTGAGGAGGTTGACCGAGGGCATCATGAAGATCTTCATCGGCTACACTCGAGGTCACTGTCAACGTACACCATAGGAAAAGAAGGGAACCTCACCGGAAGGATGGATCTTGGTGAATCTACAACGATCAGGTACCTCCTAGTAGAACCTAGGATGAGACTTCGAGCATCCCTTGATTTGACAGTTTGGAGACACATGCGGGTGACGGGGGATTAACAAGGAGTTTCCAGTTGGTAGACAGCTGTTTCTCAGAGATTCAGAATATGAACTTTGCACAAGGCCTTGAATTTCTGAGGGAGAGTGTCCAAACAAGCCTCCAACCGATGAAGAGGTAACTTGTACTAGTCGGCTTGAGTAGAACTTTCCTCACGGAGGAGCATTTCGGATCACAGAGAAGGATCGGGAAGCTAGATCGAGAGAACTTTAAAAACTCCGCAAACGTTAGTATTGGGAACACTTCTTGATTTTCCAGACATCGGGTCAAGCTTCTTGAGGGTCACCAACTATCGTTTCTGATTGAGATCTAGCTCGGGTCAGATGTAGAGATACTTCAGACTCACCATGGATGAATCGGGAGTCTTTGCCACTGATACCACCGGGTTACTTTTGCTAGAACCCCAGGAGCTGGACTAGAAGGTCTAACTCCAAAGGAGGAACGAGATTGCGGAACTCAAGTATTAGCAACTTGTCAGGAGACAGCTGCCCTAATTGAATTACTTGCAGCGAGACAGGATTGAGTCCTTGTTGGGAAACACCAAGGAAGACAAACAAGTTCTCGGACTTCCTCTCTTTCTGGAACAATTCAACCAGTGGCTTGGATGCATCGATGAAACTCTCAAGGAATGGAGGTAACAACATACCATTCCAAGAATCCTTTGCATATGCATGATTGACTTGAGATGATTCCGAGGAAACCAGACAATCTACTCAGATCCACGGCGACATCTTTCAGCAATTGCACGTGAACCAGAGAGAATCACTTCTAACTTCCAGAACACATACCTTGTGACGACACAAGGTTAGTTCCAACAGCTTTCCAAAGCTAACGCTCGATATCCAATATAAATCTCCTCAAACATGGAGAAGATAGGAAGGTAGTTGATGGGCTCAACCACAAACTTATTCAGATACTCCAAGACGGTAGACTCATATTTCGACAGGACGAGGCATAAGTATTGGTCAGACTAACATCTTTCTAATCTGAGTTTAACCTACTGAATGTGTTAGTCTGAGTTTGATTTGACGATAGCCCAAATCAAATCAAAAATTTGTAGGATAGCATATCCACAAAGGAGATACCACCTTGCTTCGACACAGGAAGCTAGACATCCATTGAGAAGTGAACTATATCAGATAGAGCTTTTGGTCTTTTAACTCTCCAAGTGGTTTAAGCTCACCCGAATAATTCAGGACATCCAGCACGATTTTCTTGGAGAAAGGAGTTGTTCAGAGATCCCGCTTACTCATAAGCTCAACATCACGGTCAGGTGACAACCTGGCGATACTTCTGGAAAGACCTCCAGAATATCACGATCCACCGCTATGTTTTTGAGTTCGAGAGAGGATCATGCCTTTCAAGGCACAACGAGGTGGTCTAGGGAGCTTCTGCGTGAACCTAGCTCTTTGACCGAGGGAGTGCATCAAAGCCAACGGACTTTGTAACACTGTCAAACTCAACTTCTTGATCGGCTAACCAATCACACTAAGGAGGACAAGGAATGTCCTTGGATTTCAGCGCAGGAAGAACTGCTGAGAATATCCGATTAGTTACATTATCGCTCACGTCTCATCATTTTCGAGCAACAAGTCACTCGGAGAACGGAGAGTAACAAAATGTAAGAGCATCACTTCATCAAGAGGATCATGATACTCAGCACAATTGCCCTGATATCAAAGAGTGTGACACTCTAAGGGGAGTAGAACGAAAGCTAGACAAGGCCCTCATTCTGAAGATTACAATACTTTGACCTGGTCCGAGAAGTGGACCAGATACTGGAGTTTGTTTCTCCTAACCAGACGAAGTGGGGAGTCTTGACGGATCAAGAGAGTGACATGCATCGGAACATACCAACGCGCGATGAAACTTTACTGTCAACAGACAGACAGAGGTTGGAAAGCAGATCGGAGTAAGAAACATGCTCAGGAGAAATCCTAAGATGTTGAAGATGCACCGATTATTACTCAATTGTGATAACCATGCCCAAAGGAGAGATGCGGCAGAGTCACGAACATAGTTGGGAGACTCGCTAAGGGAATCTTGGCCGTAACCCCGTTGGTTCCAAGACAGAACCTAAAGCAATCCTAGGGAGAGCTCGAGTTACATAGCCAGCTGAGGTGTGAGAAATTAAGGTTCAACCTGTTACCACACAGACCACGGAAAAGGACTTGGGTTGAAGATCAGCATCATGTGCTACTAGCGAGAGTTAAGAAATCACAACTTAACACACTCTAGTTGGCACAATCCGGGACCTTATGTTCAAGTCCATGGGTTAAAACCCAAAAGAAAGGAATAAGAGATTAAACTTGATAGGAATTTTCGTCGTACTCCAGATGGTTTCTCGACACATGAAGCTTCGGATTGTAGCGCGGCGGAAGCAACTGGACACATAACACTAAAGGTCGAACCCAACCGCGAGATCCTAATAAATTTTGAAGTAACAGAGGAGAAGTAAAACCTTTAACTCAAATCGAGGTAAGTTTGCTCCGAGATTAGAGGGTAACCAGATAAGGAGTAAAAAGAATCCTAAGATGGTTTTCACAACTCATTTTTAGGTTAGAAATATTTTCATAAACACTAGACTCAACGTCGACCAGTAGAAGGGTTTCCTACAGGCAGTCCTGCTCTGATACCAACTTGTGGCGCCCCGACCCGACTGCTATACAGTGATACTGTGTCCCCGGTTATCCGATACCACCAGACACACTATCAAAGCATAATAGAGAGATCAAGACTTGTGGAACAACTGGCACATCACAGACTCTACGACACAAAACATATAGTTCAACTCTTATAATAGAGAAAGATAGCAAAAGACAACCAGAGGTCACAGACCCAACATTACAACATGCGGAAGCGAAGGGCGTTGTTCTAAACAACAAGAACCAAAAATATGGCCTAAGAGGCCTGCAAATAAACATCCAGCGCCAGCTGTTCCGGGATGTCCCAAGCTGCCACCTGGGAACCCCAGACTACTCGTCGACGTCCACAAAGAACCCACTGTCGAGGTCGGTGAAGTCCTCCTCTGAAACAAAACAAACGACGTTGAGTTCGACGAACTCGCAAGATTAAATAGAGCTACTAGCTCGATGATTGGCTTTCAAAGGTTTTATGGCTGTTTTGCATAAAGCTGGTTTTCTTTATAAGAGACACCTGGCATCGACTAATCAGAATATTTTAAGAAGGGGGTAAGAAGTAAACTCTTTTCCTTTGATCAACTTCATCAACAACCACCATCAATCACTTCACCTGTCTACCAAGGCACCTCCCCGAATCACCCTCGAGGAAGTCAACCTTGCCTCCTTGTTAGTACCTTTAGTACTCAGGTTTTAATCATTCCGTTCAAGTTATTCTATGGTCCCTGAATCCGGCACCAAGTTGTCCTTAACCGTGGACACGGCTTTTCGAAAAGATTTACCCTGCAGGGGTGTACAATGTTTACCACGCGTACCGTCCGGCCCATTGCCTGATCATTAGCTCTCTTCCGTGGAAAGCCGGCTGGGTGGGAGCGGTGTCGACTTCTCCCTCGTTAAGGACTTTCCAGGATCATCAGTGGCGGCAGGACTGCCAGGTGCCCGCAACACCCCGCCCCACGGCCACTCATTTTCCTAATACCACAATCCTCATCTCAGTTCATCCCACCATCATCACGCACGCGCAAATGGAAGCCCGAACTAGAGGACCCTGGCTAGCCCCGCTCGAGCTATTTAGTCTATGAGGGTTCCTGCAATTGCATAGGCCTCACGCATGGGTGCACGCTCGGTCTTGGCTCGAAGGGGAGAACTCGCACTTAGGCGGCGAGAACGAGACAACCCACCACATTCCCCGTGGCCTCTCATCCCCGCCTTTAAGCAACTTATTATCCATCACCACCATTTCCATCACATCCGGCCATTCCATCAACTGTTCCAACTATGAAACATCCACCGGACTTCTAAGCAATTAAACTAAGCATGGCTGAGCATATACATAGCAAGTATACTTATCTTGGGCCAACACTTCAATCCTATGGATATTAGGGAGGATACAGATAATGGCAACAGATTTCTAATGCAACTAGTAGGATACTCTAATCCAAGCAAAAGACCTTTGGAACCGAATGCAATATTATAGTGGGGAAAATAATTGCGGAAATATAGGAGGAGACATGCTCAGAGGGGGGATTACGCTTGCCTTTTTCAGCGGGCTGATAAAATGGTTCGTCGGGGTATTGCGGTGAACCCCGACTGCTTGATCTATCGATGCATCAAAACACCGGAAAGAACACAATCAATAATCACTCATGCATAGCAAGTGCAATGCACAACCACATGATGACATGACATTTTAAATGCACTGGATTTGCTATAACAACATCTAGCAATTTAAATGGGGTGCAAATTATAATTATTTTAACAAGGGAAAAGATATAACCCCATAGTTATTTAATGTCCTCCCTAATTTATAAAAGGTGCAGTACTACAAACTTGTTGAAATATGCATGCAGATGATGTTATGGGTTAGTTCATCTTATCCTGAGCATTTTGAGGTATTAAACACCTTTTTCTGATAAATCAATATTAAGTTATTGTATTTTCAATATTTAATTAAGTGCTGCCATTTTACTAATTTATTTGAAACAGCATCAAAACTAATTATCTAGGCTTGGTGAAGTGGTAAAACTTGAAGTAGATTAAGTGCTGAACATTTTGATAGTTTAAACTTAATTTTTGGACCATTATTTTTAAAGATATGGATTTTCCAATAATATTCCTTTTTCTGCCATTTCCATCATTTTAATAAAACAGTGATGAATTTAATTTAGTTGGACAAGTAAATGATGCCAACATGTAAAGTTATCTCTACTGAACCGTTTGATATCTTATTTGTAATTTTTGGAGCAATATTCAATTTGTTATGAATTTTCAGATCTATTTTCTTTTCTGCCCTTTTTGTAATCCTAATAAAACAGCAATTAAACTAATTCCATTGGATGGAAAATTTATATCAATAGACAGGTTTTAATTGTCTGAACATTTTGGTATCTCATATGAAATTTTTGGATCAATATTCGAATAGATATGGATTTTAGGAGTTTTATTTGAATTTAACTTCTTTTATTTATTTTTCAGAGAAACTACCCGAACCGTTTTTCACTCAGTGCAGGCTACACACGCCCACTGACATGTGGGCCACTAGCCACGTCGGCTGCCACGTCAACGCGCGGCCCACCGTGGCTTTGACCGAAGCAGAACCACGACCGTCACGGCGCGGCGCGGTGACCGCGACGACGGCGAGCTCGGCTCCGGCGGAGCAGGGCACGCGGGGACGGGCTAGTAGGCGCATACTAAGCGCACGGCTACGCGGAGGCCGGGGCGGTGCTACGAACCAAAATGGTCGCCGGCAGGAGCTCCGGCGACGAGCTACGGCGGGAACGAGCTACGGCTACGGCGGAATCCACTGCTAACCGGCGATATAGAGCGAAAGGAGTAGAACGGCGATGTCCCTGCGGACGGGGTGCTCACCCTCGAAGCGTGGGAATCGACGGCGTCGACGGAGGAGGTCGGAGGCGGCCGGGAGGTTGCTCGAATCGCGGCTGCCGGAGTTCGAGGAGAAGAGGATGGCGGCGTTGATTCGGGGCGCCTCAGCCCGATTCCTTCGACGAGAAGGGAGACGAGGTCGCGGCGGTGCCAGTGCTTCTCTTCGATCTGTCCGGGAGGGCTTCAATCGCCGGCGACGGAGCTCGGCCGTGGTGCGGTGCTTGGGAGAAAAGAGAGGAGAGCTAAGGAGCGAGGTGAGGGAGCAGAGGAGGCCTCGGGTGGTCTTCTTATCTCCTTCGCAGAGGAGCGGAGAGCAGGGGGGGTCCGGGCGGCGTCGTGGGAGCGAGGAGGGGGCCCTGGCGTCACGCTGTCGACCACGGCGCGCTCGGCGGGCGCGGGGAGGTGAGAGACGATGGAAACTTGCAAAAACCCCCCTGCACTTTTCTGTTTTCCTCCCTTCTCTGTTTCTTTTCAAAAACAGTAGCATTGCAAGATTTTTATTGTGGCACTTAAACAATTTATAAAAATTTGATAAAAATCATGTAGCCTCCCAACATCATTTAGAAGCACCACAAAAATTGGTTTGGCAAAATAAAAAGTTTTGCCACACTTTTGTTCATAGTGTTTGTTTATGGCATTTTTGGTAAAACTAAAATGAATTTACTTTTGAATTTTAAAACCAGTGCAAAGTATTCAATTCTTGAACCCTTCGAACTTCCTTGACAAATGTGGATTGGCATTTGTAATTGTGTTTGCCAAGAACAAGCACATTTGGAAGTGCAAGACTTGAATTTAATTGGTGCCATTGTTTCCATTTGTTTCAATTTGTTTTCAGCACTTGATTTCAACTTGACACTGAAACAATGGATGCCATGATGCACAGGAAAACATAAAAAGTGAAAATTTTATTCACATTTTTGGGTGCCTAAACTTTGGGCTGTTACACATGCATAAATACCCCCTCTTGGAGTTACAAGTATTCACGTGGCCAAGGCTTCAACAAGTAACGGAGAGCATGCAAGATCACAAATGACATAGACAGGATAATATAATATTCAGCTCCACATAGGTATCAATATAAGTCAGATCCCAGCAAACACAACATGTAGCATTACAATAAAATGATCCTGATCATGATAGGCAGCTCACAAGATCTAAACATGATGGCACAAGTGGAGAAGACAACCATCTAGCTACTGCTATGGACCCATAGTCCAAGGATGAACTACTCACGCATCACTCCGGAGGCGGGCATGGCGATGTAGAGCCCTCCGGTGATGATTCCCCTCTCCGGCAGGGTGCCGGGAAGAGCTTCAGAAACCCTCCGAGTTAGGGTTGACGACGGCGGCGGCAGCGAATATGTTCTGGATGAAAGGCTCGGTGCTTTAGGGTTTTCACGTCTCGGGGAATAAATAGGCGAAGGGGCGATGTCGGCGGACCCCCGAGGGGCCCAAACCACAGGCAGGCGCGGCTGGGCCCACTGCCGCGCCAGCCTGTGGTTTGGCCACCTCCTGGCTCCTCTTCGTTTCTCCTTCGGACTCCGTGTACGTGTTGGAAAAATAGGGACTTGGCCTTTTGTTTCGTGCAATTCCGAGAATATTTCCAGAATTAACTTTCTGAAACCAAAAACAGCAGAAAACAGGGAACTGGCACTATGGCATCTTGTTAATAGGTTAGTCCCAGAAAATGCATAAAAGTGATATCAAGTGTATATAAAACATGTAGCAAATGGTATAATATAAGCATGGAACAGCAGAAATTATGGATACGTTGGAGACGCATCAGCAGCACCGGCGGTGCCGGAATACGCATGCCATATCCAAAGATCATGATCTGTCACGGCCTCAAGTATAACACTGCACTTTCCGTGATGCCCTGACTTGTACATCCCTTGCCAAGAGAACGGGCAGTTCTACCAGTTCCAGTGCATGCAATCGATGCTTCCAAGCATTCATGGAAATCCTCTTGCTTCGCCTTCTGCCAAGAGACGAGCCGTGTTTGCCTCATTTGGTGTCCTCAGATATTCGTCTCCGAACACCTTCACAACTGCCTTGCAAAACCTGTAGGTGGCTTCAACGGCGGTGGAATCAGACATGCGGAGGTAGTCATTCAACACATCGGCCGGAAGCCCGTAAGCAAGGCACCGTATGGCCGCCATGCATTTTTTAAGAGATGAAAACCCAAGGAGGCCGGTGCAGTCTCTCTTCAGCTCAAAGTAGTCGTCGTATTCCCGAACGCCATGCACGATCGTCCTGAACAAAGCCCTGCTCATCCTAAAGCGCCGGCGAAATTCATGAGGCAAGTTCGTCGGATTCTCGACAAAGTAGTCTTGGTACAAGAGCATGTGCCCAGTTGCTCTGTTGCGTTCCTTGTTGGCCCTCCGCCCCTTCGATGATCCTCCAAACTTCGGCGCTGCGTCTGCCTCGACTGCAGCATCTAGAAGTGCGGCCATGACCATCTCATTCTCCTCGTTGTCGGCCGCAAGGGCGGCATCCTCCGCCATCATTTCGAAAAACATGATCTCGTTGTCGCTGTCCATTGCCTATTTGACGAAACAAAGCAATGAAATAAGGCCAAGAATGACGAATCAATAAAATCAGCCTATCAACCAATGGTCGAACAGGTTGCGGGCGGGGCGGGAGGAAAGAAGAGGCGTACCCGGCCTAAAACTAGCTACGCCGGCGCTAGACGAGGCCGGAGACCGGCGGGGAGCGGTGCCAGATGGGTCTGCGTTAGCGCTGCGGCTAGGTCACCGAGGTGCGAATCAAGCAGGCGGCGACGAGAGTGGCGGCGATGGTGCGAATCGCCGGCGAGAGGAAAAAGAAGCAGGGTGCGGGGAGCGAATGATTCAGGGCGCGGGACGCTGTGTGTATGATGGGCGGGCCACCCCTGTCAGGCGCATGTCCGCCCCATGTCTTGGAGGCCCTCTCGGGGGTGCCGCTGGTGGCAGGTTTTTAAGTCCGGACTCCCAATGGGCCTTTGGGGGGTCATTTGGAGGCCTCCGGTGGAGATGCTCTTAAGCTAGGGTAATATCTGAAAGGTATTTGGCGTTGTGAATATACTCAATAGATCGTTGTAAAAAGTAAAGGGAGAGACGACGTTTGGTAACGCGGTTTAGCGATAACGCATATATCTGCGGGGCATGTTTACGGGCGCTCCTCTCCATGTACTAATCAAAGTACCGTCGACGACAAGCCACCTCGGTATACAGACACATCAGATCACACACGTCACGCCGGTCAGGCACCCCTGCCACGGACCTTCTCGAAATAGATCTTATGTCTAACCTAGCTTTCGTCTAGTCTCTTTTAGCTACCACCGTTGCCTTTATATAGTAGGCCCAGATTACAAATGTTCGACCCCAACACCTAACCTTACTGTAATCCAAATCCAACGGTAACTTATACACATATTTGACACACAAAAAAAACATTTGGTGTGTAGTCCATGTTGGGTTTTGTGTGACCATATGTCTTTTCCACTATGAAATGCCGCCCTAATTCTCTATCGGTTTTGTTAAGCATTGGTCGCCTGGGGATTTCTTAATTAGTACCTAGTGTCATATTAGTCTTTGGATATCCACTCTAGCTAGAAAGCACTGTAACGCGCTTGACAGGAAGAATCAGAGAAGATCATGAATCAGGAGACTACTAGCTACCGAAGCACCACCCATGGACCCGACAAAAATAGGATAAGCTCAGCACACACCACATGCGCGGCAGATTAACCAAAGCCATGTGTGAACGCATGCATGTTTGATCTTTTGGCACAACAAGGACACTACAGTAGTGAGATCATGGAATAAATAAGCGGTTTGCGCCTATAGGCTGGCTATAGCTGAAAGCGAGTGCAGCTCTCACATCAACGCGGCTTTCCTTTTTCTTCGATGAATGAAGATAACGCGGCTTTCCTACCATCTCAGAAGTTCTTTTCAAGCAGAACACATCGTTTCCTCGTTTGCCACGGTTCAGTCCTTGTCCATCTGAGTGCCGCCAAAGAGTGTGGCTACTACTGTACTTAATCGTTTTTCTTCGATGAATGTTGAAATGGAATCATCAATCTCGTCCGAAAGAGAAGTGCTATAGCTCACTTTGCGTAAACAACCGATTGATTCGTTCTCCCTTTTTTTTTTTTTTTTTGGCAATTCAGAAGATATTCATTAATATCATTGACATTTTACAGACAGTAATGTGCCAGGATGCACATTTTGATTTTGATTGCTGAAAACAGCAATTACAGGGCATTGATCTGATGGATGCTTAGTACAATTAAACAGACAGGTTTCTATACTATGAGCACTAAAAGCTTCTTTTGCTTGTCCATGAGCTTCCTTATTATTTTCCCTCTTGATTTTGTAGATACTGGCTTGCATATCTTGAGTATGGTGAATGAAATTCTGCAGATTTGGTCTTATCATCCAATGTCCTGGATGCTTTTTCAGATCTTGAATTTTCAGAGTCTGGGCTAATATTGAGTTATCAGTGAGAAAGTTCAGTTTCTTTATTTTTAGCATCTTGGCAATTTGGGCTGCTACTTCCATCGCTTGAGCTTCTGCTTGTAATGCCGAAGTAGCTGAAGAGGATGCCTGCACATATATATCTTTGTGATCCTCACAATTCCAATCCAAATAGATACCAATGCCAGCCTTTAAAGAGTGATCTCCGCCTTTCCAGGCCGCATCCGTATAAATATTGAGGCCACTTTCTGATCTACTCCAATCTGAGGATGTTTGATATGATCCTACTTTCCTGTCTTTTTTAGTCTGTGCCTCTTTTTTCTCCAATTGAATAGCTTTGGCTTTAGAAAGAACTTGTAGTGGACTGTATTTGATTTTGTTAAAGAGGAAGTCATTTCGGGCTTTCCAAATACTCCATAATATGCTCAGAACAATTTGGAGAGTATCTTTATTTTTAGTTGACACGAGAACATAATGAATGATGTCTTGAATTTGAGTGTTTTCCATATGATTTAATCCTTCCACTCTAAGACCAAGAGGAGAGGCAAACCAGACTGCTTGAGAAAACTTACAATCAAAGAAAAGATGAAAATCATCTTCCTTTTTTCCACATCTGCTACATGTTGGATCAATGTATTTAGATCTCGCTCCAGCTCTCATCCCTGTGGCAAGAGCACCTCTCAATAGTCTCCATCCAAAAACTTGCACTCTTGGAGGTATGTTGTCACATTTCCAAATTTCCTGGAGAATAGATCTCAAATGTGTAGGAATAGTTTGATGAAGTCCAGCATTGAGACCATAGAAGGATGGACTAAAGAGTTGATAAGCACTTTTTGAGGTGCATATACCAGAAGGTGTATATTTCCAAATCAGAACGTCTTCTCCGTTGTCATTATTTATAGGGATGCCAGCCACCATGTTTGCATTCTGAGTGCCGAAAAGTTTTGTGATTAAAGGAATATTCCACTCTTTTTTGTTTGGAATCCATAAGTCAGACACAGTTGCAGGATAAACAAAGTTAACATCTTGAATTATCAAGTGCCTGTGAATATCTCTCCAAAAAGGGCACCATGGTTCAGACCAAATATTTGTATTACCCTTAGAGAACTGATAAGTTATAGCATCTGTGAGTTGGTCCTTAACTTTGAGTATAGATGTCCAGAAAGCTGATTTGGGTAGCTTGGGATTTGCTTTCCAGAAGGAAGTGTTATGAAAATATTTGGCTTTGAGGATTTTTGTTGTGTTACTATCCGAAAGGGTGGCAATATTCCAAGCAGCTGTAAGGATTAGGGCCTTGTTTATAGCTTCAAGATTCCTGACTCCTAAACCCCCTTCTTTTTTGGATTTACAAATTTCTGACCAAGCTTTAAAGTAGATTGGCTTTGTTTTGGAATCCTGCTGTATACCTGTCCACCAGAAGTCTCTTATGATAGCATTCATTTTTGCCAACATCTTCTTGGACAAGAGTATATTGGACATATAGTAAACCGGGATAGATGAAAGAACTGATTTGATGAGCACTAACCTTGCAGCGTGTGACATTTTATTTGCTTTGTAGCAGCTGAGTTTTGACTTTAGCTTCTGAATGACAAAATTATAGGCTTGCGATCTATTTTTTGCTGGGAGAATAAGCGGATGCCCCAGATGTATTGATTGGTTGTTCATTTCTTGAACCATAAATATTTTCTTAATCAAATTTCTCTGATCCTCTTCTACATGCTTGCTAAAAAGGATGGAAGACTTTGACCAATTAGGGGTTTGCCCTGATTGTTTGCAGAAATTATTGATAGTATTCCAAATGGTCTTAGCTTCTCTTTGATTAGCTTGTCCACAAACCAGCAGATCATCAGCAAACATCATGGAGAATATTGATGGACAGTTTGGTCCCAGCGTGACTCCCTTAATATTCTCCCTTTGCAACTCTTCTTGTAGCTGAACAGCAAGTTCATTAATGGCTATGACAAACAGATAAGGGGAAAGAGGACATCCTTGTCTTATGCCTCTCTGACTTTTAAACTTGCCATAGTGGTTGCCATTAATGATAACTGAAAATTTGGGATTGGAGATGCAAGCCTTAATAAGTTTAATGAAGTGACTATTAAATCCTTGTTTTTGCAGAGCCAAGACTATGAAGTCCCATTCCAGTCTATCAAAAGCTTTAGCCAAATCTATCTTTATCATGAATGCCTTTTGCTTCCAAGAGGATAAAGAAAAAGAATGAGTGATTTCTTGCGCCACAATCACATTGTTGGAAATTCTCCTCCCTTCTATAAAAGCTTGTTGGGCATCTATGATCTTGTTCGGAAGGTGAGGCTTAATTCTATTGGCCAGGGATTTGGCAATAATCTTATAAACAACATTACATAGACTTATGGGTCTAAAATCTTGTGGCTGAAAGCATTGAATTTTTTTAGGTATGAGAGCAATGCTAGTTTCATTTAACTGCTGTGGAATATAACCAGTAAGATAGAAGTTTTGAACCAGTTGGGTGATGTCATTTCCAATCCAGCTCCATGCTGCTTTATAGAAGGCTGCATTCAACCCATCAGGCCCTGGCGATGCATCATTTCTCATTCCCTTCAATATGTTCCATACTTCTTCTTTATCAGGAACTGAGTTGGTAAATTCATCTTGTATTGTTCCTGTTTGAATAGCATGAAAATTTTGCTCTGAAGAGACAAAGGTGGATGAGGTGAAGATATTCTTAAAATAGTTGACAAAGCAGTGAGCTATTTCTTCAGGATCTACGGTGTTTTGACCTTGAGAATTATTGATGGAGACTATTCTATTTTTCCTTCTTCTTTTCAAGACAGAGAGATGGAAGTACCTTGTATTTTTATCACCGTGAATAGCCCAGTGCTTTTTTGCTCTCTGCTTGTAATATTCTGTTAATCTTGTCATTGTCTGCTCATAAGCTACTATCAACTTTTCTTCTGCATTATGGTCTTGTTCTTGAAAGGGCTTCTCCTGAATTTCCTTTATTTTTTCCTCAATATCATTCAGCTGGTTCTGTAATGGTTTCTTCTTTTTTCTCCAACTCTTCAATGCTCCTGTTAGATACCTTGTTCTTTCTATGAAATGATGACTGTGAGTTGCTTCCCAAGCTTGCTTAGCTGTCTCCTGAAAATCATCTTCAAGTAACCACCAATTCTCAAATTTAAAATGATAAGTAGGTTTTTTAAACTTGGAATGGAGTACGCATCGGTTCCCGCGGGAAATTGTACGCGGGAGCGGAACACAACGAGAGAAGGCCTCCGCGTTACCTTTGCCGCGCAGCAAGGGGACAAGCGTACCCTGGCCGTGTGCAACTCGCTCGTTTTCTTGGAGTTTTCCCTTCAAGTGCAGCTAGTACGCGACCGGTAAATTTCCTAGGAGGTGTGGCGGTGTCAGCATCCACATGGGTGAGACTAGGTCATGACCTGGACGGCTCTGCCATTTACGGCCACAACGTGAGACGAACGTCCCCTTCTTACTGAACTTTCATCTCCAAAATTTGATGAATTCTATGATCTCGAGCGGCCGTCCATGTGAACGTATGTACAGTGGAAAGGAATACTAGCAACTGGAACAGGGCGTAATATTTTTAAATTCAGGAACCATTTTCAAAATCATGAATATTTTTTTTTCAAATTCGTGAGCCATTTTCAAATTCATGAAAAAAACCGTGAACCATTTTCGAATTTGTAAACCATTTTTAAATTCACGAACATTTTTCATGAACCATTTTCAAAATCATGAACATTTTTTAATGAACCATTTTCAAATTCATGAACATTTTTCGTGAACCATTTTGAAATTCATGAACCATTTTCAAAATCATGAACATTTTTTTCAAATTCGTGAACCTTTTTCAAATACTTGAACTTTTTGAAATTTAGGACATTCTAAATTCACGAACCATTTTTCATATTCATGAATCATTTTCAAATTCATGTTTTTAAAATTTATGACCATTTTTGCAATCTAGGAACTTTTCTGATTTCACAATTTTTTTCGTATTTAAAGAAAAATAACCAAAACCAAACCCAGCTAATGGGCCAGGCCCAAGAAGGCTCACTCGCGCGCGTGGTAGTGGGTAAAAACCACGTTAACCAGTGCTAGAGGCACGGAATAGGAGCTCCCAACGGCCATGACTACCGCTTGTTCACGTGAGTGGGCTAACAGGCTGGACCGCCACTGTTACGGCAGCGACATGTGAAGAGGCGACTAAGGTCACAAGGGCCAGTCCAGCTTTTGTAGGTTTATCCCTAAAAACAAACTTTTATATTTTTTGTTGAGGCATAAGGCAGTTGATCCCGTCATCCGATTAGATAGAATAAATTGTAATGTACAGAAGTTCTGTTACAAAATCTAGAGAAGCAAATACAAAAACCGCAACTCGAGCCATCAATCCAACTTTTATAATTATAGGTTTACCTTTTTTTTCTGTTTGAGCTTACAAGAATTAGGGTGGCTTCTGATCGTCTTGAAGCGATCAATAGCATGGAGAATAGTTACTCGGCAAGCTGAGCACGCTTGCTAATATATACTCACTCCGCATCAAAATATAAGATTTTATATCTACTTTTCATACACATGTATTTAGACATGTGTTAGTGCAATGTTCATGTGAATCTTGCACTAAAACATGTGAACTTTGCACTAAAACATGTGTAGATACATGTGTGTAGAAAGTAGGTACAAAGTCTTATATTTTGATACGGATCGAGTAGTAAAAAAGAGTAATCGAGTTGACGAGTTTGGACGCTCTCAGCGGAAATTTGCCCCATTTTTTTTGTATTGCTGTTCGTTTTGTACGGAAAAACAATCTGCGTACGTATTTGATGACCTCTCATGTATGACGTATGTATACACATGTACATAAAACGTGCGGATCAACATTCATAGCTGACGTTTCATCAATTATGTGAAAGTCAACCTACAAAAGCAAATTCGACACTCGCGCAAGAGCACGGAAATTTAAGCAACCAAATGTCATATACAGTGTACCCGTACTGTACCTGTACATTGTTCTTACCTGCACATCATCAGTGGCTCGGTAGCTTTTTGGATGTGTCCCAAGATAGGGACAGCGGTGAGACGGATTCGTATGGGGAACTTTGTTGGTTAGGAACTAGCACACCGGCAGTTGAAAAAGAGAGATGCCATGATGCATACCACATGATCGCAACATACCACCACTAGCGTATGTTGCTCGCTAAGCGATATGATGTGTGATTCGTTAACCAAAAATATCGGTGTTGACCTTACTTGGCCACACAAATATGATATATAATAGGCTCATAGCAGCCAGGCATACTAATACTTTACTATAAATTCAAGAAAGGTTGTATGTAAGGCAGTCATATCTCTTTTCCCGTGGCCATGCGCATTCTAACTATACAAAGGACGGTGTAATCTCGTACATATGTATTAGCGTGATGCGAACTTATGAGTTCAGTAAAGGGTCATTTATCGGAAATAAATCACTTTCCCTTTTTCGATTGTAGGAAATGCACGAATTTTTTGACGCGGCTAATTCTCGGTTAACCAAAATTAAGTTAATTATCGTCACCCAATCAAGGTTCAACATTTCAATTTTCGTTTTTCTTCCGTCCCAGGTCGAGATTTACAAATTTAGCGAAATTAACAAAATTCGACGAAAAGTTTCAATATTTAGGCCATATTCAAATTCTAGCAGCTAAAATTATTTAGCAAAATAAATGCGAAAGTACATATCCGAACTCGCGACCATGCACACCATAGACTGGACGTTCGACCAACAGACTAAAACCAAACTTTATATGTATACTTGATTTATGTGTATTATAACCATTGTGTATTCGATTTTATTCAAATTTAGTAGAATTTTCGACCGACATTAGCTTTTCTCGTTCCTCTCCAAGAATCAGTAATTTTGTGAAACTCTTCCGAAACTTTGACGATTTTTTAAATGGAGTCGGTGCAGTTTCTCCCAACTTCTTATCGAGGAATGACGTCCTTATTTTTCTCCTTCATAATTCTTACGGCTCTTATATTCTTCTTCCTCTGCCCCAAGATATAAAACATTTTGATAGGCTAAAATAGGCTCCAAAACGACTTACATTCTGAGACGGAGGTAGTGAAAAGAGAGGAGATAATAAAAAATCAGCCGAGGGCATATGTGTGAAAAAGAGGCTGTGTACATGAAAAGGACATGTTCCAGGGACAGTTATCGTTTGAGACGCACTGCGGTATCTTTGGAGGCGTGAAAAGTCAAACTACGTGACGTTTTCACGTGATGTTGGCTGTCGTTCATGGCCAACAAACTGCCCTCTTGGTGCTGCCTGGATAGCAGCCATGGAAAATCTTCTTGTATTGTATTGGCCTTATCCCGTTACTATCAGTAAGGGAGGTGCTATGCTACGGGTGCCATTGGACAGAGCTCCGATCCTCTCCAGCATGACCAAATGGTCCAAATCTCTGGCTCCAGTAATTGCTGTCATCGCACGTTAGAAAAAGCGCAACACCCACCCTTTTCGAGGGTTTGAATTATGGAAAAACGTATCATTTTCATACATAGAGGGGGCCAAGCGGCCAGTTCACAACCACGTAGGCTTCTACATCATCGGTCGACCCAAACAAAGAAAAAACCGTGCTATCACCTGCACAGTCTACTCTGACAGGTCAACCCTCGACTACTCCTTCAGCAACTACTCGCCCTCGTGCTGTCGGCCCAATGGCCATCATCCGGAAGTGCTCACCTCGCAGGAGGCTCGCTCTCTTCCACTCCTCCACTTCCTCTCGAATCCTTGCCATTGTTGCCATTGTCGAGGCGGTCGAGCCATTGAAAACAACCTCATTTAATTTTGTCTAGATGCACCACATGACTAGGATGAGAACTAACCACATATCTCGCTGCTGGCACCTCGTAGCTGGCTGAGCCGTCCACCGCTCAACGAGTGTCATTCGGGTTCGGCATCCACTCGGGCATATGCCACTCCTCAAGCACTTCATGCAACACCTCCCTAGCTACCGCGCACCCGATGATAAGGTGCTCTATGGTTCCATGATTCTTGTCGCAGAGAGGGCACCGCGGTGGGTGCTGCAGCTCTCTTTTTCTCAACCTATCCGCCGCAGCATCTATTATTCGCCCCTAGCTAGGCAGAGAGGGCACCACTCTGTATTTTAGTATCGTTGATCCTAAAAGGCAAATCTACATTGGCTAAACTCCGCCAACATCGTCTTGTTGCCAAAAAAAGATGGGGCGGAAGGCATCACCGACTATAGGCCCATTAGTCTCATCCATGCCATTGCAAAAATTATTGCCAAGGTTCTCGCTCTTCGCCTCGGACCGCTCATGAATGACCTTGTCTCCAATGCTCAAAGTGCCTTTATCAAAAAGAGGAGTATTCACGACAACTTCCTATATGTCAAAAATTTTGCGAAGAGATTCCACAAGTCCAAACCTCCGGCGCTCCTCTTCAAGCTCGACATTCGTAAAGCATTCGACTCCGTGCGGTGGGAATACATCCTTGATCTTCTACAACGTCGCGGCTTCCCGAGCAAGTTTAGGAATTGGATTGCCGCTTTGCTCTCCACCTCTACTTCGCGAGTCCTCCTCAATGGGATTGCCGGAAACCCCATTCGTCATGGCCGCGGGCTGCGGCAAGGCGACCCGCTCTCTCCGCTTCTCTTCGTCCTTGCTATTGATCCTCTCACGCAAATCCTTGACATAGTCACGCGGAACGGCCTCCTTCACAAGTTGAGGGGTCGCGGAACCATTTTGAGGACCTCTCTCTACGCGGATGATGCGGCCATTTTTGTGGCGCCATTTAGAGATGATATCAACAACCTCTCTTCAATCCTCGATGGTTTTGGAGACGTCACCAGTCTATGCACCAACTTCGAAAAAAGCTCCGTTGTTCCCATTCGTTGTGGCGCACTTGACCTTGATGCGGTGCTTGGTGACTTACCGGTGGTCCATGCATCCTTCCCTTTGAGATATCTTGGTCTCCCGCTCTCGGTTTGGAAGCTTAGAAGGGTTGATTTTCAACACCTTGAGGACAAG
The DNA here is from genome assembly GCA_947311845.1 of Poa pratensis. NCBI lineage: Eukaryota > Viridiplantae > Streptophyta > Magnoliopsida > Poales > Poaceae > Poa > Poa pratensis. The sequence goes on from CAMZMU010000084.1 coordinate 27,910,243, forward strand.
GTGGCCGGGAGGCTACCATCTTGGGACAGAAATCTTATCACCACGGTGGGGCGGTCTACTCTTGTCAAATCGGTGCTCTCCTCCCAAGCCATCTATCACTTGACGCCCCTTATTGTAGCGCCGGGTACTTTGGAGTATATCAACAAGGTGGAGCGTGCCTTTCTTTGGGCCGGAAAAGACAAAACCACGGGAGCCAAATGCAAGGTAAATTGGGAGGCCGTTTATCGCCCCAAGGAGTATGGGGGCATAGGTGTCCTCAACCTCAACAAGTTCGCAAGGGCGCTTTGCTTGAGGTGGCCATGGCTCAAATGGAAGGATAAGACGAAGATTTGGGTAGGCTCGGGTAACCCTTGTACCGTTGAGGACATGGACTTGTTCTACGCCTCCACTTTGATAACGGTTGGAGAAGGAAACTTGACACCTTTTTGGGACGCGCCTTGGCTTGATGGCTTGAAGCCGAAGAATATTGCCCCCCTCGTCTATGTGGCCTCAACTTCGAAGAAGTGGACGATCAAGAGGGCAATGGAGAGCAATGCTTGGGTGGACAAAATCACTATGACCGAGGACTTCACTTTTGAACATGTCGCCCAATTTGTGGACCTTTGGATGAAGCTTAGCAATATAACCCTTTTGGATGGGGTGGAGGATGAAATCTCTTGGAGGCTAACGTCTAATGGCATTTACTCGACGGCCTCCGCTTACAAGGCTCAATTCTTTGGAACTACATCATCAAACATGAAGCAACTTGTGTGGAATTTTTGGGCCCCTCCTAAGGTCAAATTCTTTGCTTGGCTTGCTCTTCAAAACCCGCTTTGGACGTCCGACCGCCTTGCGAAAAGAGGGTGGCCAAATTGTGGGGTGTGCCCGCTTTGTAAACAAGCGCCGGAATCGATCTCCCATCTCCTTGTCCATTGCCGCTTCACAAGACGCATTTGGGATCTCCTCAAGAATTGGGTTGGGCTCAACAATCTCGACACATCCCAATGGCCATCTCTTTCTCTTCTTGAATGGTGGCAACGGATTTTTTGTGGCACCTCCAACCCGCGCAAAGGCTTGGCATCCCTTGCTTTGATTACGGCTTGGGAGATTTGGAACGAGCGTAATGCGTGGGTGTTTCGAAACAAGCATGCCCCCTCCATGGTTATTCTTGAGAACATCAAGAGAGAAGCCCGCCTTTGGGTCACCGCGGGAGCGAAATGTTTGAGTGATTTCTTACCGGGAGAGTAGTGGCCTTTTGTAATCCCTATTTATTTTATTGTAAAACTCCTTCTTAATTAATAGATTGGGGCAAAGCTTTTGCCCCCCTTTCAAAAAAAAAAAATGCAACCCATGAAAACCGTAGCAATTGCTCTCGTGGAGCATTACCTGCCCTAGCTGCATCACTAGTGTTAGTGTTCTACTAGTGTAGTACTCATCCTGATGTCTGATCCAATGATAGATACATCCGATTCAGCAACAATTAATATGGATTAGATTTAGTAGTACTATTATTACTTATTATTAGTGCATGTGAGCTAAAAAAATGATGCCGCTGGGGGAAGTACAGGGGTGGTCGTCCGAGATCATCGGGGAATCATGATAAGGGGTCAAGCCTTATGGTATGATAATGTGCCGAGTGCGAGAGTGATGGAGGCTATAGCGATTCGAGATGGCGCAAAAATTGGCAGCTGAGAGGGGTTATATGCGGGTCATCATAGAATCAAATGCCAAAGAAGTGGTTCAACTGATTGCAGATGAGAAGCATGATCGATCGGAGTTGAAACCTATTTGTCAGGAAATTAGGGAGATTTCAAGAGCTTTTCCTAGCTTCAGTATATCTTTTGTTGGGCGCGACGCTAATCAAGCAGCCCAAGGACAGCGGTGCGTCTTCGGCTCGCTTCAGTGTTTGTAGTTATCGCTTGGTGGTCCAATGACCTATTTGTAATTTTATTACTTTTAAAACTCTTTGTACCGTTATTGATGATCTATATATTGGTTGGCCTTTTCGCAAAAAAAAGAATGTGCTAGACAAGCTAGTTCGATCAGGAGGAGATGTCTCTGGATTAATTATAACCCAGCCACCCTCACTAACACTCTGATGAGTGATTGTAATCCTGTCAGTTGATTAATAGAGCTATTTTTATTCACAAAAAAAAATCGATTTATGTTAGCACGCAACCAATCTGACCTGTTTACTGTTTTTTTGTTTGTACTCCTAATACGGAGTACAAGAATCAGCTTAATTTGGAGTTTATATCGAGATCTAATTTTGAGTCGAACCATGTATATATATATCCTGTCAAGTACCTGTAATTTCCATGCAAAAAAAAAAAGTACCTGTAATTTGTTTCTAGAAGGGTTTGTGCCAGCTTGTTTCGTAGCAGCGCAGGAGTCTTATCTCCATATTTAACCCAAACCCCTGATGCAAAAGCCGTTTACGTACCACGTGCGTGTTCGCGGCACCGGAACGTCGGGAACAAATTTCGTTTCGAAACTCGCCTGTGCTTCCTCCGTAAACCCGGCGTCGTCACGGGCTACGTCAGCACAGCTGCTTCGCCGTCGTCGTCGGCTCCACCACTGTATATAAGTGCCAATCTCTTTCTCCTCCCGTGGCATCTCATCTGCAGCGCCAAGAAAGCAGCCTGCACACGAGGGGTACAGCTAGGCAGCAGCGACGTCCCAGTCCCACTCCCCCCTGTCGGGTTCCCCGATATTCGCCGAGTTGCCGGAGGCGGCGGTGCCGTCGCTTGGCGGGAAGCTAGATTGATAGATAGATGGACGACGCCGGCGAGATACACGCGTTCGGGCGCAGCCTGCGGCAGGAGAGCACGGTGTGGTCGCGGGGCGCGGACGACGTGTTCTCGCGGTCGTCGCGGGACGAGGACGACGAGGAGGCGCTGCGATGGGCGGCGCTGGAGAAGCTGCCCACCTACGACCGCGCCCGGACGGCGGTGCTGGCCATGCCCGAGGGCGAGCTCAAGGAGGTGAACGTCCACAAGCTCGGCGCGCAGGAGAAGCACGCGCTCATGCAGCGCATCGCATGGGTCGGCGACGAGCACGAGCGGTTCCTCTCCAAGTTCAAGGAACGCGTCGACCGGTGAGTAACATACATCTATATGAACACAAGCTTGTTCTGTTCTTCAGTTCTCAGATCTCGATTGACATTGATTCACTTGTGATGTTCGTCAGAGTTGGGGTTGAGCTGCCGACGATCGAGGTGAGGTACCAGAACCTGAATGTGGAGGCGGAGGCGTACGTTGGCAGCAGGGGCCTGCCCACCATCCTCAACACCTACGCCAATGTACTGGAGGTATGCCGCACTGCTGCGGTCCTGTCTGTCTGTTGCTGGCCGAGATTTTTTGGTTAATAATGTCAACAGTGGATATGAGATGACATAACTGATTGACGTTGACTCCTTTCGCACGACGATTGGCCGGTTTTGACTAGCCCAAGTCACTCTTTTCCTCTGTTTCCTATTGTTATTATACTCCTCTACCAGTGAACATCATAAACATGTCATCCACACACTGGATGGTATTTTATTCATCTTTGAGGTGGTACTGAGTAGTACCGACAACTTAGATACATTGATCCAAATAGAAAAAGTTCCTAACTGCAAACCGAGTACGAAGCTTTTTTTTTTTGCGAAACACAGTACAACGCAGACGCACACAAACACGCACGTACACTCACCCCTATGAACGCACACACGCACACCCTACCCCTATGAGCACCTCCGAAAGACTGAGCCGGCGGATGGTCTTGAGATTGACGAAGTCACCACGGGCGCCTCGCTGTCGACGGGAACGTCGCCTCCCACTGAAGAATATTCCGCCTAAATGAGAAACACCAGCGTCAAATCTGGGGTTTGAACTCTGGTGGGCTGGGGGTACAACCACCCAAGTTCTCAACCGAGTACGAAGCTTGGGACGGTAAAGTTTCCTGGTTGACATTAGGATCACTGCAAATCCAGCAGACCATACGATAAATAAACAAATCTGCTCACTGGTCTAATGCAGCTTCGGCGTTAATAAGAGTAGTTTGATATTGTAGTCAATTTACCTTGCCTCTTTGTGCTGCATAAATAATATGAGTAATGACATGGTGATAATCGTCTTCAAACAGGGCATGGCGAACGCTCTTCACCTAACACCAAACAGGAAACAGAAGATATCAATCCTTCACAATGTCAGCGGAATCATCAAGCCTTACAGGTAAATTTCCCGACATATTGAGACCTCAAGATTATCTCAACAGGATTCTAACTTACCCTTCTATTCCTTTAGGATGACCTTGCTTTTGGGTCCCCCTGGCGCGGGGAAAACCTCACTGCTTTTGGCCTTGGCCGGAACTCTGCCTTCAGGTCTCAAGGTACAACATTCTTTTTGTTTTTGGATGCTATGTTTTTCATGGTTATAACTTGCTAGAACTGACATGAGAAAACTTTGCAATGACAAAAGATGTCAGGGGAAATAATTTACAACGGGCATACGATGGACGAGTTTGTGCCACGGAGATCCGCAGCTTATGTCAGCCAACATGATCTGCATATGGGTGAGATGACTGTCCGCGAGACGGTCAATTTCTCTGCAAAATGTCAAGGAATTGGTCACCGATTTGGTAAGAACAGGAAAACAGGAGACTCCAAAACTCACTACAGTATCATAATGCATTATATAACTTGATTTTTCTACAAAATGATCAGACCTGCTCATGGAGCTATCAAGGAGAGAAAAGGAAGAAAATATCAAACCAGATCCAGAGATAGATATCTACTTGAAGGTTCCGTCTTGTTACATTCCATATAGGAGTGCACTTCATTCAGTGTTTCAGCAGACCTTTCGATAAAAGGTTTGATGCACATTAATCTCTCATTTTTCTTATGCAGGCTGCTGCAACAGGAGAGCAGAAAGCGAGGTGGTCACAAATCACATACTAAAGGTGCATGCGAATCTGCCATTTATTTGTGGATTACACTCAATCACACAATTATAACAAGACGGAAAATTGATTACGTTACTAATTTTTAATTTCCATTTGAATTATCGAAGATCTTGGGGTTGGATATCTGTGCCGACACAATCGTAGGCAATAATATGTTGAGAGGTATATCCGGAGGGCAAAAAAAGAGAGTAACCACAGGTAAATATAGTTTGAGAGTAAGAAACATACCAGATGCTATGTCTTACGGAATTAAATTGCATTGCATTCCTGTACAATCTAACTCATCCAGTACCTGACATGGTTTTGCAGCTGAGATGCTTGTAACACCAGGACGCGCCCTTTTCATGGACGAGATATCAACTGGACTAGACAGCTCGACAACCTTCCAGATTGTCAACTCTATCCGGCAAACAATTCACATCATTGGTGGAACAGCAGTCATCGCATTGCTACAACCTGCACCAGAGACATATGAATTGTTTGATGATATAATTCTCCTCTCAGACGGTCAGGTTGTCTACAATGGCCCTCGAGAACATGTGCTCGAGTTCTTTGAATCAATGGGATTCAAATGTCCTGAGCGAAAAGGCGTAGCTGACTTCTTGCAAGAAGTGAGTTTCATCAACTAGTTGTCTCAAGCTTTCTCTGATTATCGATTTATTATTTAAAAACATTAATTGAAATTCCTTCAAGGGAATTTTCATAATGCAAAGTTTGTTCAAAAGTGGTACAGATGGAACAACATATTTTAAGTTTGGATTTTTTAATACCAGGATCATAATTGTCTACAATGTTGAAGTGTGACTGACTATAATTGAAATTTGATAGGTTACATCAAGGAAAGATCAGGGACAATACTGGATAAACAGTGACGAGACATACCAATATGTTCCTGTTAAGGTGTTTGCGGAGGCATTTCAATCTTTCCACGTTGGTCAGGCTATAAAGAGTGAGCTAGCAGTCCCATTTGACAAGAGCAGGAGTCATCCTGCATCCCTGAAAACATCACAATACGGTGCCAGCATGAAGGAACTACTCAAAGCTAACATCAACAGAGAGATACTGCTCATGAAAAGAAATTCCTTTGTGTATATATTCAAGGCAACTCAGGTGAAAAGACAAATCAACTAGAGTTTAAATCTGATTGACTCTTTGTTATCCGTAGAAAGTATAAAAGTACATATCGTATGTTATCTTATTATATCTCTTTATTCTGCAGTTGACAATCATGGCAATCATAGCAATGACCGTCTTTCTGCGCATCAATATGCATCATGACTCAGTAACAGATGGAGGGATATACATGGGTGCTCTCTTCTTTGGGATCTTGATGATCATGTTCAATGGTTTAGCAGAAGTAGGTCTAACCATTGTAAAGCTCCCTGTTTTTTTCAAGCAAAGGGATCTTCTTTTCTTTCCAGCATGGACATACACCTTGCCGTCATGGCTCATTAAGACCCCCTATCCTTGCTCAATGTAACAATTTGGGTCGGCATAACATACTATGTCATTGGATTTGATCCCAACATACAGAGGTAAGGGGGTATATTCTACCATACATTAGTTTTTTCAATGTATCCCGGAAGCTAACCAAAACAATGCAATATTGCAGATTTTTTAGACAGTTCCTGCTGCTCTTATTAATGAATGAGGCATCATCTGGACTCTTCCGATTCATCGCTGGCCTTGCAAGGCATCAGGTTGTTGCAAGCACCATCGGTTCCTTCAGCATACTTATTTTCATGCTCACAGGTGGATTCATCCTGGCAAGAGGTATGCAAAAGTAGCAAAGCTGAACTCCTAAATACTATGTTTGAAGTTTCCAGCTAAGAACATCTGGACTAAATTACCTTAGTTCAGTTGCTTTTTCCACATTGGATGTGGTATTTATGCATCATTAATTCAACCCTTCCTTTGATTTAACAGAGAATGTGAAAAAATGGTGGATATGGGGGTACTGGATATCACCCTGATGTATGCACAAAATGCTCTATCGGTGAATGAGTTCCTAGGTGAAAGCTGGAATAAGGTAAAGAGACACTTATGAAATAGGATAAAAAATCATCTGTATGAGTACGTATGGCTAAAGCATAGTGTTACTGCTACACTTCAGATAATCCCCGGTTCCATGGAACCACTTGGAAGACAAGTTCTGGAATCTCGTGGAGTTTTTCCTGACGCAAAGTGGTACTGGATTGGCGTTGGTGCATTGCTCGGATATGTGCTGCTATTCAATATGCTCTATACCGTCTGTCTCACATTCCTCGACCGTGAGTCAGCATCACTTGTATTTTATACCAATAGATAGCTATCTTGCAATTCTCGAAACAAAGATGTACATTCTAATCTTATGTGTCCTCCAATCCGCAGCATTTGACAGCAACCAGCCAACAATATCTGAGGAAACAATGAAGATAAAACAAGCTAATCTCACTGGTGAACTTTTAGAAGAATCATCGAGAGGACGGGTTAAGAATAACACAATAGCATCTACAGGTACTTACTGATTTTGTATTGATAAATCTGAGGAAGATATAAGATAATGCCAAGGGTGATAGTAAAGGTATAATTTAAAATTAACCCCTGCATATGTTTACCAGATACTGCGGACTGGATCAATGAAGAATCAACTTCCAACAATGCAACGGTGAATTCTAGTCCAGGCAAGAAAGGAATGGTCCTCCCTTTTGTACCTCTCTCCATCACATTCGAAGATGTAAAATACAGTGTAGACATGCCACAGGTATTTTTTTATGGAAATTATTAGAAATACAGATATGTCCAATATATGGAACCTATATGAGTGAGAACATTCTTTATAATTCATTTATCAACAAAAACTGTAGGAAATCAAAGCACAAGGTGTGGCAGAGAGCCGGTTGGAACTACTTAAGGGTATCAGTGGTTCATTTAGGCCAGGAGTACTTACAGCTCTTATGGGTGTCAGTGGTGCCGGTAAGACAACACTCATGGATGTGTTGGCTGGACGAAAGACCAGTGGTTACATAGAGGGCAACATTACAATCTCTGGCTATCCAAAGAAGCACGAAACTTTTGCTCGTGTGTCAGGATACTGTGAGCAGAACGACATCCATTCACCGAATGTGACAGTGTACGAGTCTCTTGCATTCTCGGCATGGCTCCGACTACCTGCCAGCGTTGATTCCTCAACAAGAAAGGTTTGTAAAGAATAAAATTTTCATCTTTTTTAATATTTTCATAGTATACAAGCATATATATTAGAAACTTATATGAAAAATGATTAAAGGAGAAGACTAATATTGTCAATGGCTTTTAAATGTCACAAATTCAATAACAGTATAGTTTTAAAATTTGAGTTCTCGAAATGCTCGAGACAGATATTTTGACATGATTGTAGATCACTTCTATGTACTAGTTACATCTTCGTAAATCGTAAGGATGACCATATCTACTGACTGCTTTAACACATAAAACCTGGCATGCAGATGTTCATTGACGAGGTCATGGAGCTAGTGGAACTTTTCCCCTTAAAAGATGCATTGGTTGGATTACCCGGTGTTAGTGGATTGTCAACTGAGCAGAGAAAAAGGCTGACAATAGCAGTGGAGCTGGTTGCTAACCCTTCTATCATTTTCATGGATGAACCTACATCTGGACTTGATGCACGAGCAGCAGCCATTGTCATGAGGGCAATAAGGAATACCGTAGATACAGGAAGGACAGTCGTTTGCACCATTCACCAACCAAGCATCGACATATTCGAATCTTTTGATGAGGTACTAAATATGGTGCCTACGTATATTAAAGAAGAAGAAAGTAAAGCCACATGGGCAGTTCATACTTTTTGTAAACCCTTATAATACCTGATGGTGATGTGTGTCTTTGCAGCTCTTCCTGATGAAACGAGGAGGTGAAGAGATTTATGTAGGTCCACTAGGCCGGCACTCGTGTGAATTGATCAGATATTTTGAGGTGACAAAAGAGAACATAAATTACTTTAGATTCCAGATGCAATCTCGCACTGAACAGAAATGTTATTGAACTGCTTTGCTTTTGGTTCTACACAGGCTATTGAAGATGTCAGAAAGATTAAAGATGGCTACAACCCTTCAACATGGATGCTTGAAGTGACAAGTGCAGCGCAAGAACAGATAACTGGGATTAGCTTCAGTCAAGTATACAAGAATTCTGAACTACATCGGTAGGTTTCTGGTTGCATATATTTCGAAATGAAGAACAACATTCAAGACTTTCTTGAGTATGTTTAGACTACTATTTAACAGGGCAGATCTCTAAGATACAAAACAACAGAAACTTTGCAAACAAATATACATTTATACATGGCCCATTGAAAAAGCGTGATAATACTAGTATGTCATTTTTCTTTTCCACAATTGATGTATCAAATATCTAAAATGTGCACGAATATTTTCGGTTGTGTTGCATTTCAGGAGGAACAAAGATTTAATAAAGGAGCTAAGCACACCCCCTGAAGGTTCAAGCGACCTATCCTTTCCAACGGAGTACTCACAAAACTTCCTCACTCAATGTTCCGCTTGCCTGTGGAAGCAAAGTCTGTCATACTGGAGAAATCCTCCATATACTGCAGTCAAGTTCTTCTATACTACATTAATTGCTCTGTTGTTTGGAACAATGTTCTGGGGCATTGGAAGAAAAAGGTAATAAAATATATAATAAAATAAATCATGTACACAAATTTATATATGATATTTGTTAAGGAGACTACCTATAGTTCCCATCTTTCTAACTCAACAGAAACATTTTACTATTGCAGGCACAGTCAACAGGACTTGTTCAATGCCATGGGTTCCATGTATGCCTCAGTTTTGTTCATGGGAGTGCAGAACTCGGCCTCAGTTCAACCGGTTGTGGCTGTTGAGCGCACAGTTTTTTACAGGGAAAGAGCGGCACACATGTACTCACCTTTGCCATATGCGTTGGGACAGGTAGATTTTCTTAGCATTGAATTTTATCTTTAGTTTTTAGTAAAAATAAAACGAGGGAGTTCAACGATTAAAAAGCATGGTATTGACAGGTAAATCATCATAAATAGGTGCAAGCATGTACATACGAGGCTTCACAAAAGATTTAAGAAGATTTCGAGTTACTGCCAGTGTAGATGATACAGATAATTAAACCAATACCCTAAGTCAGTGGAGAGTAACAGTAAAACAATATGACCACTAACATCTAGTTTCCCTTGCAGGTTGCAATTGAACTTCCATACATCTTTGTTCAGTCCTTAATATATGGTGTGCTAGTATATGCTATGATTGGGTTCGAGTGGACAGTTGCCAAGTTCCTTTGGTACCTGTTCTTCATGTACTTCACTCTAGCTTACTTCACATTCTACGGAATGATGTCGGTAGGCCTGACTCCAAACTACAACGTTGCCTCTGTTGTTTCCACGGCATTCTATGCTCTTTGGAACCTTTTCTCAGGATTTATTACACCAAGAACTGTAAGTATACTATTATGTCTAACTTCTTATACTTCCAATTCTACAGATAAACTAGAACTGCTACAAAACTTTTGCTCCTTCTTTTCCTAATATTCTGTGAACTGGCTACTTTCTCTACAGAGAATTCCGATATGGTGGAGATGGTACTACTGGCTCAGCCCTATTGCCTGGACACTCAATGGTCTGGTCACTTCACAGTTTGGAGATGTAACAGAAAAGTTTGAGGACAGTGGCGTGCAGGTGTCCGAGTTTGTAGAAACCTATTTTGGGTTCCATCATGACTTCTTGTGGGTAGTCGCTGTGGTGGTCGTCTCATTTGCCGTTCTCTTTGCTTTCCTTTTCGGAGTCTCAATCAAGCTATTCAACTTCCAGAAGAGATAAGTGACCACGGAAGACATATCCAAGTTTGATCAAAGCGACATTACAATAGGTTTAGGTCCTTGCAATTGCATTGTATATATGTGAATACTAGTATAGCATATATTTACGAGAACAACAATCCATGTACAAATGTACAGTGACAGCGCATATTGTGCCTAATTTCTATGAACTAGTTCAGTTTTGCATGTTGTATGAATCAAGTGAATTTGCCACACTGACGATTTTCTGTATTGAGTTTTAGCCAATTTGGGATCACAAAACAAAACCGTGGCATACTGGACTCGAATTAACCAATTCAACTGATACGGACAGAACTTTGCACAAGATGCCAGAGATCCCACGGGAAAACCATACATGGATACGATTTACGGAACTTATGATCTGAGTAACCGACTGAACTGAAATGCGGCCACCGATTTAACTAGACAAGAACTCGATCTACAAGAAGCTCGGGCCCACCGCCCACCCCATCTCATCAAGCATCAGTGTGGCAAGACGTCGCGAAGAGACAAACCTATGCGCCAGAACGGGAAAGGACATTAGTGGAGCGGGTAACTCACCAGAATCAGGAGGCGATTGGAGGACGTCATGGAGCCCCGGCGGTGGCGACTGACGGACGCCATGGAGCCCCGGCTGTGCTCGATGAAATGCCCAGCAGAAACTGAACATTTTGAAGAAAAAAAAAATGAGAGGAGGACATTTTGCAAATGCTCGCCGAGAAGCTGGCCAGCGGGCCAGCCCGGCACGGCCCAGGCCCACTTATCAGCTGGCGGGCCTGGCACGGCACGGCACGCTTAGGCCCGTTTAGTAAGTGGGCCGTGCCGTGCCAGCACGCTGGCCTGGCCTTAAGGCCCAGGCACGGCCCCCTGCCTCAAACGTGCCGGCACGGCCCACTTAGGCACGACGGGCCATATTTGGCCCACGAGACAATTTTGACTGTTTTTTGTTTAAAAAATGTAAAAAAGTCGAAAATTAAATATAAAAAAATGTAAAATGTCATACATGATAAAATAGAGCTTTATTACTAGCTACATCGTTAAAACCTTCTATTATAGAGAGAAAAAAGAGTACAGCTTTGCTCTAAAACGGCTAAACACCTAGCCGATTACATCTCCTCTCTTGACATGCCCGGCGTGGTGCCGAGCCAAGTGACCGGTTGTTCCATTGCTCTACACGTGCAGCACCGTCGAGCAGACCTTGCACTTGGCTTCGATCCGCTCCAGTCCATCCACTATGATGATTTCTCTATCATAGTACTACTCTGGACGTCGGCTGAAAACGCCTCGGCCTTCTCATCCTTCTTCGTGTGGCTCTCGATGTGCCTCATCAAGTGGCCGGTTCCTCCTTTGCTCTTCATGGACAGCACACTTGTGCATCCTGTCCATTTGCACTTGGCCTTGATCTCCGGGACACCTCCCCCCTCCGGCACCACTCTTTCTTCGTCAAAGTGTTCCCACACCTTGGAGTATCTTTTTCGTGGCCTTTTTGCGGTGGAGGTGGTGGCTTGAGAAGTTTGAGAAGGATGTGATTGAGTGTGTGAAGGATCGCCATAGGGATTGGGGTCGTAGAGAGGAGAACCGACATAGGGATCGGTATCTTCTACAAATTCGGGGTCGAGATCAGAGAGGTTGAAGGTAGTATTCATGTTGTGAGCAGCCATGTGTTGAGTGTGAGAAATGAGAGGGGTGGGCAGCCCTTTTTATAGCAAAAAATTTGACATTTTTTGGCCTAAAATAGCCCTCCAACGGATATATACACGAAATTCTGCTTAAAAATGGACAAATCCTGCTTAAAATGGGCTAATTTGTGCTAATCACGCTTAAAATGGCCCCAACGGGCCGAATTCCGACCGTTGCAGACGGCGCCCCCGCGCCAGTCCTCTCCCGCGCCAGTCCAACGGGCAGAATTCAGTCCAGTCCAACGGGCAGAAAGCCAGAAATCCTCCCGTTGGGCTCTAATCCGCCGCCCAGCGCGAGCGTGCCTAAGCGGGCCTCCGCGTGCCTGGCGGGCCATGCGGGCCTCCGCGTGCCTGGCACCTAAACGGGCCGTGCCCATGCCGGCACGCGGGCTCGGCCTTCAGGCCCCAGCACGGCCCCGGCTTCTTTGCGTGCCGAGCACGGCCCGTTTAGGCTGTGCCGTGCCAGGCCCATGGCGGGCTGGGCACGCGTGCTCACGGGCCGGCCCGCGAGCACGGGCCCATATGGCCAGGTTTGGCCGAGATAGTCTGTACCACCCGGGCCCATTAGGAAGTGCGGCCGACCTTGTCTCCCTTTAAGCCTTGACCCATTTTCTACCCGAAGAAAAACACCTTGGCCCATTTTTCAGTGCTGTTGTTTGGGCCATGCTATAACTGACCGCATGGTTAGAACTAGGGCCCGCAAACAACTATCCAATACCCAAAAGTGTATTTCCCCTTAAAATAATGAAGTATATTTTTCTATAAAAGAGGGTAAAAAAGATATGGCAGTGATTATAGCCAGATCAAGAAGAAAATATGGCTTGACAAACTCTTCAATTCTAGAAGAACATAGTTTACTCGACTTAATTATCTCTCGGTCCACACTCAAACGGTGGCGGACCTGCAATACAACCATTGGGTTCAAACGAACCCAAAGGAATTTTTGAATCCTTCATCCATCTAGTATTTTCTAGTGATTATTAGTGAATGACTACATCAGAAACAAGGCATTAAACCCAATGGCAAAATTGTGTAGCTTCGCCACTTCACTCAAAGCATTTGATCAAGATTTTTTCACCCATTATACTTGCATGGATCTTGATATCCAGATGAGATGGTTCTAAGTGTTTATCCAAGGACATTAGCATCATATTTGTTATCCAAAAAATTTAACATTTGTGAACAAAAAGAAAAATTGTAGATACATATTCAGTTATTCACCCCTCTAGGTTATCCATCTCAATCCTTCACAACTGCGCGAGATGCTTGGTGGCTGCTTACTTCACCTCTTGATGGTGGTGGTGGATCGGCTGAGGGCGCCCCACTCAATAAGCTTTCTGGTCTCTCTCATATGGAGGTTTTCCTTCATCTCTTCCATTGCTCGTAGTTGATTATGGTGACGCAGGTGGAAGGGAGAGATGGCGGTCCTAGTAAGTTTGATTGGAACGGGGCTCAATCAACGTCTTCAATCATGGATCTAGGACATGTTTTGTTTCCCTCTTCCTCCTTCATGATTTAGTTTTACCTTTAGGGCTCTCCTTGTTAAATCCTGGGTCTCGATTATTTGAATCCTTATGTGCACCGTGAAACTTTGTTATATCTAATGTAGCATTTGTTATTCGAAACCCTTCTTAAAAAAAAAGACACCGTTTAGCTTAAATATAATGAGGCCAAGTTCACGGAATTAAATAAAATGAAAGTTCTTGAGAAGAATATATAGTCATTATTGGTCATGAGTAGCCTAGTTATGAGCATGTGCAAACTCGTTTTCCTTGTCCCCTTATTTTGGTTTCCAGAATACATATATCATTTTCATAGGGAAAAGAAGCTAGACGGCTGGCTCAAAGGACCAAACTGCCTAAAAATAATACAAAACAACAAAGAGAGAAAAAAAAAAAGGACAAAACATCGTCGGCCCCCATGTGTCTCTTTATGACCAACTAAAATCTTGTTCCACTCTTCGACTTTCCCAAAACGAGAAAGGGAAATTAAAGGAAGAGGCTAGATAGGAGGAAACCCGAGAGAAGCCAAAGACATGCAGGCCGAGAAACGTCACGATTAGCTAGCTGTATGTGCATGGTCGTTCAGCCAGGAACGGTGCAGCACCGCTGGCTAGGTAGCAGCGCTGCTGATGTAACAAGCAACATCCAGAAGGGCAACGTGTTCGACGTTCTTCTTCTCATCTTCTACGCCATGACGTACGTACGCCAAGTCACCAACACAATAATTCTCTCGCTAATCTACCAGCCAATCGGAATCAACAATTATTAGAGTGTAGGGCACTCCATTGGAAGGGTTTATCCAAAATTCAGGGTCATCGAACAAAAGAGAGCAGTTCACTTGGCTTTGACTTGAGAGGTTAGAAACTGTTTTCACAAAATGGAGCAAAATAAAAAAAAATGCAAGGCAACCTCAGAATGATGCAGAAATGAATTTAGCAGCTGATGCGTTGCTATTGGCTTAAATATACAGATTTTGACGTCTCAACAAATGCAATTAATAGAAGCTGGCACGAGATCTCAGTAAGCTGTCGACCATAGATCGCTGAATGTTGAGGGCAAAAGAAAAGCTGTTCTCGTATCCTGATGAGCTTCAAAATCCTCTGCAGTAGTGCAGTGTGTCAATTGCCGATTACCTGATCACAGGGGAAACTGTACATGACCAAAGTGCGCCAGATAACATTACCAAGCTAATCATCAAAGATCAGCAGGACATTTATGTATAAAAATTACAATAATTACCTTAGGAACTTACCTACTCTGTAGTGTACACATATACACTCGAGAACAATAATGCATAATCTATGATTAACGACAATACTTTTCTACAACCTCGTAGATAAATCAACCACAAAATAACACCTGCCCAGTTAACAATACATACAAGTTTGACATGAAACACAACTCCTACCGACAAGTACTCTCTACGGCGCCCGAAGAAGAATCACCAAACAGAGATGGATCAGCAGGGCAACCATGCTTGTCATCCTCCGATTAACTGCCGGTGGCGGGGACGCCGACGTCGTGGACCCAGTGATCGGGTTGTCGTGCTGGTAGTACCACGGGAACCATGGCAGGATCGGGTTCGGCGGCGGCGGAGCCGGCCCGGCTGGGACGGCGCTGTACGGAGGCGGGAGGAAACCCGGCATGACCCCCGGCGGTGTCAGCTGGAAGCCCCCTGGCGGCGGTGGCGGGTAGCTGCCGCCAAATACGTCTCCACCACTACCACCTGTTCCTGCTGGTGGCGGTGGCGGGTAGCTGTTGATGATGCCTGCGGAGGGCGGTGAAGGGAGGCACGGGTACGGGCAGACCGGCGTGTCGGCCACCGTCGTGGTGGCGAGCACGGTGATCACGGCGAGGAGGACGGTGATCAGGGAGGATCTAGACATGTCTGCGACTCTGTGTACGCGTGTGTGTGGCAGAGGCCAGAGGGAGAGGGAGAGCACCGGATGTTTGTAGTAGGTGTGGACTCAGCGGTTGCACCGAGATATAGCTTTTTGTAACTGGGACGTTTGGTGCTAAAAGAGCTGCTGGTGTGTCTTATACTCGCATGAGAAGAGCAATCATATTCGTTTGCTAGTAGTTGCTATGAAAGAGATGACCCAAAGCTCATACGAACGGCGTGTCCTGCAAATTCTAATTGATTTTTTGAGAAATATTGTAACAAGTTTGGAACCAAAGCCTAAAGGCTATAAGTATGATTGGACATTTAGATCATGATATTAAAATTACTTCCTCCGATCAGTTATAATTCTCACCAGAAAACAACGTAGGCAGTGCAACTCGTACGTGTAACACGCGACGCTTTTTTCGGAACGGAGGGAGTATCACTTATCAATTTCAAAATACTTTGAAATGATTTGACACTAGTTCATGTGACGACGTGCCTTGCAAATCCTAACTGAAATTTTTGAGCAATATTAGAACAAGTTTGGAATAAAAGACTAATTAATTGTTGTAAGTATAATTTGAAATTTTAGATCAGGATATTAAATTTATAATATATCAAGTTTAAAATACTTCGAAATTGATTTGATCCCACAGAGTGAGAGTTGGATTATAAGGCAGGTTCTTCTGCCACTTGCATTAGCATGAGAAGAGGGTACCTACACTCGCGCTCCTCCTCCACCGCTCCCGCCCGTCAACACACGCGCAGGCGTCGGGTTTGGGGAATAACACATGTACGTGTTGTCTTTCTTTTTGCCACACATGAATGGACGAATATGAACGTTGTGCGGAAGCTGAAAGCCACAAATGCATGCGCTTGCCACACGGACGCCGATGACTCGACAGCGACATCTTCGGTAACATGTCTCTCTTCGACAACAATAACAACAACGGTTTCTCCTCTGCATTGCATGTATCATCTGTTTGAGATCATGCTTCAAATATTATTACTAGCAATCTGTTTAGACTTGTTGTTCTGTACTCTCTATTGCATCGTATGGCTATTGTACAATCTCTATTTTACTATGCATGTTTTATCCACTGTTTCCGTTTCTGAGGATTAAATCATGTCGGAAATTTCTCATATTTCCAACGCTCAAGACGTCCAACCACATGGTCATTACCTGCTCAACCTGATTTGATCGATCCAACTGATCTTTTTCCATGTATTGTTATTTATCCTTAATAAACTTACAGAATATATGAGGAGTGAATGTAAGCTCCTACGGTTATGAGATGGGTGTTTTTTCATGCAAAGATTGAGATATGACATTGGTTGGATGCAAAAATATCTTTGGGGTTAGAACTTTGAAATGAGAAAAAAAAATCGTAGAAACATGTTCACAAAACCGGTGAAGCCAGATCATAAATTGTGCACATGATCTGACAGTTAAATCAGTTGAAATCTTCAATTCACAAAATATTGCTTATGTAATTTCTTAACCCTATGTTCATGCATGAACAAGCGCACGGGCCGTCGCGTTTCGAGCCATCTGTGAAGATTTTACCTAGCTCATTGGTCTCTACCTTAACTTGAACAAAGGAATCTTAGGGAACCATTCTCTGGCTTTCTATCAGGATCTTCGTTTTGGTTGTATCTAATTGTGCTCTTTCAAGCTAATCGAACAGATATTTTATTAACGTTTTTTCGCCCGCGAAATTGACCATCCATGTCAAACAACTGGGGCCTAGCTAGGCGGCTTCATTATTCCGAAAAAAAACTTAAGGATGAAGGAGAGAAATCGAAGGAGGAGGTACACTTTAAACAATGGAACAAATCGGAATTTGGAGTATTGATATGCAGGATGTTCATTACAAAGCTTCAACGGCACCAGCACCACAGAAGCCAAGAAAATAAAGCTTTGTTTACACCAACGATCTACCTTTGTTGACTTGTTGTGCGCCTCCTGATGTTTGTAATATTTCTTTGACATGGACCCTTAGACCGTTGTTACGTGACATTTGGAAGTTGGAACTCCAGAGACCACCTTACCAGCTCCCAACTGAGTGTTGACGACGACTATAAATAACAGCAACGTCCATCATTTCTTCTTCGAGTTCCTCAAGTTGCAAATCACACAGAAATATAGCTACACCCTACACCACGCAGAAATACTCTAGGAAGAAATCACCATGGAAGCCACTTCAAAGGACGACCTCATTAGCGGCGACGACGGTGACTACGAGGCTCTCATGGCCGCCCTGATGGCTAACAGGCAACTGCTAGAAGCCAAGGTTGTCCTAAACAACGCTATACTCACCACCGCCAACGACGTAGCGGCCTCGCAGGCCGGCGATTTCTTCGTCGTCGGCGAGTGTGATGGCCAGAAGACCATAGACGGTGAGCAGATGCCGCTGGTCCTGGCCCCGTCAAAGGAAGGAGAAGACCGTGGCACGGGCTACGAGGCGCTCGTGGCCGCTCTGCAGGCCGAGCGAGAGTGGCTGGAGGGCAAGGTCATCGCCAACAGCGCCGTGCTGCTGCGCGGTTTCGGCGTCCGCGAGGCGGCGGAGTTCGACGCTGTCGTGGAGGCGCTGGGGTGGCCGGACATCCGGTACGTCGGCCCTGCGCCGCGCACCCACGTCCACGGCCGTGTCTGGACTGCCAACGAGGGTCCCCTCGAGCAGACCGTCTACTTCCACCACGAGATGGTGCTGGTGAGTCCAACTTTACGTAGTATAAAACGTCAAAAAAAAACTTTACGTAGTATAGTCTGCATCTACACGACTACACATGTATGCCTTATTGCCTTGTGAAGTACCACTTCATCCATGTGGGTCTTGTTTGGATCATTTGATTTACAGATCAAGGAGTTTCCAAGGATGGTGATACTCTTCTGCGAGGTGCCGCCGCCGGAGGGTGGGGAGACACCGTTCGTGCCGAGCTTCCGGGTGACAGAGCGAGCGCTGGAGGAGTTCCCGGAGATGGTGGAGGGGCTCGACGCAAAGGGTCTGCGGTACACGTTCATGGCGCCGAGCAGCAACAACACCGGGTCCATGAGAGAAAGAGGATGGGAGGACGCTTTCGCCACATCAGACAAGGCTGAAGCAGAGAAGAGGTACTCGATTTGGTTTTTCTTTCATCCAATTTCCCATAATTTATAAACCCGCCAGAACACAACATAGAACTGTCGTTTTGACTAATGTGGAACATATATGTCTAATTTTTACTTTCATACTATCCATGTGCACAATAACGTTGAGTTGGGATGTCAAAATTTTGGCAATTGTTTTTTAGAAAATGAGATTAAATTTCTGTAATCAAGGAGAACATCTAAATTCTACTCCCTCTGTTCCATAATATAAGATGTTTCATATATTCTAATACGGGCCAAATACGGAGAAAAATGAGTGAACTACCCACTTAAATATGTTTAGATACGCACGAATTAGGAAAAAGCTAAAAAAAGGCTTATATGTAAAAAAGAGAGGGAATAGTAAACTGTCCGAAAAATTTAAAAAGGCAGAGAAAAAAATTTAAAAATGGGGAAACAAAAAACCTAATTAATAAATCGGGCACCTTCTTCTTAATTAATGGATAAGGCAAAACTTTTGCATTCGTTTAAAAAAAACCTAAGTAATTGGGAAAAATAAATTTTATAAACGCAAGATAAAAATTTATAGAATTATCTAATATAAAAAATATCTTCTACATAAAAATTGTTCTCATTTTAAGAAAATCAATTTTGAATATTAATTTTGTGATTTTTTTTGAAATTTATTTCCTCTTACCACAAGTTAGACTCTTTCCAGATATCGATATTTCATTGCAATATTTATTTTCAGAAAATATCCTAGTCTACATTTCTGATATGGTTTCATCATATGTTTTCTAGGGTTTTATTTATTTTTGGTTTTTTTCTATTTATTCTAAATTGTTGACTCTCAGTTTTTCTCTATGGACACGATGCTACCAACTAGGCATACCTCAGCCAAAATCATGATGATTTTGGGAGAGAGGGTGTGATGAACAGTTTGATTGTTCAAGGGTGTGTGATATTGAGCTATACAAGTAATTTTTTTCTTAACTTGTCTAGCTTGATTTAGTTTTTTGTCATATTTTATTTATCAAAAAAAATTACCAGTTGAATGATTAGTGGATTCATGGTGAGAAAATCGTCACATGTTTATCTATCAGATTGTTCACAACTTTCTTATAATGGAAACTTTCGTCAATATTTGTGTCACAACAACCTTATATACCCACACCCACAAGATTTAATTGTTGTTTCGCCATCTTAGGATGTATATATAAAGCTGAACATAGACAAAACACAACAGAACAAAAAGTAGTCTAAATAGGAGATAATAATGTTGCAAAACAAAGGTGGAATACTATCGATCCGGAGCCCAAGTCACCAGGCTCCATCCATGATCGGTAAACACCTCATTGGGCACACACTACCACCACCTACTTCGGTGCTACGACAGAAGGAAAGACCAAATACAGATTTGCTACACACATAATAATATAGCGTGCAATGAGAAGAAATATTCCTTTTCAAACCATGAATTATTTTATCATTCAAATGATTTCTAGGACAAACTATGCACAATAATCCACTTGGAAGCTCCAGCTTGTTTATGCTGGACACTTGACTCATTCTTTAATGTAAAAAAAAAAAATTGAATCGAAAGGCTTGCTTTGACCCTTACAACAAACATGAAGATGCCACATGAGCAAAGAGCAAAGCAGGAGTCCAATCTCGTACAACAAGATAAGGGAAAGGGAAAGCGAAAGAGATAGATTGCATTTTCTTGTCACATGTGATTTTAAAATATATAGAACGCAAGATTTCTCTTTTTTATTATCTAGTTGTCTGAATATTTATAAACCTTAGTCACCTAAAATGGCACATAATTTATCCATAGATCGTAGTCTACAAGTTTCTTTTCCCCGCTGGAGAGTTGTCTGAAGTTAAGTGTGCGGTTACAAAAGATATATATACATGGAGAGAGATAGTAGTGACCAAAGGTTAGAAACGCGATGTGATTTAAAGAGACATTCACCCGAGTATAATTTCAGTACTATTTTACTTTTTGTGCTTTGTCCGAAAAATAAATATCCACTCTTGTGGTACACAACTACGCAAGTAATGAAGCAGAACTTAACTTTCACGCACAAAAAAAGTAAAAAAGTAAATAAGCTCTATGATTTAACAAAATAAATAATGGTAAGCTGTACATTTGCAGGGCAAATGCACTTGGAATGGACGTGGAGTGGCTCCCGGACGGCGGCGTGAAGACGATCCTGGGTCCCCGCCCGCTGACCCGCGTCTTCCCCGGACGCAAGGGCCGGCGGATGTGGTTCAACACGGTCGTCGGGATGCACGGCAAGGAGCTGAGCTCCGCCACAGCTGCGGACGGCGCCGAGATCACGGCGAGCTTCGTGCGGCGGTGCGAGGAGATCATCGAGGAGGAGAGCATCCAGTTCCGGTGGCGCAAGGGCGACATCCTCATCCTCGACAACCTCGCCACGCTCCACGGCCGGCGGCCGTCGCTGCCTCCCAGGCGGGTCCTCGTCGCTACATGCAAGTGATGGATGATCCAAGAGCTGTCAGGTTAAGCATCCGAAATTCCGAATTGAGTATGTTGAGCATCCGAATCGAGTATATGCTGCCAATTAGTTGGGCCGGTCTGTGTGTTTCGTGCCTTTTAGAAATGGGCCAGCTCACTTGGTCCATCACAGTTCGGGCCTCCTGGCCTCGTACTGCCTCCCTCAGCCTTTTTTGCTTTGTTCTTGGTACTTTGTTAAATGACTTTCACTTTTTACCCCGTATTTATGGATTTGTGACACTAATTATCCGTCTAATAAAAATCGTCTAGCTTACCCATTTTAAAAACTTTGTATCTTTTTCTTATGCAACCGTGTGAGATGATGGTTGAGACTTGAAAATATCAAGACAACAACGAGAAATTGAAAAAAAAGTGAAGGTTGGGCATTACCGTCGATGACGCCCTTCGATCTGTTGAATATTTTGACGCACCACATATACCTACCACGTCAATTTATTCTAACGAAACATGCAGAATACACAAATGGGATAAAACCATGTTCAAAATTTGATATATGGTGTATTTTTTGAGTTTGTTTCACTAAATGGGTAATAAGTGTCACAAATGTACAACTACGGGGTAAAAAGTGGAATTCACTTTTTTTCCAAAAGAAAGTTTTGGCCCTTCTGGAAGGTGTGTATCATACATATGCTCTCCCTATCCTTAAACGCTTGTATATGGAGAATGATCGCGTGTTCCCTGTGGCAAAGTGGAACCTACATCTGAAGAAAGGTACATATAGAGACTGGCTGTGGCACTTTTGCCGGATGGATCTAATTCCTAAAACAAGCGTTCTGCTCCTACTGGTCCTCACCAGCTCACCATTCAAAATGTGACCTTACGTGATGTTTGGGGAAGAATCGCATATATCTCTCCATTGTTTTGTCAAGGCGGGAATAATTAACGCATTCTCTCTTTATACTTTGAGTCAGCCAAGCAGCCACCTGCTGGCTCTCTCTGTCTGCCATATACATGCGATTGAGAGCTGATATCTGACACGAGTGGTCGAGTGCCACTGTCACCAAGTATGGCTCCAGAGAAAACTCCTAACCTGCAGATCAGCAAGCCGAATGTGATGTTCCACCCGCATCCGGAACTGCTCATGGCGGCGCGGCGAGGCGATTGGGGGCGGCTAGAGCGTCTCCTCAGCAAAGAGGATGACACAGGGGCGCGTGATGTCACCATCCAGGTCGAGGATCCTGTTGCCGTAGTCGTCGAGGTCTCAACCCCAATAGCACATGCCGAGGCACTCACCGTGGCGCGGGACTCCATCCTCCACGTGATCGCGTCACGGGGAGAGCGCCACGAGTTCCTGGAGAGCGCCACGGTGATCTACAGCAGGACCAGCCACCTCCTCCAAGCCCGGAACAGCAACGGTGACACGCCCTTGCACTGCGCCGCCAGGGCCGGGTGGGGCAAAATGGTCACCCATCTTGTGGCTCTCGCGAGGAGGGCCGACCACAATGGTGATGGCGGCGACGACGACGAGAAGGTGAAGACGATGCTACGGATGCAGAACGAGCTGGGGGAGACGGTGCTCCACGAGGCGGTCCGTTTGAGAGACGGCGGCATGGTCGACCGGCTGATGTCGGAGGACTCGCAGCTGGCTCGTTTTCCGCCGGCCGATGGCGCCTCCCCGCTATACCTGGCCGTCTCGCTGGGACACGACGACATTGCACGGCAGCTCTATGAGAAGGACCAAGCGTTGTCCTACTCCGGGCCTGACGGGCGAAATGCCTTGCATGCAGCTGCTCTAAAAGGCGAAGGTGAGTAGTAGTATAATTGTTTTCCATAAGTTGCAAAACAAATAAATATCCATGAGGCGGAGGGCAAGCATGATCCCAACATGTGATAGCAAAGAAAATTCTAAAATTACTTAACTAGAGTCTCCTCTTCTGGGCAGTTCGTTTTTCTGGGCAGTTCATGGTTGCACATTGTAGTTTTGGAGGTGGATATTATTTTCTCAGGAGTACGTTGCAGGTTTTTAGACTATCATACAAAAGCAGCCAAAATAACACTTTATGCTCAGATTGGCAAGAGCTTTTCCACATCCACAAATAATTAGGTGAGGCGGATTGATGGCCAGCTAAAAATTTATTTATATGCCTAGATATAGATAGATGAGAATTATTCGATTGCCCCAGAAATGGCTTGAAGCATCATGTTTTTCAATCGATTTTGAGCAACGGTTTGTTCAAATATAGATCTCCTTGATATGCTTGTTGGGAAAAGTGGCAAGATCAAAAGTTTCCCACTGAACTCATGGTGCAAAACCCGATGTATTCCCATATTCGTGTCTTTAGCAAAAGTGAGTGAGGAAACTTCACGTGAAGATGGTATCATGCCAAGAAAAAAATTGTGAATGAGCACACCTACACCTCCACACTGTTTTCAAATATTTCTTTTTTGTTTCTCTCAACTTTTACCTATTTTAACTCTTACCTGTGTGCCTCCACTAAGATCTAGCAATTGCAGTGGCAACAAAAATGCTATTGGAATGGAACAAGGATCTCATCAGGCAAGCAGACCTATCCACCAGAAGCACACCCCTTCACTTCGCGGCATCATGGGGAGCGCACGAGGTGATCAGCTTGCTGCTTGCCGCTGACCCGTCCGCGGCGTATCAGG
The DNA here is from genome assembly GCA_947311845.1 of Poa pratensis. Classification (NCBI taxonomy): domain Eukaryota; kingdom Viridiplantae; phylum Streptophyta; class Magnoliopsida; order Poales; family Poaceae; genus Poa; species Poa pratensis. The sequence goes on from CAMZMU010000084.1 coordinate 27,934,316, forward strand.
TAGACAGCGACGGCTCGTTTCCCTTACACGTGGCGGCGTTCGCGGGCAGAGTGAAGGCAGTCTCCATCCTGCTAAGGGCCGTGAGGACTGCACCGAGCTACGTGACGCCAATGGCAGGACCTTCCTTCATGTGGCCGTTCTTGAGGAGAGCCAGTCTGTGGTGACGTACGCTTGCAAGATGCAGTGCCGGAAATTTGCGTCGTCGGTCATGAACATGCAGGACAAGGATGGCAACACCGCGCTGCACCTTGCGGTCCAGGCCGGGAACTTCTGGATCTTCAATCCTCTCATGAAGAACCGAAAGGTCATGCTGAATCTCAGAAACAAAATGGGCCAAACGCCACTTGATCTTTCATGGACCACGATACCCGCAGGTGTGCATTACGGACTGGTAAGCAAACTTACTAGTAGGTTCATGCATGTGTATGCTCCTTAATTCTTTGAACTGTGCTGATGGTATTAATCGAACGATTTACTTTGTCTTTTTCTCGTGTATTTTTGCAGAACCCAAGTATTATGATACATAACTTGCTACAAGATGCCGGCGCTAAGAATGGTACAGCTCGATGTGACCACTTCCATAAAAAACACATTCCTAAGCTAGACAAAGAGAAAGAAGCGAAGAAGATCACCGAGTCCACACAAACCATCGGCATCGCTTCCGTTCTGATCGCGACGGTGGCGTTCACAGCAGCCTTTGCCCTACCCGGCGGCTACCGAGCCAATGACGACAAGAATGGACCTGGTGGCACACCGACACTCGCTGGGCACTACGCCTTTGACGTGTTCATCATCGCCAACACGCTGTCCTTCATCTGTGCAGGCCTATCCATCACCAGCCTTATGTATGCGGGGGTCACCTCCGTGTAGGGATGAAAACGGAGCGGAAAGTTTCCGACTTTTCCGCGGAAAAACGGAAACGGAACGAAAATATGGAAGTGGAAACGAATTTTGCAAAACGGAAACGGAAACTTTTATGCGGAAACGGAAACGGAAACGGAAACGGAACAGCGTATTCCGGTGGAACGACCACGGAAACGGAAATTCCGTTTCCGGCAATACGAAACTTTCCGTTTTTTGCTACGTGGTGCTATCTGAATGCAACAGGCCTAACAATTTTAGGGAGAACACCGAGGCAGAACCAAATATCTAAACAAAAAAAGTAAAATATATGAAGTGACCATGTTTAGGCCCTACGTACTTGCATATTATTTCCCTCTCAAGGCATTCCCGGTTCGGCATTTCAGTGTTGCACTAGGTTTAGAGACGATAGTAGGTATTGTTTTTGCCAAAGTTGATAACTTAGAAACACTATATTATACTTTAATTTCTTCCATCTTATTAAATTGATAAGGTTGTTGGTTTGCTTGAGTTTTCCTGCATTATTCAAGGGGTCGCTTGGTTCCGGCAAACATCCGCTTTTTGTTCCGTGTCCGCACCGTATTCGGTCTATATCTGTTTCCGACAACATTTGTTTCTGTATTTGTTTCCGGGTTTCTGTATTCGTTTCCGCTTCCGCAAAAAATTATGAAAACAAATGTGGCACCACCCAGTTCCGTCCGTATCCGCTCCGTTTTCATCCCTACCTCCGTGGACATACGCACCCGCATGATCTCCTTCCTCTTCTCGGTGACCTTCATGGCCGGCTCCGCGAGGAGCCTCGGCGCCGCCTTTGTGTTTGGGATGTATGTGGTGCTGGCTCCGGTGGCGCGCACGACGGCCATCGCGTCTTGTGCAATCACGGCTCTCGGGCTGGTCGACGCCGTTTGGGTCTTCTGGATGGTGGGCACCGCTGAGCTGATGCTGCTAAAAAGGCTCGGAGTTCGGGCATGGTGGAGGCTGGGATGGGCTATTCTAGTGACTTCGTTGTTGCAGTTCTGGCCGTACATTGTGATCGCCGGCGTGCTTGCTCTGTCCAAGATTAAGAGAGTGCATTCACCTGGAAATGAAGCTGTGTAGCTGGTTGGTTGTTACGACTTTATGCTCAAGCACTTCGTTTTGGCGTTTTGCTTATGTATTGGAGATGAGGGATTAGCAGGTGATAGCAAATCTTGCTGAGAGCTGATGTGCAAACTTTCATGATTCAGATCGATTGCTTTTTGGAAGGATAAAAAAGTTATGAAGACGACATGTTGGTTCTCTAGAAGAGGGCCAAATTATTTAATACAGCACAAAAGATAACTAACTGAAGTTTCCTTTCAAATATCTAGCGGTCCCTTTACATTTCTATAAGCTTTTCAAAGGAGGATTTGCAGACAGCTATTGACAAAATATCAAAGGGGTTGATGGGTGGCGATGGGAATTACTTTCGTACTAGATCATGATGGCGCGTGTTTCCGCGCCCCGTCAATTAGGGTTATTGATCGTTAGGAATGTCATGGCAATATATTTAAATTTGAACTCATAGCTTCGTTGCCATTCCTTTACATACCAAGAGTTTTGGAAATCAGAAAATATCCATAGATGTAGGGAATGAATAATCATAGGTGGACCATGATTCAAGATATCTGTACCAAGACGAAAATACTCCCTTCGTTTTGATATTATTCCGCATATTAGGTTTGGTCGAAGTCAATTTTTCCAAACATTACAAATTTTGACTTTGACCAAACCTAATGTGCGGAGCACTATGGAACGGACCCAATATGTTGCTTGTCACGTTACCTATCCTTCCAAAACTGAACCCCTCCCTCATGTTTAGACAATTTACACATTAATTTTGCCCACACATGGATGTAAGAAAATCGAGAAAGAAGCACCAATAATTAAATAAAACAAGGCTATGTCACACTAGAATACATGAAACAAAAGACAAGTAAATTAAACCTCATATTTACAATAGCAATACAAATAAACATGTAAAGTGAAACTATATTTAAACTGGAAACAGAAAACCCAGGAAAATATATATTACCTCGCTATTGCAGTGCCATTAAGGACGACTCTTCATGTAAGGTAATTCCCAGTAAGAATGATCCCATGGCAAGCATTTGACAAAGTAAATTTTAAAGGCCCTAATGATAATCATGCCAAAGCATAATATCCTCTTTTCCAGGCTTGCTTAAAGTCTTAACCATTCCTGGGACCTAATGCCTTCACAAAAATCCTCTCTGGTAAAAAAAAACAATTTGTTGCGCACATGCCAACTACTACATGAAAAGGAGTAAAGAGGAAACTACCTCAATGGAGAGTTGATCCAGAATTATTAGGAGCCATTTCGGATAGAAGACAGCAGAACCGAGTACAGTGGCAATTCTCAGTCCATAATCATATCCATCCTCAAGTCAGCAGCATGTTACCTTCAAAAAAAAAAAGTCAGCAGCATGTGGGCACCAAATGATGGCGTAATATGCATTCTCATTATAATATTCTAAATCTAGCTTCTTAGCAGAGCCATTATAACAAGCAATCGTGAGCGCTCACCCTCCACTCCTCCAGTCTTGAAGTCCAAAATAAGGTAATATGCCATACAAAAACAGTACACGAACTTTTCTGACAACATCCTCTCGAGATGTCCATTAGTCATCAGCACAACAAATTAGCAAAGCCAAATTCCTACAGATATTAATCCGACATAAATAATCAATATATCAACAATAAAAATCAGCAGAACTTGGGAGTGTATGGTCTGACCAGCAGAGAGCAGCGAAGGACATGATGATGAGACTAAAGTCAGCAGGGCCTTCCAGACAACGACTCTTCTTCCCTTTCCTCCCTTGTCCCGCTGCACCAGGGAGCAAACTGGAGTGGGGGATGGGGTGGAGGCGCGGGCGAACGAGATAGAGGCCGGGAGAGAGGCACCGCAGCACGAGACGCAGTTCGAGGAAGAGGCGCCGCCGCCACATCGCCTGACTCGTCTTCTCCCCTACCGCCATCACTACCAAGTACCAACCAGACCGTTTCGTCTTTTTTTTGTATCGATCTGAATCGGAGCAGAACCGGAACCGGCTTGCTTCAGGTCGGTCCACTAATGGACTTTAGCGCGTTTTGGATAGGCCCAATACACCAGAGTAGGCTGAATTGATAAGGGATATTTGGCCCAGTTCAGGATCTAATAAATATCGGACGGCTGTAAACAAACGGAGAATGAGATCCGACGGCAAAAGTGCCCAGTTCGGGAGAGATGCATGAGAGAGCTCTTCTTTGGTTAAGTTGTTAAGTTTTAATATCCCTAATAGGGCAGACTAAATCGTAAAAAAAATAGATGGTAGACTAAATTTACTCCACGCCCGCATTGCTATAGCATTTTCTCTTTATCTCCTTTGTGTCATCAAATTCTGAAAATGGTCCATTAAGACGATTAATTTTCATGTGGCACATTTCTTTTGGGATAAATCTGATGGAGTCCATAAGTGCCATTTGGCTAACAGGGGTCTCATTTGTGAGAAACCGGAATTTGGTGGCATTGGGGTTCAAAACTTGAGTGACTACAACCTCTGTTTGCTTGCCTCATGGGTTAAGAGATATTATTTGGATTCCAACATAATTTGGAAAAAATATTGAATCTGATATTTCCCCTAATACTTTCTGGGCCAACCCATCTAGCTGGCCCCTCTTTCGAAAGGGGTTATCTCGGCTTGTCAAGCTGCTAAAGTTGGGTATAGATGGAAAGTTGGCAAAGGTGACAAAATTCTGTTTTGGGAAGATGTGTGGTTTGGCCAGTGCAGTCTAGTTCTAGCCATTATTTTCTGGATTTGTATGTCAGTGCTAATGAACATCACTGCACTATTTCTAGTGTCTAGGATGGTATTGATTTAAACTTTTACTTTCGGCGTTCTGTTTCCCCTGAGCTTTAGGCTTGACCTGCCTAATCTAGTTGATTCTTTTCTCCTTTCCTGATGAGGAGGACTCTCCTGTTTGGTTATTTCATCCATCTAGCGCACTCATAATCTTTACACTTACTCGCGGGCCCCTTTCTTCCGATGATCAAATCTCAAACGACATGGCCCCTCAAACGACAGATGTACCCTCTTTGGCCATCCAGAAGAAGCTTCTCATACCTTCTTTACTTGCTACATCACTCAATTATCATACCTTCTTTGCTTGCACCATCACTCAATTTGCATGGGCTAGGGTTAGAGAAATGTTGGGGCATGATTAGGACCCCACATCTTTTGCCCATATTTTCTCACTCCTTTAGGGTTTTTGGGTAAAGATAGAAAAATGGTGTGGATCATTTTTTTTTCCCGTGCAATGTTGGGTGTTATGGACAACTGGAAACAAAATTACAGTTGAAAAAGAATTCCCTCACCAACCAGCTGGTGTGATCTTTAAAATTGTCCTTTTTATGCAGCAATGTCGGCCTCCATGAAGCACAAGGATCTTCTGCTCTTGGATGAAACGGTGTCCATGGTGCGGAAAATGGATGTGCGCACTTTCCCGTTACCAGGACCAATGCATTTTCATAATTTTTCTAGTTACTCTTCAGAGATATTTGACTGCACTCTTTGAGCTCTTAGGTAGTTCTATTTTATTATGGTATGCACAGTAATACCTTGTGTTGGTGTAAGACTATATCGAGTGGGGTTTTAGTATTTTAAAATCCCACACTCTTTATTTTATAAAGACACATTTTATATGTATAATAACAATGTTAGCCAATATGAAAGGCACCTGATGCATCCAAGCTTGCAGTGAGTGCATTCAAGCTTTCGTTCGAAAAATTTCACCGGTCTATTAATAATCATCATCATCAGTATAAAGAAGTAAATAATAATAAAAAATAGGGCTTTAAACCATCTAGCGACGCCTAAAAGCTCTGGAGCGAGCTCAAGGCGCGCTGTCATACTCGCCCTCCATCACCTGAGTCGGGTAAAACTTGTCGTAGTAAAGTTTGTTGTAATACATAGACGACCAGCGCGCCAGAGCGGGAACAACCGCCTACGAAGAGAACCCTATATCGAAAGAGACAGACATGCAAGGCTGCAACCACACTGGTGAACACGAAAAACGGACAAATCCCAAGAGATTCGTTGGACACACGACTCCATGCATCCTCCGTCGGCGCTAAGAACACCACCGGAGTGATGATAGGGTGGAGAGGACATTATTCTGACTTTAGAATGTAGCCGCCCCCTAGCGTCTCGAAGAGGACACTATTTTTCTATGAAAAATGCCATGGGCCCCTTGATAAACTTTTTCTCGCTTGGTGGGCTTGCGGTCTATGCTCCGCTAGCTTCATCCCTGCGTAATACTCTGTCTCGTTTGATTAAATTATGTGTTAGTTGTAACTATCAATATGTACTTTCGCTATTATCTACTAATAGAATTCGGAAGTCCTACAAATGTCGCAATCGTTCAAAGTTTTTCTGACTACTCTGGATAACTTATTGAGGAGTAGCAATAATGTGACGGCTAGCTAACCCCCCCCCCCCCCCCCCCCCCCAATCAGCTCCTAATAACCTACTGATTAAGCCAAATAACGGCTAGCTAACGGAGTAGCTTCATGATTAAGCCCAATGACCAGTTGTTGAAGAAACGTTAATCTTTGCAATAAATTCAGCTAGCTTGCTGCTACAATCTCAGACAGAAAACCTGACTAGCTAGCGCGCACTTCCAGTTCCCTCCCGAGTGTCATGGCTCTTGCTGCCTTGTCCGCAGACTCCCGTGTCCTCCTCCCTCACGTAGCAATATTTCCCTTCATGGCCAAGGGCCACACCATCCCGCTCATCCATCTCGTCCACCACCTCCGCCGACGCCGCCTCGCCACCATCACGTTCTTCACCACCACCGGCAACGCAGCCTTCGTGCGCGAGGGGCTGTCCGGCGCCGACGACACGGCCATCGTCGAGCTTACTTTCCCCGCCGACGTCCCGGGAGTCCCGGCGGGCGTGGAGAGCGCCGAGGGGCTTACGTCCATGGCCTCCTTCGTCGCCTTCGCTGGAGCCGTGTCGCAGCTCCAGCCGCAGCTCGAGGCGTCCCTCGCCACCATGGCGCCCCCGGCGAGCCTCCTCGTCGCCGACGCGTTCCTGTACTGGGCGAACCGTCCGCGGCCAGGTTCGGCGTCCCGAAGGTATCGTTCTTCGGCATGTCCGCGTTCGCGCAGGTCATGCGGGAGCTGCGCATCCGCCACGACCCCTGCGCCGTGCTTCGGCCAGGCGACGTCGATGGCGATGGCAATCCGGCGACGTTCACTGTGCCGGAGTTCCCCCACATCAAGCTCACCTTCGAGGACCTCATGGCGCCCTTTGGGGAACCGTCTTCGATCGCGCAGATGATGGAGCTGGACGGCAAGCTGGGGAAGGCCATAGAGGAAAGCCGCGGACTGATCATCAACACCTTCCACGGTCTAGAGAGCCCGTACATGGAGTTCTGGAACCAGCACTGCGGGCCCAGGGCGTGGGCAGTCGGACCGCTCTGCCTCTCACAGCCCGCGTCTCCGTGTGACAACGGCCGGCCAGCATGGATGGAGTGGCTGGACGAGAAGGCAGCAGCTGGCCGGGCAGTGTTGTACATCGCGCTGGGCACCTTGGCCGCGATCCCGGAGGTGCAGCTGAAGGAAGTTGCAGACGGGCTAGAGCGGGCCAAGGTTGACTTCATATGGGCCGTGAGGCCTGAGAACATTGACCTTGGCGCAGGGTTCGAAGATCGTACCAAGGAAAGAGGCTTGGTGGTAAGAGAGTGGGTGGATCAACCAGAAATCCTGCAGCACGAGAGCGTGCGAGGGTTTTTGAGCCACTCCGGGTGGAACTCGGTGCTAGAGAGTGTCACCGCCGGCGTGCCACTAGCGGTTTGGCCTATGCAAGCAGACCAACCTTTAAACGCCAAGTTTGTAGTCGATGAGCTCAAGATTGCGGTTAGAGTTCAGCCGAGTGATGGAACAATGCGGGGTTTGGTAACAAGTGAAGAGGTCTCGAAGGTGGTAAGGGAGTTGATGCTTGGGGAATCGGGAGCTGAAGCGGCGAAGGACGTTGCAAAGCTGTCGGTGTTAGCGAAAGAGGCCGTGTCGGAGGGAGGATCCTCTTGGAAAGAAGTGGAGGAGATGATTGGTGAGTTGTGTGCAACGAACCTACACATATACGTATGTAAATGACAAGACAAACACAAAGGAGTCTGGAGATGTTTAATTGCCATGGTGTTGTTTCGAAAACATAATTGCTGTATATCCCTGAATCTATAGGAACAAGTATGTGTCACTGGTAGTAGCTCATATGCACTTTCACTGGACATTGCTTACGTTCTGTTTGGATGATATTCAGCTCAAAGATTTGAATTGGGGTTCAATACCAAATAATCTAAGATATTGAAAGGAACTTCAGTTGAAGTATTTTTGTTTGATGTGCTTGTACTGTCAGTCAAATTTCGCTGTTTGTTTTCTTTCTTGTGCTCCTCCTATAAAACTAAGTAAAGCTTCAACTTTTTTTCAGCTCTAAGTCACAGTTTCTTTGGTCACCTAGAGTTGTTCCACCACTCTTACCTTCATATAATGCAGTGGCGGAGCCACGGCCCGGCATGCCCGGGCGGCCGCCCGGGCTACACCGATGAACTCCTTTCTAATTCTATTAGCCAATGAGGATTATTGGTGCGGACAAGCGACTGATCAGTTGAAGTTCACACGGGCTTTGCCCAGGCTTCACTGCGCAGCTAGCTCCGCCACTGATATAATGTATAAGTCTTGTATTGATGATGCACTTGGGTTCACGTTTGCGGAGCAATCTCCAGACTCAACAACCCACTCTCTGTATACTACCACGAATATTATTTGTCACACTTTATACTCTTACCATATATCTGTCATAAGTACATTTTCACAATGCTTGCTACGATGCGGCAGTATAGTCGTAGCCACAATAAGCTAAGCAGGTTACCAACTATATGCTCCATTTGACAGCCAACGCAAATCACAAGTATTTACTTCAGAGCTGACAGTAACCCAACATAAACAGCTCAGGTGGGCTGTCTCTCATCTACACAGGCAATGTTCAGAGACTAATCCAGGCGGCCAATTCGCCAGCAAATTGGCTAGAGGTGGTTAGACCACAGAAGAGAGCTGTTTGCATATGGGAATTGTAACAGGAGACAGAAATACAATGCATGCTTAATTCATATCAATTAGTACAAGTACAACAAAATATGTTGAACATCCCGAAAATATGGCAACTCTGAAACCTCTCGTGCAAAGCACCAAAGCACTTGCGTAGTTGATCATCCATGCCCCACCTCTGCCAAGTCAGTTGTGACGATATTTCGCCGAAAATGCTGGCCAGCCGAATATTATTATTAAGGGCCAAAATGCATAAAAAAATAACCTAACGACTAGTTGTACTACAATCCTCCAAATTCCTCTGCCCAATCTAAGACGCAGTGCTCTTATAACCTTCATAGTTTCCAAAGGTTCCATGATTCCGATGACCATGGCACCAAAAGTGACAACAAGAATAGCAATAGCCGTGCTAGGAGCAACAGGCGCAAGCACCATATAAAGGCCCAGTGCAAAAGAAGCTCCTAAGCTTGTGACAGAACTGGCCGCGAAGCCTACAGATAACCGGAAGTGCTTTTGACGGATTGCTAGATCTACCATTGCCATGCCAGAGAACATTAGACCGATAGTAGCTACAGAGGCACAAACGAATGCTAGTGTTGTGGCCATGATGAACGCATCAAAGGCATACCTTCCAGCCAGCGTTGGTGTGCCACCATTGGGGTGGTCATCGGCTCGGTAACCACCTGGCAGAGCAAAAGTTGTACCGAAACCGAACGCCACCGTCGCAATAAGCACTGAACCAATACCAAGAGTTTGCGTTGAATCTTTCATTTTATCAGACTCCCTGTCCTTGTCTAGGGATCTAGGACGTTCGTCTAGGAAGCTGGCTCCATAGCAACTTGGTCTGGCGCCAGCATAACAAAGTGACTGATATATTATAATTTGTGGGTTCTGCACAAACAGAAGAAATAGAAGCAGGAGAAACGAACTGTAAAACACAACCATGGTAAGCATAGTAGCATGAAATAGAAAACAGAAATCAGCTGGACATTACCCAATCAAAAAATAAGCCATGTGGAATCCTGCACCATGCTAGATGTCGGGGAGTTCGTCCAGTATTATTTGGTATGTTAAGTTGCACTTGTTGTTCCCTCAAGAGTGAACAAACAATTCTCAGATCCCAGGCTGGGCAGCTAGATGAAGTGCGGTGTTCCCATCGTTGTCCTGTGTATTCAAAATTGATGCTACCGAAGGTGTCTTGCAGGCATATGAGACTACGTTATAACGTTTGTTCGCCACAGCAACATGAAGAAATGTCCTCCCCATGGTATCACACAAGTTGACGCATTCTGGGCATCTTTTAAGCAAACTAATGACTGCCTTGAGCCGGTATTTCGAGGCAGCGATGTGAATAGGGAAGGATCCACTTTTGTTTGGCTGGTAAACTGCAGATAGGTTCGCTTCCAGTAATATTGGTATCATATATACGGACCCCCGAAAAACACTGACGTGGAGAGGAGTATTGCCTTTATGGCATTTCCTCTTTGCAAGTTCCTTGTTCCAACTCAGCAGAACGTCCGACATCTCTGTGTAGGTTGAACATTTTATGTTAAGCACATGTTAGTTTCCAAACAAAAAAATTAAACAATAATTCACTTTATTAAAGAGTAATACATGTCAAATTAGCTATTTTCTCTAGTGGCAGAAGAATATTATTTTTCACAATGTCAACGCTAAGCTGTTTGCCTAGTGGCTTATCTGGATCAAGGGCAATGAGCTTATCTTTGCCGGTAAGATGAGTTTTGTGACTTCTGTCCAGCAGGTGTTTGGAAGAATTTGAGATGAAGCGAGATGCTGGACCAAGGCAAGTTTTACCAGAATACACCTGCTACTATGCACACGGGCATCACATAGATGGCAGGCGCCTATGCAAATAGCGGGTCCTAAGCGCAATTATTGTAATATTTCTGTGTGTCCTTCTCGTAGCTGACCAGATTAACCTGTTCTCCTTCATTAATGAAAATCAACAATCTGCTACTTTTTTGCTAAAAAATGATGTTCAAAATGTGTGTAAAACATATGTTTTTTGCTATACAAACAACTACTCCCGTGGAAAAAACAAAAGAAACATGTAATACAGTAAAGTGGATATGAGCTCAGGTAGGGCAGCCGTAGCAGAAAGTTCAGAATTTTTCCATGCTACCTCAACATTCTTTTTAAAAACCAAATTGTCGATCAAGTTCAAAACTGAAAGTTTACAGATACACATGTTTCCCATGCTACCAAGAAATTTCAGAATTACACACAATATGTTGATAATGAATGGTATAGCACCACAAGAGTCTGTAGCAGTAGAACTTATCACTTGTACAAATAATCATTTCTTCTCTTTTTTTTCTGTGGTAAAAATAATAGCACCACAACTCCGTGGTAGAAGTAGGGTTTTGCCTCAGTATTTGTTTTCTTCTCTAGATTTTAATGTGACTAGCCCAGGCTTTTGGTTCTTTTTGGTTCGGATGGTTTTGCTCTGTAAACTTATGGGCCATCTTGGCGTGCTTCTAATACAAACGACGAGTGTTTTGACAGGTGTTCGAGGAAAAATAAAACAGTTCCTTTCTCTGGTAGTTAGGTACACAAATATATCACAACAACTTTTAAATAAAGTACTGTATGCAAGTAAAATCTTCTTCAAGGCAAAGTATGATTGCATGAAGCACAAATATATCACAACAACTTTTAAATAAAATAGTACCTTTGTCCTTCAAGACTGATACATGAAGCACATTTTGTCCATCTGGTCCAGAGTACGATAATTGGTTGTCTTTCTCATGGAGTATCATTGCAATATGGTACTGCTCTAGCACGACAGCCAAGCACAGTGGTGACATCCCTTCACTTGGAAAACGAGCCAGTTGTGAATCCTCCATCAATAGCAGTATAACAATATCATCATTCCTCCCACGGATGGCATCATGCAATGCCGTCTCCCCACACATGTTCTGCTTTCTTAGAACAGACTTCACTCTGCCAATGCCGCCTTCCTCTCCTTTTGCCAACTCCAGTAGACAATACACCATTTTGCAACTACCTGCCCGGGAAGCGCAGTGTAGTGGCGTGTCACCCAACTTGTTGGGCTTATCCAACAAGTGTCTGGCGTTGTTATAGACCACATACACGCTGTCTAGGAAGTTTTCCCTCGATGAATATCCTGCAAAAACGAGGGCAAATGTTATGTGCGGCCGGCGTTGTAAATCACCAGTGAGGTTTCGTTTTTTCTTACTCAGTTTTAAATTTATTCAACACTAATCGGCGTGTTAGTGAAAAACTGCAAATTGCACAAACATCCAAACTAACAAAAAAAACTGACATAAAACAAAAACAAGAAGGAAGGCATTACCAGATTTGCTAGCACATGAAGGGCCGTGTCGCCAAGAGGTGTAACTCCCTCCAGGAGTAACTCTGCAGAGGGCGCAGTTGGCTGATCATCAGCACCTTGTTCAACAACAACAGGCACAGCTTGCTGCTTTACGTCCAAGCTTCCGTCCGTGATGCTAAGATCGTCGAGGACGTCTCCGTCGACAGGGACCTCGACGACGACTTCAGGTGCCACCGCCTTTGGCCAGACAGGTGCATCTCCCCAGTTCAGAAGATTCTTTAGCGCCTCACAGTCACCCATGCTCGCAGCCATTAGAAGCAAGGGATCCATGACTACCATAGCGGAAGTGGGGCAGCGCTTGCGTCCTCACCGCGAGGGTTCTGCTGCTCAGTGTTGATCAAATCCATCACTGGAGGTCACCGCTAAGTTGAACTTATGCTAAACTATTGGACATCCACGGGAACACTCCTACCGGGATTCTTCTACTAATATAGACATCCAGTAATCTTAATTTAGACAAACTGGATGGGTTGATTTTGGAAAACATGGTTTCCGGCCTGTCGAGGTGTAGTTGTTTATGACTCGGTGTGAAACCATGCTTAAAGAGTTCTGCCATGGCTCGCTGTCTTTTATATATATATAACCCCACTGGGCTAGGCTAGTGGCATGGACTCATTTTATATGGTGCCAGTTGTAAAAATTGAACCATCGTGCTTTATAAAGAAACATGGCTAGATACATGGACAAAGTTTAGGACAAGGTTTTCTATATTGCAAATGAGTGCAATAATTGCCGAGGAGTCTGGACAAAGAAGCCGGCCTATGACCAATGTCGTTTGACAATCCATCACTTGTACTGAACGCACCTACCATGTCAGCCAACTACTTTAAACTCACGCTTGGTAGCCATGTACATATATACATTCATCTGGAGGTAGATTATGCTGGTATTTTACTGATAAGGAATGGATACAAAACGGATATTTTTCCGGTTCTACAATTGTGTTTGCACGAAAAATTCGGGTAAGCAAACGTGGTAAATAAATGTTTAGATCCCAGTACATCAAACAAAATTAAAGATGAAAATTGAAGTGAGCTACCAATATCAGCTTCTCAAAAAACAGAAAAAAGAGTGTAAATCGGAAGACTGTAAATAAGAGGAACGGAGAAGAGAGAGAAGATCGAGCCTCAATGAGTAGGGATGCAAACGAACTTGCTGGAGAGATGTAGGTAGGCCGCTTCCAAGTCCGGTGGAAGAGCAGCCGGAATCGAAGAGCTGGTCGCCGCGCGCGGAGGACGAGGACGGGGAGACGGCGGCATCGGGGAGGGGCTGGCGGCTTCTCTCTCTCGCCGCTGGTCGCCGCGCCGTGGACGGCTGTAAGCAAAACTGTCTACCAGGCCCAAAACGGCTCGTCTAAAACGCTTTGCCGGCCAGAGACTACAGAATTTTCGGTTCCGTAATCTACACCGATTTATCATTCTCGCAGCCCAGGCAATCAATTTATTAAGGGAAGCCGAAAGTAGGCCCATTTCCGCTGAGGCGGCTGCTTTCCTTTTCTGATTCCACGATCTGCGAATCAGAGAATTTCTGTAAAAAAAGAACCTGCTATATGATCTAAAAACCTTGCTGGTTTGTAAGTTGAAAATACAGTTTTTATTTAGAGAAAACGGTGAAAAATTGAACAAAGTAACAACACATTTTTGTTTACCCTTTACTTTGTCACATTGGACCTTTGGAGCATAATACAACGAGGAAATCAACTATGACCACTTTTTCCTTAGTCCATCATGGTCACACTACCGTTACTGCTTTCTAGATTAGGAATAGGAGAAGTAGCTGCATTTTAAGTGCTACTCCCTCCGTATCTTAATATAAATCGTTTTGGTAGCTCAAATTTAGCTACCGAAACGTCTTATATTTAGTCACAGAGAAAGTACATGCTGAGCATGAACACGGCGCTTTGTTTCACTACTTTCACCAACATTGGATTATACCTATTTCTCACTCTCCACAAACAATGCAATTTGACCAACGATATCATACATATTAAAATATCCATGTTTGCCAAAAAAAAAAAATAACTTGAACAGAGTAAACATAGATGAAACATCAGATTGTCGTTATCAGATTATTAATCAGCCACTGTCCAGGTCATGTCTCCCTGGAAGATCCAATGGCAGACCTCCATCTCACCGGGTTTTCCACCAAGCGCGATGAACGCCCCGTGGTTCGGGCTCCAGTCGGACGTGTCGAGATGGCAGATCGCCACCCCACGGTTGATCTTCCTGTCGGAATCGACGGACAGGATCTCAGCCTCGTACACCCGGACGCTGGGCACCGAGTGACAGTAGTACACCAGGTACGGGAAGAGGCTCTGGTGGCAGGACACGGACGCCGTCACGCTGCCGCCATCGACCCCGATGATCTTCCCGAGCCGGACGTCCCCACCGCTGCCCGCCGCGGACTCCGTGCTGCGCACGGCGATGTGGTCCCCCAGCATCTCGACGGCGAAGTCCAGGACGTCCTCGGCCGACGTCGCGCACCGCTTGGTCTCGCCCCGGCTGGGCGGGCGCGCGCACTCGTCCACCGTGGACGCCACCACCTGCCTCATCGCCGTTCCCGGCGGCGCCCCGAACAGCTCCGACACGGCGCTCGCCTCGAACGGTATCTTCGCGGCGATGTCCCTCGGCAGGAACGCCCGTGGCGGCATCTTGTCGCTGATGTCCGGCATCGGCATCCGGTTCCCGGTTATGAGGACGCGCTCCCGGAAGAACTTGCCCGGCTCCGGCGACCACTTCGGCGGCAGCCGATGGTGCCCGACGACAAGTCCGCCATCACCTTGGACACCTCCATCTTGGACATGTTCTGGTACTCCTTGAACTCGACGCCGTCGTTGGAGTAGGCCTTGAAGGTGGTGTTGTCGCCGGTGTAGTGCGTGAACCCGATGCGGTGGTTGGGGTTGGAGCCCTGGCCGTACCCCTTAAACGCCACGCTTCCCGGGTTCACGGACTTGCCGTAGCCCTCGAAGTCGGCGGTGGCACCGTTGGCGTCGTTCGCGTAGGACATGAAGCTGTCGTCGCCGACGTTGGCGTTGTCCCTGTACCCCTTGAACTCGTCAGCGCCGGCGTTGCTCCCGGAGGAATAGCTTCTGAAGGTGTTCTGGGGGGCGTTGCCGTTGAGGCCGTAGGAGTCGAACGTGTCCGTGGGGCTGTTGGCCTTGTCGCCGTAGTTGATGAAGCTGGACATGATGGTGTTGGAGTGGTTTCCGTACGCCTTGAAGGACTCGCCGGCGCCGTTCGCGGTCTTGCCGTACCCGGTGAAGCTCTCAACGCCGGAGTTGGCGTCCTGTGTGTACGCCGTGAACTCGCGTGCACGGCCGTTCCCGTCGGCGTCGTAGGTTGTGAAGGTGACGGCGGCCGTGTTGGTCTCGCCGTCGTAGGCGGCGAACTCGCCGGAGCCTCCGGTGGTGCCGGAGGTGTAGGAGTTGAAACTCGCGGTGCCGACGTTGCCGAGTGCTTCGTAGGTGGCGAAGGAGTCGTTCCGGCCAAGCGAGCCCTTGCCATACCGATGGAACGAGTCCACCGGGTTGATCTGGCCTCTCGAGTAGACGGCGAACGCGTCGGCACCCCGCCACCGCTGTTGCCGTAGCTGCTGAAGTTGCCGTTGTCGTAGTTCTTGAACGGTGCGGCGCTGGAGTTGGAGGCTGGCGATAAGCCGGACGCGTCGCCGGACACGGAAGACGATCCCGACCAGATGGCGTCGGAGGTGGCAGGGCAGAGGATGGAGGCCGCGGAGCAGAAAGCGGGGAGGCGGGAGCCGAGCTGGCCGGCCGCGGCGATTGAGGAGAAGGCTGCAGCCTCGGGCGCGGAGAGCGGGGACAGCTTGGCGAAGAAGAAGGCCGGGTGGAGGCGGTTGCCGTGCACCTTCCGGTTCCAGTACCGGATGAAGGACGCCTTCGCCGTGAACGGGTTCACGGGCAGCGACAACGACGGCGTCAGTCGCGGTGTCGATGGAAAACGCGGCGGCGCAATAGGTGGTGGGGAGAATGCATCGAAGGACACCGAAGGCCGTGGCAACCCTCGTGGCGTTGGGAAACGTTGAAGTGGTGGTGACTCCCTGTGGTGTTGGACATCGGGGGACGGTGTGGGCAGCGGTGAGCCTCGTGGCGCCAGGGGCTGTGGCGCTGGAGATGGGTAAGGAGAGTCGGCAGCATAGGAGGACGGCACAGCACTTGGAAATCCCCGTGGCGTCAAGGGACGTGGCGCCGGAGCAGGGGAAGGGGAGACGACGGCAATGTAGGCCGGCGACGGGGGAGGGGGTGGGGAGAGGTCATCGGGTAGCCATGGAACTGGCGATGGAGTAAAGCGTGGCAGACGGAATGGAGTTGAACGTGGCAGGCGAAGCAGGAGGATGGCGACCAAGAAGAGGTGAGAGTAGCGAGAGGGCGCCATTGTTGGGTGGGAAGTTGGGGATCGATGCAGCGGGAGATTTATAGGAGCAGGATTCAGGAGAGTTCATTTGGGCGGGAGGTCGAGGGGGCGTGAAGCCCTCAAGTCAAATGTGAACCGTGTGAGTCTGGACTGTAAAGCACAGCTACAAAGCGTTGGAGAATTAGAAGAGGTGTTGGTGGCTTGGCAGTTCAGAATCAAGTTCAGTCTGACCAAACCAAGTTCGGGTGCTTAGCATCACGCGCACAACCACCTGCACCTCTCCTGCCATGCTAGCCCGCACCGTCAGCCAGCCACAACGCCGGCCACCAGGCATCAGCCCGTCCCGCGTCAGCTGGCCACATCCGGCGGCTCAGACTAAGAAGGCCGTGCATGTCCAACTAGTTGTGGTGATATGTTTTCGAGTTTTCTCTGTAAACTTTGGTATATGAATTTTTAAAAATCACACTTCCAAATGGAGGCTTTGAACATCACAGACACAACGGTCCAAACAAAAAACAAAAAAAACTCCGTCATATGCGCAAAAATACAAGAAAAATTATACAAATGGTCTGTAATAAATATAGAAGGAGAAACAAATGAAATTAAACATCATACATACACTTGCATTTTATCGGAAAAAAACATACACTTGCATAAAGCATCTGAAATCAGATCCAAAATTTCGACCAATTCAAATACATAACATCACTATTATGTTTGGAGGGGAAAACAAGCAGCTCCAGCTTACTGGATCTCGACAAAGGTCCTCATATCACACATCACAATATGTGAGGTCCAGTTTGTGGAGCCTCTGGAGCTCTATTAGTGAATCCAACAACTCACGGTGAATATGTGAAATTCGCAGGTACTCTAAACCAGACAAGTTAGCAATAGACTCTGGTAATTGCTTTAGAGTAGAGCAACCTGCCAAGTTTAAATTCCGAAGGGAAGAAATGTTACCAAAAGATTCGGGGAGTTGTTTGAGTCTGAAGCATCCCTCCAAATTTAGGTTTTCTAAACTTTCCAATTGAAACAGGTGAGGCAACTGATCAAGACTGGTGCAGTTCGATAGATCCAGCCGCTGTAGTTTATGAAGCCCACAGATAGATACAGGTAACCTGCAAATCCGAGAACAGCACGACAGGTTGAGGTTCTGTAACCCCTTTAGATCACCAAGAGCTGGGGGCAAGTTTTGGAGTTTATCACATCCATGCATATTCAAATATTTCAGCTTCCGAAAAGTTCCGATAAACGTAGGTAACGCCTCAATGCATGTTTTCGAGATATCTAAAAACTCGAGGTTCTGCAAGCAGCCCATTTCATTCGGTAATGCTCTTATTCTGAAGCCCGAAATATTGAGATATCTCAGATGATTCAGCTGATCAACGGAAGCTGGTAATTCGTCAAAGGGGCAACCACTAAAATCCAAGAGACGTGTGTTTCTTAGTACCGGGAACATATCCGCTATAGGCTTTGTTGCTTCACAATTTCTGAAAAACACTGCCTTTGCACTGCTAACCAAATATTTGTCAGTTGCTGATTTCTCATTGTAACATGTCAATGTTGCGTAGCGGAAAGGAGGCTTCCCTACAGAACCACTTGGTGCTGTGCCATAATCCAAATGTACGACGTCGTCTCTGGTCAGATATCTCAGAAAATCATACGCCAAATTATTCACGCGAAGAACAACAGAAGAACTGGTGCATTTCATCCCGGCCTAATTAAGAAAAGAGATTCTGTCAGTTTCATTGAATTACCCCCCAGCACTGAATTACACTTTATAAGCTAACCTTAGTAAATAAGAAGATTATTACCTAAATAAGAAGATTATTACCTAAGAACTAATCTACAGTGACAGACCAAAAAAATCTGAAAGATAAAATAAAAAACGAGTTCAGGAAACATCTCATGAATTTCTCAACAGGGACCAGAAAGTATGGTACATCCATTAAAAACTTCCTAAAGGAACTGATGTTCTAATTAGCAAGCATAATGAGAGTACATTGTACTAACTCAGTAGTTTATAACAAACGTAAGTGTTCAATTGCTATAGTTTGTTACTCCAACACACTTGCATAGAAAAATAGGCATCAATTGCTTGATAAAAACGATCTGTAGCTAACTGAAGAGGTAATGATAGTAGTAACTAGCACAAAAGTAATGTCTAGAGCAAGCAACTGGTATTCGTCATAGAAAAATTGTAGTAGTATTTAACATCTTACCAAGGGCGTATCTACAACTTCAAGGATGGATGCTTCTAAAAGGTCTTCAATGTATATCTCTCCAAGCAGAGAAGCAGAAAAGACCCCAAGTTTTGATTCAAACAAATCTAATGCACTCCACTGTCGAATAAGTTCGTCCTTGTCTATGGCAGAACCTCTGGGAAACACCGATAAATAAAGGAAGCTCAATTTTAATGTATGGTGCATGCTGTAATATATTGTCATGAATGATGAAAATACTGTCGACTCAGGGAAAAATCTTTCCTCCAGTTTCCAGAATTCTTCATCCCTAGCAGCGAGCCAGGTGTTCATGCCCTGATTATGCACCATTGAGCCAAGAAATTGGGCTAACATAGGAATTCCGTTGCACCTCCTTACAATTTTCTTACCAATTTCGGTATACTGTGGATCTACTATTGCATCTTTGTCTCCAAATGCTTTCTCAGAAAATACAGTCCAACAGTGTTCTTCAGATAGACCACACAAGTTGTATGATGAACTAGTACGCATCACTTCCGCTACAAGCTTACTAGAAGTGGTCACTATAACCTTGGCACATTTCTGTTTGTCCCCAAACAATTTCTTCAAATTAATCAGCCAATTTGCATTCATAGAGATTAGATTGTCCAAGATAATTAGGCAGCTGCTGTTATGAAGTATCTTTTGAACATCATGCGCAAGCTGGAAGGGGGGCCCCAAAGAATAATCTCTGCAAACTTGAAGTATCCTACCTTTCACTGATTTATTAGCTTCTGATATAATGTGTGTACCAATTTTCGTAAGGTCCAAGTTCTTGCCAAGGCTTATCCATACCCGAAAATCGAATTCCCAATCTTCTCCCTCATCCTCGAAAACTAACCTAGCAAGACTCGATTTGCCCAGCCCTGGTTGGCCAACTATTGGAAGGATGGACAAATTATCGCCATTATTTTGCAAGAGCAGTTCTTTTATATCTTGTTTGTCACGATCCCTTCCAATGATTGCAGCTCCATCAAATCCAAATTGTTCCTCCTGTTGCTTAGGAAGTGCTATAGTGCGTTGATGTTGACGCGAACAGAATTTGACAGAACGGTCCGTCACATAACGTAGCCTCCTGCTGATCATGTCCAACCTAGGGGCAACACTTGTATGCAGAAGTAACGGACTTGATAACCAGAACATTGTGGCCTGCAAAATGTGGTTCAGTTCCTTAGAATAATCGGCTTCGAAAATCATTTGAAAAAATGTGGTTCTGTTACTTACAATACTTGACTTCGAAAATCATTTTTAAATGTTTGCACAATTGAATTAGCGTCAAGATGCTAGCTTGCTGTAACCAATGTTAGCGTGTGTGTGCTGTGCGTGCGTGTGTGACACAGGCACACAGTGACAGAAATAGAAGGGAGAGTACCTTCCAGGTCCGGCGGCTGTGTCGGTGCCTGATGCTGCCGTGGTATTCAAGCTCGTCGAGTAGATCCTCCAACTCGTAGAGCAATCTCTTGATCTCCCTCACCCGCACGGTCGCATCCAAGGATCGGTCCTCCATTAAGATCGACAGAACCACCCGCAACGTGCACAGGGGCAACTTGAGATAATCCAAGACCTCGTCGAACTTGGACGGAAGGCCCCGCCTTACGGCACCAGATTCGAGCCGCCGTTGGATCCCGTCTACGACGGCGGCGGCGGTCGTGGTGGCCATGACGCCGTGGATGGTAAAAGCGGATGAGGGAAGCGACGCCTCTCTCGGTAATTAAGCCACCACACTTGGATTGGAATCGGGAGGAGCTAGAGGCTCGAGGTTGAGGCGGACCCGGCTTGGACGCAAAATCTTGTCGGATTTGCCGCGTAACGCGTGAAGAATTCAGTTCCACGCACCGACGCACGGCGCACCCCTCCCAGCATATAAATGTGGGCTGGTTCTCTTTCATTGGTTTTGGAAACTTTTTCAGCTTCTGGCCGACTTTTTTTCTGGTTTTACCCAGTTTTTGTTTTTCTGTTTGCTTTTTTCTTGTCTGTTTTTTATGTTTCCTTTTTTTTTTACTTTTTTATTTTAAAACATTCATGATGTTTGGAAATAGCACACGATAATTCTAAAAAATATTCATTGTCTAAAAGAATACTTTCATGAGATTTAAAAATTATTCACCAGTTAGAAAAATTGTTCATGGTGATAAGAACTGTTCATGTGGGTTAAAAATTGTTCATCGGGGCTTGAAGATAGTTTTATGCGATTTTAAAAATGTTCATGGTTTTTTAATATTCACCGGTTTAAAAGATTTTTTACACCAATATTTTTTTTATAAGTAAATAGTACTTTTTAAGATTAAAAAACAATACCTTGTTGGGCCGCATTCCAGATTCGATCTTCGCTAACAACATGGCCAAATACTGCCTTTTTTACATTTTGGCGCAACGGCCCTCCAACTGCTAACCTATGTGTCTCATGTCATTCTCAAAAGAGGTAATTGCACCAGACATACAATAACTTGTCCATCAAGTGCAGTTTCATACAAAAACTCTCCAACTGTGGTGCGGTGGTACAAAAACTTTCAACCTGTGTGCAAAATCATACAAAATCGTTGCGGAGCCGACACGTGTCCAGTCCAGCGTGGAAACTGAGAGGGGCCCGGCGCCCAGTAAATTTGCAGATAACCCCTCTCATTTTTCCTTTTTTTGTAGCTCGCTCCCACCTCGCTGGAGCACGATCCCGTTCTGTACGTTTGACCTCGTTCTCCTCCTCCCCACGATGATCTCCCCTCGCCGGCGATTCGTGCTGTTGCTGCCGCCTTGCACCCATCCTTGCCTGAGACCCGCATGCTTGCCTCCCCTCCCTAACCCTCCGTGCCGTGGATTTGTTGGTCGATCGAGCAGACCGGCTCCTCTCGATCCCGATCTCGCCGGCCGCCGGCCGCCGCCATGGCTTCTCCACGCGAGAGCCCCCGCCCCAGCTGCTCGTCCAAGACGACGTGCGCCTCCACCAGATACTAGTACAAGCGTGAAGGCTCTCTCCTCGCGCCGCCGTCCCGAGAGCAGCTGGCCACACCGACGAGGAGGGAGACGTTGACCACAGGTAAGGGTCCCTTTTCTTCTCATTTTTCTTACCTGCTCTGCTCACGAACCCAATTTTCCAGTGTTTGCAAATTAGGTGTTGTGAAGAATGAAAGAAAAGTTTCTATGAAGCAAGGCGGTGATGTTCTGTAGCCTGAAGGAAGTTTTTTTTTTTTTTTTTTTGAGAGCCTTCTCTTAAGTATACAAGCTGTAGAATCTGTTCGGACACACAGGAACTCACACCACACACACACCACACACACGCACACACCCCACCTATGTGTCTAAACTAGACCTACAACCTATATCCCTAATACGTCCTGAGAGACTTGCCGAAGACCGCTGCTCCGGGACCGACGGGCACGTCGACCTCGCCTGTGGCGCGTGGACGTTGAGAGGCATTTGCAGACTTCAAGTACTGTTCAGTGAACAGTGTTGCTACAGTGTCGCCGGGTGAACAGTGCAGCTGGTGAGACGCTCGAATTTGCTCCCGCTGGGAGTCGAACTCGAGTGGGTGGGGTGGCCACCGCCAGCCCTCACCACTGGGCTATCGAGCCCGTCTCGCCTGAAGGAAGTTGTGTCAGAGTGGCATTTGAGCTGCGCAAAATGTGAATTCGAGATGGACAAGACATATAGCAGCAGGAGCTGGCATGCACCAAGCGTAGTAGCGGCAAGAGTAGTATCTGTATGTGCTAGTTTGTGTGTGTGCGTTCGAGATGTGCAAGAGTAGTATGTAGCAGGAAGAGGACTATAAAGGTAGCAGCAAGAGTGTCAGTGTGTGCATCAGTGATGCATCTTGTGTATCAGCAAGAGTGTCAGTAGGATTGTATCAGTGTCTTCCTTGTATCAGTGTTGTATCATTGCGGCTGAAGAGATGAATGAAACAGTGTTTCCTGTATTTGTGCTTTTGTTCATTGTTTATATACTGAATGGATTATTGAGAGAAGCTAGGTATCTAAACTTTATTTGTCAGCAGGACAAATTTTGACATGATCTTCCTGAACTGGGAGAAGTTCAAAAACATGCATATCTCCCAGATACCTCCCAGGCCATGACAGAACAAGACCATAGTGTCACACTTTCAAAGATAACAAATATACTAAATTGTGGCAGTGCACCAACTGAACCAAATTGAACAAAACTGAACCAGTATACATCATAGAACCAAATTGTGGCAGTGCACTACCTCTGTTCCTTAATCAAAATTGTCCAAATTGAAAAGCCATAATAAAAATTCTGCCAAGTTCACATATGAACTAAAATAAATTGGTACTCCAATGCAGTAAGTACAATCAATCAAGCACTACTCAGGTGCATTTTGAGTGATATGAATTTCATCCGGCATTTCTTCACGCAGAACCTGATTTAGATCAGGCAAGCCTGGTTGTGATCGCCTGGTTTGTTCATCACCAAATAGCATGTAATATGCTGATCCAGGACCTGTGTTGTATGCACCATCTTCGCTTCTTCCTGTTTGAGATTGTGCAATTGTTGGCTCCATGGTTGGAGCAGTTGGCTCCATGGTTGGAGCAGCTTGCTGCGCTTTTCTCTTTGAACCTCTCCCTCTTGATGAACTTGCATCCTTGGATGTAGTTCCAACTGTACTTGGACCAGCTTTCTGCTTCGCTTTACTGCTTCCTCTTGCACTTCCAGCTAGGCCTCCTCTGCCTCTTGCAGTTAGGCCTCCCCTGCCTCTCCCAGTTAGGCCTCCCCTTGCGTGTGCAGTTGTCACTGTCGCTGTCGGCATGGCTTCCCTTGCAGCCACCACAAACGCACTTTCTTCAGGCAAAGGTTGAAAAACTCTTGGCTGACTAAAATATGCATTAGCCTGCCAAATTTATTTTCATTAGCTTCGACTGAAGGAAAAATAATAGCAAAGACGTAGTGACTAGTAAGCATTCAAACCTCCTGTCCCATGACGTAAACCATGCTCGTTGGGCGATTACTTGGATCATTAGTGGGGTTTGGCTGCATGGGAATTATGTGCTGCAAAAGGGGAAAATGTACTGGTTTTGTTAGGCAATAAAAATGAAGGAATAGTGAAAAACTAACATCATATGCAATATATATACCTGCAAAATAGAGGGGTCATCATAATCTTCATCTACCACATCGACATCCACATCCACAATGTTCTGCTCCAAAACCCACTTGGCATGCCCTTTTCTATTGTGGTTTGGATTTCCACACACTGAACAATGCATTGTCACGCCCGACTTAGACAAAAATTTCACTCCATTTTTCTCCTTCTCTTCAGGAGTTTTCCTCCTATTCTTTTTAGGCCTACCCATTACCTTGGTGTACAGAGGAGGGTGTACTACCACCGCATTCATCTTCTCCCAGAAAACCCTTGATCTAAGAGGTGCCAAGTTATAGGCATAAGCTTTTTTATATGTTGCTATGGTGTAGCAGCTGTGCACCAAGTTGTCGACGTTAAGATTGTCTGTCCTACAGCATGCTATAGCATGATGGCAAGGTATTCCTGTCAACTGCCATCTTTTGCAATCACATGTCCTTCCTACAATATCCACATTGTATATGGTTTCATATTCATGTGATTTCTCATGATACAAACCATTTCCAACATGTTTAGCACTAACTTTTGCTGCCAATTCAGTAAGTTTCTCAAGTTTCTTCTTTATTTTGGGACAGATAGTTCCAGGCCATTTCTCACATTCTTGCTGCTTCCCAACATTTCGATGCATTATCTTGTAGAAAATTGTCTCAAGCATTGATAGGACCGGAAATTCCCTAGCTACTAGAATGTAGCTGCAAAAGGCCAAAAAAAAATGTAAGAGTCATGATTCCAGATTTATGATATTTCATTTAAGAGTGTTAGATGCATGACATTTACCTGTTGAAAACTTCAGAGTGATTATTCAGCAACATGTCACATTTTGGAAACTCACTAAAAAAGTTCTTAATTCAAGTGTTTGGCTGAAGTTCCTCAACCCAGGCCCAAGCTTCTTCACTATCAACTTTCAGCTTTTCCATGTTTCTTTGCCATGTTGGAATGTTTGTTGACCTTGCAATGGCCCACAAATCAATTTTCAAAGTTTCTCCTTTGTGTTTTTTGTGGAAATTTTGATAGAGATGCCTAACACAGTGCCTATGCTCTGAATCGGGAAATACTTGCTTGACTGCATTAATTAGCCCCTACAAATAGTAGTAAACAGAGGAATAGAAGTAAGTACAAAATAAGAACAGAAATCCTACATATTTACAAACAGTGATGAAAAGGTAATTTACTATACTCTTAAATAAATGAAGAAATACCTTCTGCCTGTCACTCATAATAGTGAATGGAGAAGTGTTGGTAATGTTCAGGTCATCTCTCAATGTGGTCAGAAACCATTCCCAAGAACTTGTGCTCTCTACCTCGACTAATCCCATTGCAATTGGGAAGATGCAGTCATTGGGATCGATACCAACTGCTGTAAGCAAATTACCCTTGTATCTCGTCTTAATGTGACATCCATCTATGCAAATCAGTGGCCTGCATCCTTCTAGGAAACCCCTCTTGCAGGCATCGTAAGACCAGTACAAAGTTGCCAAATGCTCCTTTGGAGTTGGATCTGAGTGCTCTTTTATTTGATTTGTGGTAAGGAAAAATCTAGAGCCAGGATTTGATCTCCTCAACTCTTGCGCATAGTCAAACAACAATGTAAATTGCTCGGCTTCGTCACCATGGATAATATTTAGTGCAAACTTTCTTGCTCTCCCCAACTAAAATCTGTTTGGGCACATATTGAATTTTCTTTGCACTTTTGCTGCAAATGTCTGCAAATCCATTTTCTGGTTATCTCTAAACTCGTCAATGAAACATTGAGTGAGAAACGGAGCAGTGAGTGTCCTGACCTCCCATTGCCTCTCACATGTGTGCAAACCATTGTACTTTCTCACTACAATGGCCTCAGTCCTGCTATCCTTCGACACCTTAATCATCCAAGGGCAACCTTTATCATCCGCACATATAGCATCAAGCCTGGTTGCTTCATTTCGTGGCTTTCTCTCTTTTCTTCTTTCATTGACAGTATATGCATTTAATGTTTTTCTGAATTCTGACATGCACGAAAAAACCATGCCTATTCTGAACACTGGAGCCTCCATATCCACTTCTGTATTGAATTCTTTAAATTTGTATTTCAGCAACATGTGTTGCTCATTTGTCAGCTGTAAATCATCATGATCAGGACCAGCATCATCCTCCACTTCAGTTATTTCTGATAACTCATTGTTATCATTCACATCCTTGTCAGTATTTGCGAGGAACAGGTCATCATCACCATCCTCCACATCATAGTCACTATCATAAAATTCAGTGTCGCTGTCGGTGTCACCATCTTCAGCTTCATTGTCTATATGTTCACTCTCTTTCTCTGTTGCAGCAGCCGGGCCTGAACCTGCATGGCCAGCTCCATTATGTTTCTCCGTGCTACCACTCTGGCATGCATATTTGCTAAGGATTTGTACGGGCACATCTTCTCTCAGATTCTTCAGGAAATTGGTATGGTCCACCATGAGGCACAATGTTTTCTCCTCACTCACCGCTGCCATCATTGCAAGGACGTGAGAATCATTCTCAATCAAACACAGGCCATCTAAAGGGCTTTTCCCAGGAAGTAACCAATACACACTTGTTCTCCCTGTAATCTCATTCCCTCCTTCCTTAATAAACTCCTCAATCCACAAAAGTGAGAATGTATCTGTATTGCAATTGTCCCAATAATCCACACTCCCATTCTCATAGCACAAATCATCCTTCAGGCCACAAAAAAACCCATTATGATTCAAGTGTATAGTGAATTTGTCAGGACCATCTGCACATATCCAACAACAGACAGAAAATTCAGTTAGTGGCAACACATGACTCAGAATATGCAGTTAACAATACCGCTCTGCTGTTTTCAGGTACAGAATAATAAGTAGCTCTATTTCGAAAATCATAGCAAGAATAATGTTGATGTAAATTAAGTACATCCTTTTGTATTAGAAACTAGGCATCATATAAAAGCTGTGAGGGAACAAAACATGAGTTTATATGAATGGTAAGGGATCCTAAAGCACACTGTAAATCTCTATTATTCGCTATCTCTGAAACTTTAGACAGATGCAATGAAACAGGTGTATCAGGAGCTTCACAACTCCGTTTGGAAAGTTTAACCTCTCAAAACGATCCTAAGAACAAAGCCTACAAAACACCCATCTATTAATCCTCTGATTTGGCCGTATGGGTACTCGAAAATGATGATATCTGAATCTGTACACCCAGAAACAGGGATACAAAACATGTGGAAACAGGGCATCTCTATAATTGTGATGATAGACCAAAATTTCTTCATACACATAGAATATCATATAACCTTATCGTACTGAACCCATAACACATCTCAATCGGCCCCTTTCCGCCATGAATTTTGAGACTTTTGTGCCATGAAAGCACAACGAAAAGGCACCCTCAAATCTAATAATTTCTGGAAAATCTTGGTGCAGAAACGATGCCTAAACATTAACAGCACCTACATCATCTCATTTTCCAACAAATCAAGGAAGGTAAAGCCTATCTAAACCCATTACCGCGCCCATGCCACGAACGAACCAGAGACCACGTACAGAGCACCTAGGCGACGGGGAACGAGCTCACCATAGTGTGGAGGGTCTTCGTCCCAGTTTCGCCGGTGAGGATTACCGGCCATCATCATCTCGAACGATCTCCACCTCCGTCTTTGGACTTCGCCTTCCTCGCCTCCGTTCTCTCCGTGCTGGCGAAGAAGGAAACTGCCGAACAGAGAATCCCGAGATTTCTGCATAGGAGGTTCCGTAATATCTGAAAACAGTGGGAGGACTTGATGTAAAAGAGAAATATGAGAGGGGGAGTACGTCTCGTTGGAGAGGTGTGAACCAACACAATTGTCGGGGGGCCACCCCCGGGTAGGGTCAAAGCTTGGCATAAGTTGAGTTTAAAGATGTGCCGAGGTACGGAAAGGGCCGACCTGTTTGGGTCTGGGAGTGTCCGAGCTTTATCTTGACCTGGAGAATATAAAGGCCGACCTGTCTTGGCCCAGAGGGGTCCGAGGTTTCGCGTTGGCATGGGCCGACGTTCATAATCCGAGCTATGGTCAGCCGACCTAACTACCTCGGTGCTATGATTTGTATTGTGAGTGCAGGAGAAGCTATTTGAAGGAAGTAAGGTCCGACCTGGTCAGATCTTAAGCGCAAGACCCGAGGTAAGGAGCCCGACACATCCGTGCCGGGCTAACCAAGGCAAGAAGCCGTAGGTCGGGCAGGAGTCAATGCTCCTGTCACTTCCTGCCTGACACAAGAGCGTCTGACACGCGCGGCGCCCGGCAGAGGCGTGCTCCGGGTTCTGCGGGGCTGCACGTCTCTGACCGCTGGCCACGCGAGATCTGGGGAAAGGCTACGAGGTAGCTCAGCCAGGCCACGTCCTGTCTCTGTCAGAGGGGACATCCTAGCTCTACTGTGGTGATGCAGGGGATGGGCAGGCCATGTCCTGTCCCTGACAAGAGTACGATGATGACCAAAGCAGAGGCATGGCAACAGTGTTCAGCAAGGGGCACAACGGTAACTCGGCTGGCCTATATAATGGGCTTCAACCCCTCCTGCGGGAGAGGATCGACCGAGAGAGGGATCAATCAAGAGAGGAACCTTGGAATCCCCGGAGACACCTCGGATCCAAGCTCGGAGTTCCTTTTTCCCCCCTTGTAGCTTCATCTTCTACCTCAAGTTCTCACCATTGTATCATCACACAGCTCGAGGAGCGGCTTGTACTTGTCACCTTGAGGTATACACCAAGTAGGATAGTGCTGCAGTAGGGGTGTTACCTCCACAAGAGGGCCCCGAAGCAGGGTACATCGTGGTGTGCTTTGTGTTCTTGGTTTCTTGGTTTCTAGTTCATGTTCTTGCGGTTTCTTGCGTGTTCTTGCTTGTGCACTTCTTGAGTGCATAAACCCTCCCCGGATTCCCCCAACGACCATTCGGCCCCATCTTAGCCATACCTATGGCATCAGCCGTGATCCCACCACGACAACAATGGTTCAACAGCCACAAAGGCTTCACCTTCTTTTCCGATGAACCGCACCACAAAGGTTTGGTTCACCTTCAACTATCGGAAACCTTGAAGGCGGAGTCCGGAGCCTTTACAACAACGATCCGGGGCACAACTCACAACTGGATTGGGGGCTCCCGAACAGCTACAATCTGTCACAAAGACAATAAGTGAGATCAACAAGAAGCTAGGTTTTCCCAATCGAAACCCTAGCAAAAGGGGCCCTCAAATAAATGAGGGGGAAATGAAAATGGCTTGGTGAAGATGTAGATCCGGGCCTTCTCCTTCAATCCTCCAAGTATCAACGAGTTTGGGTGGAGGGATTGGGAGATCTTGTAGTTTTGAGCTTGCAACAATGGAGGTGCAGATATTTTGGGCGAGTGATGGACCTTCACGTAGTTACCTGCGTGAAAAGTAAATGGGTTAGGTTGAGACTCCAAGTGCAGAGTGTGTAGTAAGTGGAAGACGTGTTTTCCCCACGAGGGGTGACTCGAGGGTTTAATATCGAACTCTCGGGGAATCAGTAGTGAAGATTTATCTTTCCTATCCTTCTTTTGGTTACCTACAAAACAAAGTAAATGTTTTGGTCCTCAACCTCACCTAGTGGTTGTCAAGCACAAGGTGTGAGAATGATATCAAGATAATATGCAATGCAAACAAGAAATAAATATGCAATGGTGGTAAATAAATATGCAAGGATGGTGGTAGCAATGATAAATGATATTTTTGGGTTTTATATGATGAATGCAAGATGTAAAAGTGTTTTTGTATTTTCGGATTTTTAAATGGCAGAAAATGGAAAGTGGTAAAAGTGGTTGGAAAGGTGTTTCTTATGATTAAAAATGGACCGGGGTTCATGGTTTCACAAATGCACTCTCTCTTTAATAAAGTGGTAGACAATGGAACACTAGAGTTGACATATGAGATTGCAACACAACAGTTTAATGACAAGTTATAATTATATGGGCATCACGTCCTAACATAGAGACCTTTTGGTTATTAGTATACTCCACCAAGATGCGAACTAAATCATAACACCTCAGTAATTAAGATAACTCAGAGTATAGCAATAAGTATCATGACATGAAGTTAAAATAAGAACATGCTAGATCTAGTCATGGAGTAGTGGCAATGGTCACACCCACATCTCCGGTAGCATGGTATTTCTTTTTATCCCTAGTGAGGCAACAAAGTAAGGTAAAACACCCAAGTGGATCGCAGAACTTTCTCTCACGTTCACTGCACTAGCCACCCCGTTACTCCAACTAATGCACACGTTCCCCCTCACACGCTCTCATAAACATGCTTGATCATGACAAGTAAATAAGAACGGGGTACATAATATGCATCTACTTTCATAACTGAAACAAAACCATTGCAATCTCAAACATATATTAACTCATAAAAAGATCCACCACAAAGGTATTACATAGATGACCGTAATCATGTTCAGCAGCTCATACGGTACTAATTAGTGAAGCTCAAGAGAGAGAGATACATAAGTTACTTCCACAAACCCATAGTCCAGAGGTGGACTACTCCCTCTTCATCATGGAGACGGTGGAGAAGTCGTTGGAGAAGATGGAGACCACGCCGGCAGCGCCCCGCCGGAGTTTTCCCCCTCCAATCTGCAACTCCAGGTCTCTGTTTCGGTGTTTCTGTGTTTCTGCGGCGCTCCTTCCAGAGAACGTCGGGGGACTATTTTTATAGGCGGTTTTAGGTCAAAACGAGTCGGTGGAGGAAAGATCGACGGCAACGGAGCTCCGAGGCCAAAAGGGGGGTCCCACGCGGCCAGGTACTGGCCGCGTGGGCCCACTCATCTGGCCCTCGGGCCTCCGCTTGTTTGCTTCCTTCGCTCCCACGCTTTGTTCCTTCCAAAAACTGATGCTCGTAAATTTCCAGGTCATTTGGACGTCGTTTGGGTCCCTGAAACATTAAAATATAGAAATAGGGTTTTCTGCCTGTGCAGGGTTAATTCCATAAAAAATAGGAAACATATCAAATATTCCCAAAATCATTATAAAACAGTGATATAACCCTTATATGATGCAAATATGACTGGAATATAAGTAAAATAATGCAAAGTTCATGTATGCATTTTACATGCATCAACATCCCCAAGCTTAACCTATACTCGTCCTCGAGTATGAAGGTGATAAAACTAACATGGACTTTGCAATTTAATACTAACAATGGATATCAAAGATGATTACTATTGCTACATAGAGTCAAATGTTCATTCTTAAAAGGAGTAGCAATATGCAAGATAGTTTATGAAGTGATATCAAGTATTCAATGCAAGGATGTTCAATGATAATTCACAAAGTGTAACATAAAAGAAAGTACTATGGACCACATGTATGCATAATGATAAGTAAGAACATCCTACAATGGTCATAGAGTATTGATGAAAATCTGAATATAAAAGGTGGACACTTTGGAAAGATATATATGAGTAGAGGTAAAGCATGAATAAGTTTCATCTAACTTCTGAACTTCTCTACTTAAGTTAATGATTGTAATGTGGTAATCCTTGGTGTCAAGCTCTCATTCCCCTATCATAGCATCTTGAATGATTAAGTTTAAAGTGAAAGCAAATATGAGTAGTGTGCTTGACAAAGTACAGGTTGAAAGTCTCATGCCCCTTGAATACAAGTACCTACTCCATGTGTTACTCAACTTGGAAACAAAGCAAGTTCAAGTTAAATATCATTGTAAGTAATAATAGTATCATTAAGAGCGTCAACTGGGGTACCTCTTGTCCCAGGATATGGAACAAGCCCATATCAAAATGACAAGACAAACAAACACAATGAACAATCTCAACACCCTTTTTATTTACCATTAGATAGCTTTTTATTGTAAGGTGTATCACAGAAGGTTCACCATAGCATGTAAGTAAATTTCCACCATGAATGATGCATGGCTTAGATTAGCGGCCCAGGCGTCTCTCTAACCATTTATACAAACTCATTTAAACTCACTTCATTTCCACATTTATTTCACCCATGGTAAGCATCCATAAACAAAAGTACATGATATCAACTAAATGAAATGAAGTGCATGTTGAAAGCTTGCCATGTGACAGCACATATGAGCTAACTCTCAACCAAAGACATTTGTCAAGCCCACAACATCATAATTTTAATCACAATGGGTCATATTTTATTTATGCAATGAAAGTAAAGTGTGCATCAAGTTCGAGAGAGCTCTATAACCAACTTTTCCCATAACAATCAACAACATAAGCATTTTCATTCAGAGGTATAGATAACACAAATATCATGATAAACATACTCGGAATAGCATAAAGCTAATAGGTAGATATGGTGGACTCACTGGAAAAACTTTGGTTGAAGGTGTTGGAAACAAGTTTTTGCTTGTTGGAATTTTTGGGCTAGCAAGAGGGAGAAAGTTGACCATCTAAATGCATGCATGAGTGTCCATAGAACTAACTAATCCATGTTAAACAAGGTAAAATAACATTCAGCATCAAAACATGAATAAAAGATAGCTCTTGATAAAATACTTGCAAATTATTACTCATTAACAAGCTCATGAATCATGCAACTATATGTATCTTTTAAAATCAACTCAACATCCCTTTTCCCAATCTTTAATAGCATCCAACATAATTCAACCCAAATTTCCAGTAGCTCTCTCATATATAAATGATAGTGTGGTGGTCTCACAAAATAAAAATCAAACCAAAACAAACAAAAAGACGCTCCAAGTTTATGCGATAAAGTGTTTCGATCGAAAAACAGAAGTTAGACGTGTGCAAACCGAGAGTGTGTAGGTCCAGTGGGGTTGTCTTCACATCCCCAAGCTTATGGTCTTCACCATCCTTGGATAGCTCTTGGTGCATCTCCTCTAATCCCTGTGAAAAAACTTCAAAACACCGTTTCTCCCATTTCTTTTTCTGTGGGGTGCATTAGTAGTGATAAACAAATAGATTTCTTGCTGCATATAATCCTTAGACAAAAATTCATATGAATGTCCAGAAAGTGTATAATGTTGTATGCCTACTCATAAACTCAATTGGATCAAAAAGATTCAAGTTAAAAGTTCTAAGCATGCATCAAACAAAATGGGACAGAATCTGTCCAGAAAAACAGCAGCAGCAAAACGTATTTTTCTACCCTACTTAACTTTGTCGAAAATTCCGAAAAATTCATGCATACAGAGGATGAAAAGTTGCAACTACAGTTCAAATATGAGCTCATTCGGAGTTACAGAATAAGAATTAAAAATCATACCGTGCACAGATTCGTGCAGGAATAAAATCTCCGAACGCTATAAGCAACTTTTCAAACCAAAATGAGTAAAACTTGGCACTTTATTAAAAATTCCAGAAACTAAACTAAACACAAAGTCTCTTGTTACAGCAAGAGGACACAAAGAAAATCACAAATAAAAACAACCGGGTTGCCTCCCGTAAAGCGCTTTCTTTATAGCCATATAGCTAGGCTTCTTACTTGATGTTTATGGACGAAGCTCATGAGGGAGCTTGAACTTTGGTGTGTCCCTCTTCCTTGGAAGTGTTCATGCATAATACCAGGATCCCATGGTGTTCTCAAACCAATCAAAATAATAGTCAAGTTGAACCCTAGTTGAGAGAAAAACAAAACACAAAAGTAATAACAACGAAGTCTAACTTTCTTTCTATGCATTGGCATTTTGTATATGAATGAATCACCATAAATAGAAGTTTCCAATGCATATTAACAATATTTACTTGCAGCATATAATTATTAGTAACATAAAGAGGGTTCTTATCACCTCCTCTTTCATAATAGTTGCAAGTAGTAGAAATAAATTCAACCATATAACCACAAGAATCATTCAACTTAGATAATTTAGGCACATAAAGAGGATTATTAAATTTATTTGGAATTCATTAGCATGCTTCCCTCTTTCAAAATAATTATTAAGATCAATATCAAGTTTAATATCATGGTTGCAACAAATATTTGGAACTAAAGATAATTGCAAACCACATAAGTATTTCTCAACATAAGCAAATTTCTCCTCCATGGTGTAACTAGGAGAATTTAAGAACAAAGTAGGACTCTCATGAGTAAGAGTACCATCACAAACAGCAAGTATATCATTTTTATCCTCACATAAATTTGTAACAACTTCTAAACATGAGGATTATCAATAAGCATAGGACCATCATCTAAAGCATTATCATATAGCATATTTAAGCAACACTCCTCATTATCATCAATAAGTTCACTAGTAGTATTACTAGAAAGTAAAGGAGCATTATTAGTTTCATCATAATAGCATGGGTTATCATAAACTTCTTTAGGAGTAAAATACTTAAGAAAGAAAACCTCCCTCAAAATACTCCATTCAATAGTGACTTCTTCATCCAAAGACCTGAACCAAATACGAGCATTACCAGATAAAGACAAATATAATAGCTTCCTTTTCACCTGATCATCAGAAATACCAGGAAGCCTAAATAAACCACATATGTCTTCAATTGTCTCCACGTGTTCACGTGCAGACTTAGTTCCATCCCCTGTAAATGGATTTTTCATAACACTTTTAACATGACCAACGGGGATTTTAAATCCCACTTTAGGTACCTCAGACATAGTAGTTTCAACCACTTTAGGAGCAATAGCATAAGCACTTTCATATAAAGCATGATGCAGCGAGGCACGATTCATAAATGCCATAGTAACAATGAGATAATAAAATTCAGCTTTCAAGTTTCCTTACCAAACTTCTTACCAATAGCTTAAAACACATATTAAAAACAACACTTAATTTTTATGGATTTTATGTTTTTAGATGAAAACTGAAAATAAAAATATGCAAACCGAAATATGATATGCAAGACAATGACAAAACAAAATAAATTGCTTTGAAGGTAAAGATGGATAAGATGATGCTCACGTAGGTGCAACCTCCCCAAGCTTAGGTGTTAGCACAAGTTGGTGATGAAGTTGACTTGGTGAGATATCCTTGGATAAACCCGGCGCCAGAAAACAGAGCTAGTGCAGGGGACCCTTGGATAAACCTTTCAGCAATGATTCCCCGGCAACGGCGCCAGAAAACAGTCTTGATGGCCCTTCACGTAGTTACCTGCGTGAAAAGTAAATGGGTTAGGTTGAGACTCCAAGTGCAGAGTGTGTAGTAAGTGGAAGACGTGTTTTCCCCACGAGGGGTGACTCGAGGGTTTAATATCGAACTCTCGGGGAATCAGTAGTGAAGATTTATCTTTCCTATCCTTCTTTTGGTTACCTACAAAACAAAGTAAATGTTTTGGTCCTCAACCTCACCTAGTGGTTGTCAAGCACAAGGTGTGAGAATGATATCAAGATAATATGCAATGCAAACAAGAAATAAATATGCAATGGTGGTAAATAAATATGCAAGGATGGTGGTAGCAATGATAAATGATATTTTTGGGTTTTATATGATGAATGCAAGATGTAAAAGTGTTTTTGTATTTTCGGATTTTTAAATGGCAGAAAATGGTAAAGTGGTAAAAGTGGTTGGAAAGGTGTTTCTTATGATTAAAAATGGACCGGGGTTCATGGTTTCACAAATGCACTCTCTCTTTAATAAAGTGGTAGACAATGGAACACTAGAGTTGACATATGAGATTGCAACACAACAGTTTAATGACAAGTTATAATTATATGGGCATCACGTCCTAACATAGAGACCTTTTGGTTATTAGTCTCTCTTATACTCCACCAAGATGCGAACTAAATCATAACACCTCAGTAATTAAGATAACTCAGAGTATAGCAATAAGTATCATGACATGAAGTTAAAATAAGAACATGCTAGATCTAGTCATGGAGTAGTGGCAATGGTCACACCCACATCTCCGGTAGCATGGTATTTCTTTTTATCCCTAGTGAGGCAACAAAGTAAGGTAAAACACCCAAGTGGATCGCAGAACTTTCTCTCACGTTCACTGCACTAGCCACCCCCCGTTACTCCAACTAATGCACACGTTCCCCCTCACACGCTCTCATAAACATGCTTGATCATGACAAGTAAATAAGAACGGGGTACATAATATGCATCTACTTTCATAACTGAAACAAAACCATTGCAATCTCAAACATATATTAACTCATAAAAAGATCCACCACAAAGGTATTACATAGATGACCGTAATCATGTTCAGCAGCTCATACGGTACTAATTAGTGAAGCTCAAGAGAGAGAGATACATAAGTTACTTCCACAAACCCATAGTCCAGAGGTGGACTACTCCCTCTTCATCATGGAGACGGGAGAAGTCGTTGGAGAAGATGGAGACCACGCCGGCAGCCCCGCCGGAGTTTTCCCCCTCCAATCTGCAACTCCAGGTCTCTGTTTCGGTGTTTCTGTGTTTCTGCGGCGCTCCTTCCAGAGAACGTCGGGGGACTATTTTTATATGCGGTTTTAGGTCAAAACGAGTCGGTGGAGGAAAGATCGACGGCAACGGAGCTCCGAGGGCCAAAAGGGGGGTCCCACGCGGCCATGTACTGGCCACGTGGGCCCACTCATCTGGGCCCTCGGGCCTCCGCTTGTTTGCTTCCTTCGCTCCCACGCTTTGTTCCTTCCAAAAACTGATGCTCGTAAATTTCCAGGTCATTTGGACGTCGTTTGGGTCCCTGAAACATTAAAATATAGAAATAGGGTTTCTGCCTGTGCAGGGTTAATTCCATAAAAAATAGGAAACATATCAAATATTCCCAAAATCATTTTAAAACAGTGATATAACCCTTATATGATGCAAATATGACTGGAATATAAGTAAAAATAATGAAAAGTTCATGTATGCATTTTACATGCATCAGCGAGCTGAGCTGCTGGAGGTTGGTGGAGGGGTTTTTATACCCTCCCAGAAATGTAGCCGTTTGCCGATAGGTGAATCGGATAATCCGATACAAGTGAGCACCGGATAATCCGATCCGTCGAATAATCCGATCAACAAGTATCGGATATTCTGAAAAACTCCAGTATGTCACAAAACTTGGTTGCTTGTAGTCCTTAGCCGAATTCGAGCAATTCTTGAGCATCGGATAATCCGAATCAACCTTGATCGGATAATCCGAAAAACTCCAGTACGTATTGCTTTTAAAGTCCTTAGCCGAATTCGAGCAATTCTTCAGAATCGGATAATCCGAATCAGCCTTGATCGGATAATCCGAAAAACTCCAGTACGCATTGCTTTTAAAGTCCTTAGCCGAATTTGAGAAATTCTTCAGAATCGGATAATCCGAATCAGCCTTGATCGGATAATCCGATTCCCTATCTTCAGCAACAATACAATCTCTTTTCAACTTCCTTTTTGGATTCGATGCAAAGATGTTTTAACCACCTAAAACCTGCATCACTTGATTCACATATTAAATCATCACTAGCGTTGTTGCCTAACACACAAAACACAAGGGATTAAGAAATGTCCTTTCACAACTCCTGTTTGTCTTTCGATGTGCGTGTTCAGAACTCATAACTTTGTATGCTAGGACTTCAAGACAACCAACCGATGATGCTGCTGGAACGGTTCGCGCCCGCCTCCCAAACCCTTGGCACACATTACTCATGGAAACATGGCGCACGATGACAAGCATCTGGTTTGATGGTGCCACAGTTGGATGAACATGATCTCCTTGATATTTTACTTGAGGATTCACAATCCAACCCTCATGCCCTATCCGTATATACAACAACGTCCACAACTATAGGTATAGACCCGAAGCTACTGAAGCACTTCGTTGGCGCCGACGGGCATACTAGGAGCAGCCGGAAGGTCCACGGATTGCCAGAAGTTCGTAAAGATCTTGCCTATGCCGCCATGGAATATGACGTACAACTTATTGGGAAGCAACTAAAATAAACTTAATGCAAGAACTATGCAATGCTCGCACCAACTTGTGCTCTAGATCAAATCATACCTACGCATAGATCGGCTCTGATACCACTATTGGGTTGCGGGTAAAACTTTAAAATTTTCCGTAACCTTGCCGCCAAGATCTATTCTATGAAGATATGCTGCACCCCATAATGCTAGATCTAGAATACTTACAAACACCGTTGCGGAAGATCTTGTGTTTGTCGAAGTAGATGTTGGTGAAGCCTGATGAAGAATCTCACGTCCACGCCGGGAGGTGAGATTGTTGCCGGTCCGTCGTCGAGGGACTACTTGCGTAGCCCCGCTCTAACAGTATCCACACGTACATCGCGCCAACCCGCCGAGCACGTTTGCCGCCTAGAGCTACTAGCACCGACGAAGAGAGACAGCCTTTCGGCGTAGTTTAGGTGGTAGATCTAATCAACTAGATTAGATCTATATGAGAGGATTAGAGACATCTAATTCTCAACACATGAGATCTACTAGAGAGAGATTAGATCGAAGTCTAATTAGAGCGCCGTCTAGATTAGAGCTTCGTCTAATTGCACAATATCTAGAGAGAGGAACTTGTGCAAGTCAATTGGATTGTTCTCCTTGTGGGAGGGGGTGGAGTATATAAAGGGGAGCAAGGGGAGGAGGTGATTGGGGGAGGGGAAAAATCCCTCCCCTTGGTGCGCCGGCCCTAGGGAGGTCGGCCCCTCTCCCAAGTCGGTTTGGGAGAGGAGCCCTTGTCCAACAAGGACTCCCTCCCTTCCCTTTTATCTTTTTGTCTTTTTCCTTTATTCTTTCCTTTTCCAATTCGGACTCTTTTAAATCTCCAAATCAAACAAGGAAAGAGAGGGGGAGGAGTTGGTGCGCCGGCTAGGAGGGTGGGGCCCAGCCGGCCGACCCGCACCAGGTGCGGTTCGGCCCCTGGGGTCCCCCCTTCTTCCTCCGGCACTTCCCTTCTTCATGGCAAACCTCCGAAACTCTTCCGGAACCAAATATACTCTATAGATAAAATCATCGAATCTATCCACTGATGTCGGAAACACTTCCCGGCATCCCGGAACATCTCATGTTCGCCATATTTCTCTCGTAGGAAATTCTGCCCTATACCGGCATCATTTCCCTCTCATGATAACTTCACCGGAACTTCTCCGAATCACTCCGGAGTTGTTCCTGTGACATCGGAGGGACTTCGACCACTTCTCATAACCACAAAACTAAAACTTTATTCTCTCAATAAAAGATTGACTCACAGCTTAAGTGTGTGACCCAAAAGGTTCAGTAACACAAAGACATGTCCGGGAACTTACCAGACAATAACCAGCATTGGGACCTAGACGGCCGTACTGGCTCCCGTGTGTTCATGAGTGAATGACAGAACCTGTGTGTTACTCATTACGATAATCTCCTTACGTACACGATACCAATGATATCTCGAGATTGAGACAATGTGCTCTAGTGTGATCAAACCTTTTGATCATAACACATATTATTCTCGTACCAATATCATTCTCTTTTCTCATTCCGTATTTATATTGTCCCGTGATTAATCACGATGTGTCTGGCCAGACGATTGGGTGACAATAAAAATACTGAGATGGCCTAGAGGATGTATCTCTCCATCGTCTGGAGGAGTAAGTGCCATTCTTGAATAATCTCGGTTCCAATACTTTATTCTAGTTCACGCCCAAAGGTCACCGTTATGGTCCCCAGTTACGGCCGGACGTTAGGTGACAATCAAAGCATGAGTGTCGAATAAGCGGTCACCAGATATTCTCATAGCAAAGGAATACAGCTAATGAAAAAAAAACATATGATCAATTGCTACCTTCATCGTTGACGATTAGTCTCTTAGCAAGATCATACAATGGGTCGGTTCAGTACTATCGTCATTCCGACAATAAACTCCTATATTGTGTGACTTATACAAAGTCCATGATCAGGAAAACATGATCATCAAACAACAAGATAGGCTAGTCTTAGAGACAAGACTAGGAACACTTTTACTTGTTCGTATCTCTACACCTGTATTGGAGGTTTTCCTCTTGAACACGTTGTATTTGCTATTCAAGTGCCCAATACAGTTATAGCATAAAGATAAACATTAATAATAAACTTGGAGATAAATAATAACTAAATTATTATTGTCTCTAGGACATATCTCCAACAATTTGCCTTTAGACTTGGATATAAATAATGATCGTGAGTACGAGGTTACAATGATGGATCTCGTCGATTTATAGACAAAAATCCAGCGAGATTAGACGAAAACTGGGGTTTAGCTATCTATGAGGTGTTTTGGCGATGAAGCTTCTCCTTTGCCCTTTGTTGTGTTTAGGCATCGAACTTGAGATTCCTCCTGGAATATATGGACTACATTTTTTGTAGGCTGTCACCGGGGGGAGAGAATCCCACCTGAATTTTATTCAAAAACACATAAGTTACATATTACAGAGGGTGCGATGGTCACGCCACAGGTCGGCTGCCTTTCTAGTTTCCATCGTGCGAAAACAGTGAGAACAAAGAGTGAGGTCTTGGATGATGTTACTAATGGTTGTAGTACAAGTTTGGTCTGTCTTTCTAAAGACCATAGTATTACGAGCGTCCCAAATTTTCCATAATATGATCAACAAAACAGACTCCCAAATATTGCGCGAGAGGCCGGGCGGCAAGGGGGAGTCCCATATGGAGTTGAATGGCTCTGTTGTAGGTATGATCCCCAATTGTGCCAAATAAGAGCCGCACGTGGGTAGGTAAAGAAGAGGTGGCTCCTGTCTTCTGTCAGAGCTGGACATCTTGGGCAGTTGGTGTAGTCGAGAATGTGTTTGTGATGCAGATTTGCTCGAGTATTGATTATGCCCAACAAGAGAAGCCATCCAAACACCTTTACCTTGGCCGGAACTTTAGATTTCCAGGTACATTGAGCAGTAGGGTCCCTTCGTGGAGAATGCAGAGCCATCCAACATCATCCATCCGCCGGGCTCGTCCGATGGCGTTATCCCCTGCAAGAGCTGAGAAAGAAGAGCAAGATGGTTTGTGGCAGCATTAGTTAGCCGATTACGGAGGTCCATCTCGACCCCATTTTGCAGAACATCCACAACGAGATCGTTTTGTTTTACGTGGTGTGAGTATAGGGCAGCAAAAGCATCAGCTGATGGTTCCTGAAGCAACCATCTATCGTGCCAAAAGAAAATGGAGGTGCAGTTGCCAAGCGTGCATCGAGTCATCATAGAAAGCATGGGCATATATTTGGCAATTATTTTCCCTAAGCGCGAAGGTTTGGTAGAGTGCTTTGAGAAAGGGGAGTAGTGGAGAAGTCAATCTTTCAAGGGGTGTTTGTGGTGTGTAGGACTTTGTAGCAAAGTTTCAAAAGCAAGCAAACATTCTGTTCATTTAAATTTTTGACTCCTAAACCCCATTGTCTTGAGTACAGGCCTTGTCCCACGCCACTAGGCATTGAGCCCCTGAGCACGTGTCGTCGCCAGCCTAAAAGAAAACCCTACGCTTACTGTCAATAGCCTGGTTGATTGAAATTTGAATAGCAAGGGAGGACATGAAATGCGTCGGCAGGCTGTCGAACACGGATGCAAGGAGCACCAGTCTTCCGCCCTTGGAGAGGAGAGAAGCTCTCCATCCAGCAAGATACTTGTCTACATTATCGATGATTGGTTGGAAGGCGGATGGGGGTAGTTTCTTATCCGATAAGGGGAGCCCAAGGTAGGTTTGAGGGAAAGTACAAGTTGTGGTGCCGAGAATGTTGGCTTCGTCATCCGCGATATTAATATGGAGGAATATATGGAGTACTCCCTCCGTCCGTAGATAAGTGGACGTGTGGGGTATTCCAAGAAAAATAAGAACTTTGCAAAAAAAAACCTTCCCTCCCTCAATTAAGGTGCAGCCAGCTTTGCCACTGCTTCGATTCACGGAGAGAATAAATGCTGCGCATGCCACAACAATTATTAAAATGCAAGCAAAACACAAGTTTAGCACCAGATTTTCTTCCCGCCATATACACTTCCCGCCAGCTACAAGTAGCACACAATACTTATACAAAACCAAAATTATGGCGCCAGATTACAGATTTAGTAGAGCTAGACTACTGAAAATTGTTGTGCGCCAAATCGGAACTCCTGTACCAGGACGCACTCGTGGTGCCACGCCATCTTGCCCAGCACCTGTCGCTGCGCCGTCTTGGTCCGCCCCAGGACGCACTCCTGCAGGCCCGCCGTCTTGCCCAGCACCTGCCGCCGCGCCGTCCTCTTCCTCATCCAGGTCGGCAAGCTTGGCTCCGACGCCGAACCGACGCCGGCAACTGACGTATGAGGGCGACCTTGGCCGGAACCTCACTGGACGCGCACAGATGGGGCCTCCAGAACCAGATCCGCCGCGGTCGCGTGTTGCGCCGCCGGCCGTCGCAAAGGCCTTGACTCGCTGGCCATCGCCGGATTTCGCTCCTCCACCCGCTGCTCCGCCTTCCATGGCTCCAGTGAGATGGACGACTCCTCGGCGGCAGTTTATATGGACGCGCTGCCATTGATCTGGTGCGAGATGGGAGGCCGTGGATTGGATGTTGGAGCGATGGTGATTTGGGATTGGATCGGGGGAGAGGAACGTTGGGAGAGAGGAAAATGATTGGGGAGTTTGACGGAGTGAGGCTCGAGGCGTAGACCGGGGGGGTGAACGCAAAAATTACTCTAGCGCAGTCAGAGTCCACTTATTTTTGGAAAAAGTCTGGACCCAGACGTCCACTTATCTACGGACGGAGGGAGTACGTCATGAACGTAAGTCCCATCGTTGTTCGTTATGTTGAGTTTTGAAAACCGTGTAGACTTCAATTAATTCGAGAACAAATTTTATGATCCTACATTTTGAATGCAGAAAAGACCAGGGAGTCAACGAGCGGCCCAAATGGGGTGAGCTTGGAGGCTCATGGCACGCCTGCTCTCTGGTCGCAACATGGACCCACTGCTTCACCAGATCGTGGCGACATCTCAAAAAAATAAAAATAAAACAGATCGTTGCGACTCCATTTTACTTTGGTCTTTGTCTGGCTAGAAATGGAGAGCCCTATTTTTCATGGATTTTAGTTTCGTGGAGCGATTTACCTTTCAGCTAGGTTCTGGTGTGATTTATATGCATATATCGAACATGATTTCACGATACTGCTTTGATCCAGGGGCGTCAGTTCAAGCGGCAGGTCGCCATTCTGAGCGCCGTCTCTTCATTGGTGTGATGTAGAATATGTCTGCTACTTTTTTTTTTTACCAGCAGCGGCTCTCATCCTAAATTCTCTGTTTTCTTATCCTAATTGTTCTCTATTTTATCATCCAAACTGAATTATCAGAGTCCAAATATTGGATTTGATTCGAGAAACCTGACTAGATCTGGTAAGAGTTTCAGGGTACTGCCGAGGCGTGAGGTTCTTGGATCTGAGGTATGGCTGGAAGGACTCACTGTTCTTGTAAAATCCCAAACTTGCGTCTTCAATCGCTTGAGTGACGGGGAAGCGAAAGGACACTGGAGGCGATGCTAGCAAATGGATAGGATGCAACGTCATTACGTCAATCTACATACTGCCCATGCTAGAACAAGGATAATTAATGTTGTACCAAACACTAAGCATCAACTGGAAAAGAAAAAGAAGCTGTCATTAGGAAAGGTTGGCAACCTGGTGTTTGACAGTTTCAAGCAAATAAGTGCCAGCTAACCGGGCAGCCAAACTCAGAACTCAAGTTAACAGAGGCTGGGGGTTGTACCAAGTTCCCCTAAAAATTACAAGCAAACTCTGCAGCGTCATTGTATTGTGTTAGCAGAACCATAAAAGGATCGAAGACAGAGCAAGGGACGTAGCAATGGCCTCAAATCACCATGCACAACGGGCATGGAAGCAGACGAGTTTTCCTAGCTTACCTCAGCTTGTCCATGGCTGATGGGTGTGGTTAAGCGTATCCAATCACAAGCAGTGGGGCTCACGACAAAAGGATCCAGCTTGTCACCTACTTGTCAATGGCTGTCTCCAAAGTGGAAATGCTGTCGCCTTTGTTCAAATGATGCTACTTCTTACCTAGGAGAGAGTGGAGGAGAGGGTGTCATATTATTATCAGAATAGATAGGAGAACCATGCGGAGTTTCCGACTCAACACCCCTGGGTATCCCCTCCTCTTCCACAAATTCTGCCCAGCTTCTTTCATACTTGTACGGCTCCTATGCGCTTTCTATGGCCTTTCCATATCTCCCACAGACGCTCCCCCACCTCTTCTATTCGTGGGCGATGGAGCCCTTCGAAAGACGTACACCACGATGCTAAGCTGAGCCAGTCCCCAAGAAATTCTTCATCCACGTGATCCGCTAGACGGTCATCCAATATCTCTCTGACGCGGCCTGCCTTTAATTTCTCGACAACCTGCATGCACCGTAAAATAGGCTGGTGTGTCATTTACAAGTTTTGAAGCACAAAAAGAAAACGCGTATGAGTGTTGGGATTATGAAAACGGCACCAGACCTACTCTAAGTGCTTACTTTTTTTTTTTTGCATTTCCTAAGTGCTTACTTGAGATGACATGAATTCCATTAAGATGGGCACGCCAACGGGAGACAAAAGCATATGAGGTTCAACTTACCAATGTCACTATATCAGGTATTGGCAGTCCATCAGAAGGTTGGTTGTAGACGATCCCTGACTCTATCAATTCATGGATCCACACTTGCGGTCCACGGGAAGATATAATTTCTAGGAGTATTATACCAAAAGCGTAGACATCTGATTCAGCTGTAAGATCACTGGTTAGAGCGTATTGAGGATCCATGTAGCCAGACGTCCCTATCACATGGTCCATGCGACAAGTTCTTGACAATTCAAAAGCATTCAACTTCACTCTATAACTCTCTGTCAGTAGG
Organism: Poa pratensis; assembly: GCA_947311845.1. NCBI lineage: Eukaryota > Viridiplantae > Streptophyta > Magnoliopsida > Poales > Poaceae > Poa > Poa pratensis. The sequence continues at coordinate 27,979,122 of CAMZMU010000084.1, forward strand.
ATTTTCGATGTCTTCAAATTGTAACAGATCAACGTTTCACCTGCGAAAATTAATTCATAACCATAATAAGGAACTTCTCATAAGATACCCATGATGATACAATGTATTACATTATTTAAGCAATGGCAAGCACAAATAAGTACTATGATAATTGATATATGATTTTGACAGCACAGAATTATCAGTCCAACTTTTCAATTAGATAAAATGGATTGACTAATCTTCAAAAAACTAAGTCATCTATAGTAAAAGGAAACATTTAGGTCATGTCCTCTTACCGCAGCAGATTGCTTTGATGCAAATATGTACAAATAACTCATAAGCATTGGAATGATTCCACATGGTTTTCAACTTTTCATAGTAACATGCACACCTTCAGCTTGCAGTTATAGAAGTGGTATGCTTTAGCTTGCTGCTGTTCAAACAGATGTGACAGATCAGTCATAACATCTTTCTTTGTTGTTATTGACATGACTATCAGGTACCAACATGCAAGCTTGATTAATGCACAAATTGTTTGTATTAGCAAACAGGGTTAACAATGATGAAGTTGTATACTTGTGGTAGTCCCGTTTGCTATTATCCTTAGTGCTACATGAGTATCTTGATTGTGAAGGCATGTCATTTTTTCGAGAAAACGCAAAGACTTTGCATTTCTTTTCATTGAACAGAGAGAGAGAGAGTTTAACAGTACAAGCCTCCGACAAGGAGGGTTACAGGAACTTATTTTCATTGAAGGCACGTATTATACTTCAATTTCAGGTATTACACTAATAACTGAGTGTAATCAAAGTTCTCCATTATTCACTTGACTTAAATAATATATATATCGGTTTGAGCAAGAAATATAGCAATAAGTGTAAAAAAATATAGAACATTTGTTTGCCCCTGAAAAGCACGGTCACTCAGCTAGTGTGAGATGAAAGATATGATCCTTTGATTTAAGGTTGTTTCTTAGGGATAAGCCAAGTTCTCCTGATAAAAGGGATACCAATGTCCTCACCCAGAACTCAAGCTTAGTTTTTAACCCCCCCCCCCCCCCAAAAGTTCTCTCATGCCGGTTTATGTTTCTAGGCTTATAGTAATGTCCATCAAACCCGAAACTCTAATGTTAGTATTCTCTCCAAATTTTTCTCTCATGCGAGTTTATGTCTACCCCTTTCTCCTAGAGACGTAAGTTCATTCAAGACATGCAGTCTGGCTACATGTCACAAATTGTAACTTATTCTGGCTATGAAATATTAACATCTAGAGTGCATTCATTAAACCTAGGTTATCTAACTTGGCCGTGTGAAAATTGAAATGAATCGGGTTTTTTTCTAAAACAAAATTATGATGCAAATTAGTAGAATTTTTTAATTTGGGCATGCTAATGTTCAAATTCCTTCTCTATTTTTGTACTGAATGAAGTATGTTTTGAATAGTTTGAATTTACAAATATTAAAAGTTTATGGTGCAATTTAATGAGTGCGTATACTGAACCAACGTTGACACCATGATTTATCACTTTCTTACCTGCAGACAAATGAAGATAAGTCAAGGCAATAGCAACATCAATAGCGATCAATATCCGTTCATTCAAATCCAGGATCCGCTGATGTTGGCCTGCAGATAGGTTAAAACTTAACATGTAATTCATATTTTAGAACAAAAGGGAGTATAAATGAGCAAACTTAACATACCATGCAGGTGTTGCCTTAGACTGCCATTCGAAACATACTCACTGATCATAATAAACACATTTCCTTTCTCAATATAACATAGAGACCTCACCAAACTCCAGTGATTAATTGTTGCCAGCAGCTGCGCTTCCGTGCGAACTTTTGCAACTAGAACAAAGTCCTGACAACAAAAAAGATGATGTTATCCCTTGCTGAAGAATAACAGCATTGTTGTCAAGTGGAGAATTCTCTACACTAGGAAGGCCAGGCTGGTTGCAACTACAAGCAAGAGAAGGATACGGCAGCAGAGTGGATGCTGCACCTTCAGCATTTGATCAGGTCTCTATTCATAATGAGTCATGTTAGGAAAAGTTACATTCCAGAATTCAAATTGGATAGTGAACTTGTCAATTACATCATGATTTTTTTTTATAAAGAACTACTCCCTTCGATCCAGAAAGAGTGTCGTGGAGAATGAGCTAATTCAGTGCAAAATACAGTACAAGTCGCGTCATTTAATTAGGATCAGAGGGAATTTTATGTATTCATTAGAGGCATGCAATAATAGATAAGTCTTTAACCTAAACTGCCGTTTCCCTTACCTTTCTACCCTAGCTGCACCAGTCATGTAGATTACCGGTCTACGGTCGAATAGCTTCCCCAGGGAGGCCAGGTTAGCATTATATCGTGACAGACATTTCCATTACGGTCTACGACGTGTGTAGAGTCTCTACATGGAAGTGGTAGTATTATCCGCTGTTCACTTATACCTTGCTAGTGAGAAAGTATCCTGTTCCTTTTTTGGTTGTGATCATATGTTTGCTTGTTAGAGAACTGCTACTAGTGAAATTAATGCTCCATACCTTACTTTTAGTAACGTTGTTATTGTTACTTGCTTTTAGTCTCGTTGCTTGGATGTTGCTTTTGGAGTATACGCCAAGTTGGCTAGTTTAGAAATAATAGTATGTTAGAGTTGCATATATCGTCACATGGTATCATAGAAAGGTTAGGATCTTGATCCATTTTTTTGCTATCGATTTTCTCATCTTGCGTTCTACAACTCACGGATCTCTCTGCACCAACCCTTGCATGCTCTGCCTCGGTCGTTCCCGTCGTCGGCATCGTGCTCCTTGGGAGAAATTGTGCTGCGCTGCCCCCCTTTGCTGTGTGGCTCGTCCTCTCATCCTGCGCTCGCTACTAGAGAAATGACACAACAGGATAAATTAAGAGAGCATGCGAATGTGAAAAGAACCTTTTTAGCTCTCTGATGGCAACGATCTGGTTATCTGGCAAGATACCCTTGTAGATTTCCCATAGTACACTTTCACTTAGCTTAAGTGAAGGTGAAAATTTCCAAGTAGCCTTCTGAACCTGCTTAAGACTCAAGTTCAAGGATCGTACTCCAGGTATTTGTGCAGACATTTTGGACCTACGAAGCTTGTGAGAGGTTCGCGGGGTCTCCCTTGATGGCATGCTTACTGCAGAGGATGTAGTACGTTCCACTGGAAATGAAAAATTGTTAATCACAATAGTCAAACAATGCTTAAATGTTTCCTAATGTTTCCACTGCCAATAATAATTTGACAAAGAAGATTCCCAGATGTAGTCTGGTAGAGTAGATGGACAAAGAAGGTGGGCACCACAACGAAGATTGGTAATATCGCCCGACTGACCTGGTTTTCTAGTTTTTCAGCCTTCCTGTACATTGTTTTTGTGCCTTTTGGCATTTCCTCTATTTCTTCTTCTTCTTTGTTTTAGTCTAGGTAGGGTTTGTTTTTTGTTTTTGTTCGGTTTGTAGCTGTATGGTTTTGTGGTATTTCTTCCATTTCTCCTAATAAATGGCATGCATTTCAGTACGTGTTCGAGGAAAAAATTAGGGATTAAAACCATGCCACTACATAGTCGGAGTTTTACATAAAATGCACTGGCTGTGAGAATGACATATGGGTTCATCTACATGTTACTGAGACATCAGTGAGACTTTTTAACTTGAAGGTTTGCAATGCCGTGGTTTAAAATAACCCTAAATGTTAATTATTTTTAAGCTGCAATAATAATGTTTAGCAAAAGAGGACATAATATTTATGGCATACTTCAGTTCAATATGTGTTGAATGGTTTGGGCTGTATGCGTGTAGTGTTTGTGTGTGTGAGTTGGCCCAAAGGCCCAGTCTGGTGTCTATATGTCCGGATGTTTGTAGCTAGCAGAAGTGAGACTTCCAAACATGTCACAGGCAAGTGGAGTGAGATTGCATCATATGTTCCACATCCACCCGCGCATAAAGAGACCATCCAAACTGCTGATGGAACTTGTCATCCCGTCAAAGGGGTTGGCATAGTGAAATGCACCCGTCTATTACATTATCTTCAGTCTTATATGTTCCATCATTTCGGTTAGTTTGGTATCTATGAGCTCCTTGGTTGACGATGTTGATTGCAGAGTAATTGCTAATCGGTACACTTGCATAATTGAGGAGAGAAAGACTAAAAGGAGGCTCGGGATCGGTATCAGACATACGGCACTATGGTACCTGGACAAAAAGATAGTGATGATGCATTGTGCACTTCTTTGGCTGCTGTTGCAAGTAACGATGAGGCAAGGCTGATACTCCAACATTGCAGGACCGGGCCACATGTCCTTTGATACTATGAGTAAGATATTTCCCGAAGAAATGAAAAACGTGGATAAGGGCAAACTTGTATGTGATGCTTATGAGTATGGAAAGCACACAAGGACATCATATGTGAGTCGTGGACTCCGGAGCACGTCACCCTTCGTGTTGATTCACTCTGATGTATGGACTTCTCATGTGGTCTCTATTAGTGGAATGAAGTATTTTGTCACCTTAGTTGATTGTTACTCCCGAATGACTTGGATATCTCATGAAACAAAAAGTGAGGTGCTTAATTGTTTCAAGGACTTCCATGCATATATCCAAAATCTCGTTTTAGTATTAGTATACAAAATATTAGGACTGATAAGGGGACAGAATAATGTGAACAATGAATTTGCAATTTTCTTTCGGAAAATGGGATACTTCACCAAACTTTGTGTCCTGATACATCTCCTGGAGGTAGCTCGATCACTTATATTCACTATGAATGTGCCTAAATTCTTGTGGAGTGAAGCAGTTATGACGGCTACTTATCTTATCAGCCAAATGCCATCAAGAATTCTTGGGATGAAGACCCCATATGAAATGATCTTTGACAAAATGAGTTCATTGTTCCGCCAAAGGCGTTTGGGTGTACATGCTTGTTAGAGACCACAGACCTTCGGAAGGGAAATTGGATCCACGGGTCGTGAATTGCATCTTCATTGGATACCCATCTGGACAAAAGGACTACAAGTGTTGGATTCCTAGTGAGCGAAGAAAATTTGTGAGCATGGATATGACATTTAGGAGTCGAGCTAGCTGTTCTATGGTGAGAAGACAGATCTGAGCTCGTTGTTGGACTTTAACTCTCCTAGCACAAGTGATGCTAGTCGAGAGGGGGAGAGTGAACCGTTGAAGACAAAGGAGGATGAACCATAGTTTTTAAAATGGCGAGAGTGAACCAGCTGGTGCAAACGGTCCAGTGCGCGTAGAGAACCAGCCGAGGCTCTGGTTCTGGTTTTTTCTGGTTGAACAGCTGGTCTGTTCCGGTTGTTTAAAGTATGGGAAGAAACCATTGAGAGTTGTCATTGGTTTAATTCCATGTGCTATGAGTGAAGAGAGATTGAGAAAGCGAAATGAGGAACAAAATTTGAAGGTTTATACAAGGAGACAACCTTTGAGAGAAGAGAGTTGGAGAAAAAAAATGAGGAACAAATCTGAGGGTGTATACGAGGAGACAATCACAACATCAACAACAAACATGCTGAGACAAATGGTGAGGTCCAATTGTAGGGGGAGCAAAATAAACAACAACAAATCCAGTGGTCGATGAAGCCAAGTCATATGAGAGTGAGCCATGTGTCATTGATGATTCATTGAATTTGACTATTGCCTTGAGGAAAGAGCCATGAGCTAGGTGATCTCCCAATCTACTGCAGAAGCAGAATATAGAGCAATGTCTGTTTGTTTGAGTGAGATGCTATGGATGAAGTGCCTCTTATCGGAGTTAAAGCTATTAAGGAGAGGACCAATGAAGCTTTGGTGTGATAACAAGTCGGCAATCAACATTTAAATAATCTAGTTCAGCTGATCGAACGAAGAGATAGATCGGTTTTTCATCAAAGAGAGGCTTGAGAGGAAACATTGAAGCTAAGCCACGTTACTTCCAGAGAACAATTAGCTGATTGTCTAACAAAGGAGTTAGGGGCCAAGGGGTGTTTGTCAGCATGTGACAAGATGGGGTGATAGATATATCGCCCATCTTGAGGAGTGTTGAATGGTTTGGGCTGTGTGCGTGTATTGTTTGTGTGTGTGTGTTTGAGTTTGGCCCAAGGCCCACTTGGTGTCTATATGTCCTGATGCTTGTAGCTAGCAGAAGCGAAAAAATTCCAGAATATTCCCCAGGTTACTACAATATGCCAAAAAAATAAACCATCTAATAGCACTGAATCAAATCAGCGTTTACCCCTAATTAATAATTATACATATATACATAGTGCATGTTCCAATCAGTATTGTGCTCCACTGATCAATGCATAACTTCATCTGATTCATAGCTTAAAGTTGGTAAAACAATTTAACTTCTGAATAAATTAATTAATACTTCTGTTCTTTGTATTTGCGCGTATAGGACATCAACATGGTCAAGGCCATTTTCTATTTTATTTTTTATATTGGAACTTCTAAATATTATATGATATAGAAGTCGAGGATGCTCTTACTTTGTTGTGGAGAGCGTTAGGTAGTTCTTCCCTGCCCTCTTGTATTTTGTTCTGACACGCATATTTATTAGCCTAGGAAAATACCTAACCACAAACAGGGGCTACTTTTTTCCCTAACGGAGTCATTTATACATGCGAAAATAACTTAAT